>CM055659.1:11884855-12196466 GCA_029378335.1 Agrilus mali
CATCGGAAGGCTTTCAAACAGATGTCACCCGACTGCGTAGATGTACGCAATCGCTACTATAGTAGACATTTCAATCAACCGACAACGTCGAAAAGACGCAGATAAATATACCCTCTACTGTAGTAGACATATGAATCATAACCTTGAGCCACAAATTACGTCGCAATGATCATAAATCGAAACCCTCTCGCCCTCTGAAATAGAAACGGCTTTCTAGCAATCGATGATAAATACGCTCTCTACTGTAGTAGACATATGACCTTCAACCACATTCTATCGATTACAATTACGTCACAATTGTCAGAAATCACAACCCTCTCATCCTCTGGGGTAGAAACGGCCCTACTGTAGTAGACATATGAATCATGAAAAGACGCAATCGTTGATAAATACACTCTCTACTGTAGTAGACATATGACCTTGAACGACATTCTATCAATTACAATTACGTCACAATTGTCAGAAATCACAACCCTCTCACCCTCCGGGCCAGAAACGGCCATCTACCCCTACTAACCAAAACTTGCAAATGAGGTCATCAAACAAAATATAAAACTGAATGGCTCAAAATCTCAGTTGGAGATGTTAAATATAGTTTCAAACGCGGAGTGCAGTCCAAAGTTAAAAAAAAACTCGATTTATCTGTAATGTCTGTCAATAAAAATAATTTAAGTAAATTGCTTGTAAATAACAAACAAAAAATTAATAAATTGGAAAAATTCGGGGTATACCAAAATCAATTGTAGCGATTGTGACGCTTTTTATATTGGGTAGACTGGACGGGCTCTTAAAAAATGGATACCTAGATGAACATGAAAAGTCTATAAAAAATGGCAATAAATGTAATGGTATAGCCGACCATAACTTACAAATATTCGGTGTAGATCAATAACGTAAAACTTTTACACAACCATAACAAAGGTAAACGGCTAAACTAACCGGAAATTTTAGAAATAAATCTAGCCCTCTTAAATGACCTACCCATCACAAACGACCAAACAGATTTTGGGGGTTTTTCTTTATTAAAAGGGGCACAATTGACCTATAATAAACAACCTAAATAGAATATTTGCCAAATGTACCTTTAGTCTAAGAAGGCAAACATTTATCTTGTACGTATGCACTAGTAATCGTTTTTGTTCTAATATTATTAATTATCATTATAGATTATTATTTTAGAAACAAATGTATGTTTGTAAGGTGTAAAGGAAAATCGGAGGACAATGAACCGCTTAAAGAAGAACAGGCTTTTCCTTCACCTAGCAAAAGAATTAGTGTTTGATAATTAAATATAAAATCCCATCTTAAGGATGGAGGAATCACAAGGACACAAATGGTCTAGTCAGCATATATATATATTCATACGCGGAAAACTCCTGATCTGATGGCGTGATGTGACGTGTTGCATTCATTGGTGCATTTTTACCTAAGTTATAAATATATGTGCAAACGATATCCTTTTATCTTTCTTCTGAATAAACTAAGTAATTAACGCACATCGTGTATCGTTGTTTAGAATTTAGAAGTTTGAACCGTATTCTTATTTTGGGAATAATTTTATAAAAGTAATAACTAAAAAATAGTGTATTTAATAATAGATTGAGTTAATTAACAAATAAATAAAATTTTTAAAATGACAAATACCCAAACTCGAAATGTAACTGGCGCAGTCGGTAGGATAAGAGTGTTCCCGAGATGAGTGGGTTCCCAAAAACACAAGTTCGTGGTGTTTTGGTGACAAAAAGGGTGTAAAATGTGTCCCGGTGGCGATAGGAATACCCACGGAATACAAACGCAACAAGGAGTAACCCCATAAGAAATCGAGGTCTCCCCAACTCTCAGGAGCAACACCATAAGAAATTGAGGTTTCCCTATCCCCAAGGAAGCATCGTCTCCGCAAGTCTTCGACAGACAACATACAGATTCAACGTAACTACATTTGTTTGAGCTTCAAAGTAAGTGATACTATTGTCGTTTATTAATTATGACAAATTGTCCTAATGTTAAAATAGGCATCTAATTATTGACAATTTTATTAATGTTAAAATTAAAGGTACGAAAGTCGTATGAATAATACCAATTTAAATATTATTTCTGAAGAGGACATAGATCTTAATCTTAGTTATTCTTTTAGTTCACTTAATATTACTGGTGAAGGATTCTTAGTGTTTCCTAGAGAAAATATAACGCGAAATCTAGAAATGGCAAACCCAGATCAACAGGTAGTTCGATCCACTAACGAACAATTAATTTCGGCAGCTAGAAATTATTGAGAAATACTACCGAAAATCGACGGAAATCCTAATAATCTGGAAACTTTCATTCCTAAAGTAGTTATAATAAGTACGGGAATACCAACGATAATACTTTAAACGAATATGTATATTGTATGATAGGATCGAAATTGACAGGTGAAGTAATTCATGTTATGTAGATCGGATTTACTAGCTTGGCAATCTTTTAAGGATGAGCTTAGGAATAGGTTCGGCGACCACACCGATCGCAAAATTTTGACTCAACAGTTCAAAAATCTTAGACTCAAACCTACAGAGAATTTACCTAACTTTTTTGAGAGAATTAGAATGGCACAGAACCAATTAAACATCAAAATTTGTCAGGATAATACAATAACTGCAGCTCAAAAAGAGGTGTACCAACAAATTCACGAGCAGACGGCTTTAGATATACGTACTGTATATAAATTCACCCAGTATGTTGCAAACTATTCTAGATGTCAAGGATCATACAACTCTTTCAGAAGCGACGGCGGATGTTATGAATTATGTAGCCAAACATCCTTTGCAAAAGACGAACAATACAAATGTCAAAGAATTAACACAAAATGTTCGACAAATATATTTAAATCAAACAGACCTAACGCACGTCTAGCTTGTCATGTCTTAAATAACCACTCATTATGTAAAGAAAATAGCAGACTGTTTAAACATGTAAAAGATGGTCCTATACTTGACAGATATGAAATAATTCAAATAAATAAAGCTATTAAAAACCAAAAAGTTCTCACTAATGATCAAATAAATTTCGGCAATAGCCCTCTACTCAGTTCTTCATTAATTTCACCTCCCACCCTTTTACTGATTGTAACATAATATATATATATATATATTTACCTATTTCTGTTTTACCTCAGTACTTGTAATACTCTGGAAAAGGCCTTAACAAGGTGCATCGAGTTTAATTAATAAAAAAAAGTGTGACCAACTTCCAAGTGTGTTTTATTCTTTTAATTATTCATGATAGTTCATTAAAAGCTAACGGCGGATACCTTTTATTATTTAAATATCTTTAAATCAAAATCGACAAAATTTGAATGTTAGAAACCCATCTAATTGTTCCCAAAATTTTAATAGATCAGTTATGCAGCCGCAACCCAGGTTTACTAATTTTAATAATCAAAATTCATCTCGAAATCAAAATCAGCGTAATCAAAATCAGTCATTTGGTGGAGCTCATTCACGACCAAATTATGACAATCCGCCCGTAAATAGATTTAATGTATCGTCCCCAAACAGAAGTGATTCTGGGCCAAATTATCAGTCGACAGCTTTTAGAAATTGGCGACAGCCTAATTTGCATTTTAACGAGGTTGAACTTGACCCCTACGATTTAAATCGAGTAAAAGATAATGTCGATATAACCCCGGTCGGTAACGATGATGATAATTTTGATCATCATGAAAACTTTTACAAGGATCACATGCAAGACGAATATTTTTTTAACGAAACATACGATGATAGTTCGAACGTGGAACCCGAATCAGATGTTGTAAGTTTTCGTTTGGGTGCCTCGGAAAAGCTATAAGTAATTCGCTACTGTCTATAATCATTTCGGATCCCCCGTTAAAAATTTTGATAGACACAGGAGCTACAAATTCATTGATAACCCCAAAAGTAACTGATATACATATACTTAGAAAATTACGTTAACAAAGAAAGTTTTATTTTAAGAACCATCACCACACAAAGTAAACATAAAACCTCTGTGGTAGTAGATTTGTTTAAAGAAAATCAAAATTTAAATTTTTTTTATTGTCAAATTTCACTCACAGTTCAATGTTCTTTTGGGACCAGATAGTTTAGAGCTAATGAAGGTTAGAATAAAGTATTAGGAAGGAAGTATCGTATTAAAAGGTGTGAATTAACCTTTAGCCAGGTGCCAAAATTTAATTCACAAGAAACGTGAAGTAAATAAGCCCAGCACGGTACCTAATTAGGGTTCCAGTTAAAAAAGGTGTTGTTTTAATTCTGCTACAACAGATACAGAATATATCTATACCTGAAACTATTACTTATTTGGGAAATTGAGAGTTCGCACGGCACTTGGTAAAACATAATTAATAAAAAGGATAACACTTCTAAAAAGAAGAGAAAAGAAAACACTTGGCTAAGTTTCACGAGGTTTATTAAAATAATCTCTAACAATATTGTTTCGGCTGTTATGCCATTATCAAAGAGTGAGAATATACTAAATTAAGTTCTAAAATGCAAATCAATTTATAGGTAAACAACAAACATACATAACAGTAATTACAAGAACTAAGTTAGACATTTTAACAACGGTGAAATATTAAATTCTACTTGGTCATTAGTGACTAATTTGTTATCATTAATTGCTTTAGATATTTCGTGGATTTCCAAAAGATTAAGTCGTTTACCTTTAGGTAAATTATGAAGTAATTTAACATTATCTATGTCCAAGCAATGGTTGTTAGAAATACAGTGTTCTGAGAAACCTGTGCATTTATTATTGTTTTGAATGGATTTTAAATGATCATTTATGCGTGTTTTCAAAGCACGACCCGTTTGTCCAATGTAAATAGCTTCACAATTCTTACAATTAATTTGGTAAACACCTGATTTTGACAATGTTTCGATTTTTTCTTTGTTATTACATAAAAAGGTTTTTAAATTATATTTATTCACACAAATGGTATTTATCTTATGTTTCTTTAAGATACTACATATTTTACTGCTTACCTTTGGTACATAATTAATAAAATAAAATTGTTTTGTTTCATTTTTTTCCGATGATAGTGGTACATATATTTTATTCAGTAAGAGGGTCTTTTTCTTTCTTATAATTAATTTATCTATGAGAGATGCTTTTTTTTCTTAGTGGCAAAGATAGCAACCTGTGTACGAATGAATGAAAGGCGCTTAATTTTATGGTGGTTGATTGTCTTGAATTTGCGTGAGGTAAAGTATCTGTGAATGTTTGTTTACGATAAATCCCAAAAGATATCTTGTCATCAGTTCTAATGAGTGTTAAGTCCAAAAAATTAAGAGATTTGTTGTTTTCAATTTCTAGAGTGAATTTAATGCTATTATAGAATAAATTTTAAAAGTCTATGTATGTAAATTTTTTTTTCAATTTTGTTTTGTGGTAACCAGATACAAATAATATCATCAACATATCTAGCCCAAAATAAAACGTTTTTCGTAAGGTAACTATTTGTGGAAAAAAGTTTCTCTTCAAAATAATTCATAAAAATTTCACTTAACAAAGGGGATAAGGGAGATCCCATTGGTAAACCATTTAGTTGTTTGTAAATTTTATTATTGAATTTGAAATACGATTGGTTTAAACACGTTTTCAAGAGTAACTTAAGTTCTGTTTTAGATGAATTACACAAATCTGGACTATTATCTATTAAGAGAGAAATAATGTTTGATAGATGATCTAAAGGGATTGATGGAAATAAATTTTGTACATCAAATGATACAAGTTTACTATTGGGTGGTATTTTTAGGTTTTCCAATTTATTTACTAAGTCTAAAGAGTTTTAGACTTATTAAATTCATTCTATAATAGCATTAAATTCACTCTAGAAATTGAAAACAACAAATCTCTTAATTTTTTGGACTTAACACTCATTAGAACTGATGACAAGATCTCTTTTGGGATTTATCGTAAACAAACATTCACAGATACTTTACCTCACGCAAATTCAAGACAATCAACCACCATAAAATTAAGCGCCTTTCATTCATTCGTACACAGGTTGCTATCTTTGCCACTAAGAAAAAATGAATTTGAAAAAGAAATTAATTTAATTAAAACTTTAGCCCAAAATAATGGTTTTGAAGCATCTCTCATAGATAAATTAATTATAAGAAAGAAAAAGACCCTCTTACTGAATAAAATATATGTACCATTATCATCGGAAAAAAATGAAACAAAACAATTTTATTTTATTAATTATGTACCAAAGGTAAGCAGTAAAATATGTAGTATCTTAAATAAACATAAGATAAATACCATTTGTGTGAATAAATATAATTTAAAAACCTTTTTATGTAATAACAAAGAAAAAATCGAAACATTGTCAAAATCAGGTGTTTACCAAATTAATTGTAAGAATTGTGAAGCTATTTACATTGGACAAACGGGTCGTGCTTTGAAAACACGCATAAATGATCATTTAAAATCCATTCAAAACAATAATAAATGCACAGGTTTCTCAGAACACTGTATTTCTAACAACCATTGCTTGGACATAGATAATGTTAAATTACTTCATAATTTACCTAAAGGTAAACGACTTAATCTTTTGGAAATCCACGAAATATCTAAAGCAATTAATGATAACAAATTAGTCACTAATGACCAAGTAGAATTTAATATTTCACCGTTGTTAAAATGTCTAACTTAGTTCTTGTAATTACTGTTATGTATGTTTGTTGTTTACCTATAAATTGATTTGCATTTTAGAACTTAATTTAGTATATTCTCACTCTTTGATAATGGCATAACAGCCGAAACAATATTGTTAGAGATTATTTTAATAAACCTCGTGAAACTTAGCCAAGTGTTTTCTTTTCTCTTCTTTTTAGAAGTGTTATCCTTTTTATTAATTATGTTTTACCAAGTGCCGTGCGAACTCTCAATTTCCCAAATAAGTAATAGTTTCAGGTATAGATATATTCTGTATCTGTTGTAGCAGAATTAAAACAACACCTTTTTTAACTGGAACCCTAATTAGGTACCGTGCTGGGCTTATTTACTTCACGTTTCTTGTGAATTAAATTTTGGCACCTGGCTAAAGGTTAATTCACACCTTTTAATACGATACTTCCTTCCTAATACTTTATTCTAACCTTCATTAGCTCTAAACTATCTGGTCCCAAAAGAACATTGAACTGTGAGTGAAATTTGACAATAAAAAAAATTTAAATTTTGATTTTCTTTAAACAAATCTACTACCACAGAGGTTTTATGTTTACTTTGTGTGGTGATGGTTCTTAAAATAAAACTTTCTTTGTTAACGTAATTTTCTAAGTATATGTATGTCAGTTACTTTTGGGGTTATCAATGAATTTGTAGCTCCTGTGTCTATCAAAATTTTTAACGGGGGATCCGAAATGATTATAGACAGTAGCGAATTACTTATAGCTTTTCCGAGGCACCCAAACGAAAATTTACAACATCTGATTCGGGTTCCACGTTCGAACTATCATCGTATGTTTCGTTAAAAAAATATTCGTCTTGCATGTGATCCTTGTAAAAGTTTTCATGATGATCAAAATTATCATCATCGTTACCGACCGGGGTTATATCGACATTATCTTTTACTCGATTTAAATCGTAGGGGTCAAGTTCAACCTCGTTAAAATGCAAATTAGGCTGTCGCCAATTTCTAAAAGCTGTCGACTGATAATTTGGCCCAGAATCACTTCTGTTTGGGGACGATACATTAAATCTATTTACGGGCGGATTGTCATAATTTGGACGTGAATGAGCTCCACCAAATGACTGATTTTGGTTACGCTGATTTTGATTTCGAGATGAATTTTGATTATTAAAATTAGTAAACCTGGGTTGCGGCTGCATAACTAATCTATTAAAATTTTGGGAACAATTAGATGGGTTTCTAACATTCAAATTTTGTCGATTTTGATTTAAAGATATTTAAATAATAAAAGGTATCCGCCGTTAGCTCTTGGTGAACTATCATGAATAATTAAAAGAATAAAACACACTTGGAAGTTGGTCACACTTTTTTTTATTAATTAAACTCGATGCACCTTGTTAAGGCCTTTTCCAGAGTATTACAAGTACTGAGGTAAAACAGAAATAGGCAAATATATATATATATATATTATGTTACAATCAGTAAAAGGGTGGGAGGTGAAATTAATGAAGAACTGAGTAGAGGGCTATTGCCGAAATTTATTTGATCATTAGTGAGAACTAATAATTAACCGCCCAGTTTTGGCTTACCCCGATTTAAGTCAAACATTTAACGTTACTGTGGACTCCTCAAATGTTGGCATTGGTGCGGTGTTATTTCAAGGACCCGTTGGGAAAGATAGTGATACAAACCTGGCGGCCGACACAGGCAAAATCGCCTGTCTTCGCGCACCACAGGGCCCAAACAGGCCAACCGGCGGGCCCATTTAACGCGTGTCCATCCAGCGCACCCGAGACGCTCGCTCGCACCCTCGTGGTACCGTCGCTGCATCCCCCACGCCACAGAGTAGGTACCCTCTCCAAGTACCACCCTGACGGCCAAAGGTAGCAGTACCGAGAGCAGTCCCTAAAATACGCCTGAGGTGCGAGAAAACGTCAGTTCTCGTTGAGCAAGCGATCTCCTCCTAATTCACCTACTGGACAAGTAGAGTGAACCGCCGATCTACTGACCAAATAGAGCCACGCCGTGACCTGTCCGCCTACTGACCAAGTAGAGCTACAATCCAAGACGTTACTACGCCGAACGGATGAAGTCCCGATACCGTCGCCGCTTCCGGCGTGCCGCCGCACCAATCCCCTGAGACTCTCCCCTCCCCCCCACGGAGTGTCAAGACTCACGTGTAGTGATAGTGTCTTTAGTTATAAGTAAAAGTTTAAATAAGTCAAACCCCTGTGTATATAAATCTCTATATAAATAAAGACGTTTCCCTGTAGTTGGTTCCTTAATAGATTGCCATCGGTGCGCCCCACCAGCTGTCTCAGCCACAGGGCAACAACCACTCCGTTCACCGGTAACAATAGACCCATAATGTATATAAGTAGAACGTTGAGTAATCATGAAATCAATTATTCAACTAAAGAGAAAAAATGTCTGGCTATAGTTTGGGCAACTCAAAATTTTAGGCTATACATATACGGTAGGAAATTTTATATTATTTCGAACCATAAACAACTTCAGTGGTTATTTAATATGAAAGAACCCAACTCAAAATTGGTAAGGTGGTGTCTCAAACTGAAGGAGTTTTACTATGAGATTAAATATAAAAAGGGACGTAGTAACACTAATGCCGATTTTCTATTGCGATTAAAAGCATATCCTATAGAAATGAAACGAGACGAACTACTCTCAATGTTTAATAACTCCGGCGACGTGAGCGTGCGTGAGCCTTTAGACCTATCCGAATTTGAGGATTCAATAGCAACTAATACAGATAAAACTGCAAACGAGACTACATCAAACCCACCTAACATTAAGATAATTTCGTACATACAAATTAACCCTCCTCAAAAAACAAAAGACAATGATCCAGCACCGTAATGCAACATTCTCAAATAGAAGATATCAATGGCACACTGCCTATTTCGGAGAAACCATTAAATTTGTTTAAGATACAGTTTTGGTTCTCATTTTATAAAACACCTAGCTTAACTAAATCCCAAATGTTTGATAAAATGTGATATACATAACAACAGAGAATTAGAAAAATGAAATAACAAACATATTGCGCGATTATGCAAATTCCCAAGTAACAAATGGAATTCATTGCAGGGATGACAATATGTACGAGGAGACTGCAATTTTAATTACTGATAATCAATTCGACCACCCACTATTTAAAGATTTATTAAAAATACACAAGGTACAGTGCAATATAACTACTCCTCGACATCTTAATGGCAACAGACAGATAGAAGGGGCACACATTACATAATTAGAAACTAGTGTAATCCCTCCAAATTTGGAAGGATAATTGCTATTTTTGGTGATGCATAGCACTTTAACCGCTTTAATAATAACCACCGTTTCATACCGTAACCTCTAGGTGGTGCATGGTACTTCAAACAATTTAATGATAGCGACCATTTCACACCGTAACCTAAGTAAAACCCTCTTGGTGACCAAAAGCACTTTTTGGTGGTGCATGGCACGTTTCTGCGGTATATAGCATTTTGAACATTATAATCATAGCGACCATTTCATACCATAACCCTTTGGTGGTGCAAAGTACTTTAAAATTTTTAATTATAGCGAGCATTTCATACCATAACCTGTTGGTAGTGCATGGCACTTATCGGTGGAGCATAGCACATAAAAAAATTTAATCATAGCGACCATTACATACTATAACCCCTTCGTTGTGCATTCTAAACGTCCTAGCAGATCTTACTTTTTCTACGTCACGTCTCTCTGCTTTTCAATGTTGTTATTATAAAACCCGCAATCCTAGCCGTTTTTAATGATAAATTTTAATATATTTAATTTTAAGTTATTAACTAAAATTTTTTTGTAATAATCATGTTTTGCAAATGTTTGAACATAACCCTATATAATTTTTTTAAATACAAAATACATATTTTCTAAAACACAAAAATAATGTTATACCCGGAGTACGTAAATCTATACATTATACACAACGATAGTTCCTTTTGACAGTGGACAGTTGTTGATTAAATTCAGAACGGTAAAGGAGTAATGGGTGTTGTAGATGTTCCTACATACTTTTCATTCTTAATTGTTTTTTAATACATTTGTTCTAATGAGCCACTTTTTAGGTCCAAGGTGTCATTAACTTATATAATTAAACCCGTTTTACTCATATATATGACTATTGATAAACATTATTCTGATTTCACATGGAGTCTAACTACATTTTATATCAACTGGAATGGTTAATAATTTTGAATACAAGTATTTTATGCCGTTTAGTGATATAATAAGAGAAATGTACATTGTTGCTAGGGTATTAACAACTTGTGTAGATAATAAGTTAATTATATGACATATAACTTTACAAACATCAATTACTTTAACTTACTCTTGCATTATTTAAACATGAGCACTTCGAAAGGGTGTATTGAATAGTAAAAACATGTATTTCTAGAAGTAATAAAACCCAAAATTACAAAATACCAAATAATGTATCATTATCAAATTAAAATAAATTATGAAATCCTGACATGAAATAAATGCTAATCTCAATAAAGAACATTAAATGGACTCCCTAAATTTGTCAAAAAAATTGTGTTTTAAATGAAAAATGACACAAAATATATTCTGAAACATTTCACATTTTACTAATTACCCATTTATTTATATATCACTCCTTGATGAATTTCGTTATTTAAAATCTCCAGAAAATATTTTCACACAAACCTGTAAAAACAACATATTATCTTTGCCTGTTTGGCAATAATGTACATCTATAGACGCTATCACGTTTATTATAAAAATAAACTTAACTTGTTATTGAGGGTGAAATTGAAGTGAAGACAACTGATGAAGCTGCTGCTGGTGGAGCAACAGCTCAAGTAAAATTAACTAATAATGCGGCAGCATTTCTTTTTGAATAGGTATATCAGTTATGAATTGAATGGTATAGAAGTTGATAAAGTTCGTGATCCTGGTATGACGAGTACTCTTAGAGCTTTTCTATTATTCAATAGAAATCAAAGTCGTGCTCTGGACATAGCCAGTTGGAACTATTTAAATAACAATGGAGAAAGATTAATAAATAATAATAGTTGTATTTCAAACTGATAAACGTGATAACGTTCTTAAAAATATAACTAATTATGATAATATAAATTTAATGGATATCCGATTATTTTTTAATTCAGAATGTTATCCATATGAGTCACTCAAGATGGATTTTCCAAATAAACGTTATGCTGAAGCATATCAGATGTATGTGGACTTTCAGAAGAACTATTTAAATAAGCAATACAAACATTGTACGAAACTTGGTATAAATCTTCAATTTACAAACATAACTAATTAGTTCCGACTTAGAGCTCAAAATGGTTGTTGTCTGTCTTGACGTACAAGGATTTTATATTCCTGAACTTGAACAATTTGTGCCAAAAGAAATATGTGTATACGATGGTGATCGTATAGCTCATTTTTTTTTCTAACCACCATGTAAACTTATGGAACTGTCTTCTGCTACAATAAAGCAAGTGCAATGGTTAGAGAAAAATCATCATGGAATTAAATTCAATGATGGTTACGTAGAGCTTAATAAAACACCATATATTTTAAAACGTTATTTACCAAATTCACATGTAATATATGTAAAAGGATTTCAGAAATATCTTTTTGTAAAAAGATATCTTCCTAATGATAATGTAATTGATTTAAGTCATAATGATTCTATTATTAATATACCTAAATTAGAAAAAGGATTAGCTCTTTGTATGTCACATGATATAAATTCTAAAACTGTGATGTGTTCTGTATCCAATTGTGTTCATATTTATAAACATCTACCTAATAATAATAATAAATTTACTATAGCAAAAAACCAGAGACGTGATTATAATATGGACCGAGCGTAAACAATATTCTCTGTATTACAGAATGATGCCAATAGGGTATGCAACACACAAAGCACATCAAGGGACACGTATGTAAGTCTCCTATGCGCTAAGAGGGCATTCGCGGACTTTAAAGTTTGGAAATTATAAATAATATAGTAGTTATAGCCTAATACATAGAAAATATAATTAAACTGACCAAAAAATAAAAGAACAGCACTGTTTACAATAGTGTATAAGTACTAATATACATCAATTATAAAGTTAAAAAACATCTCTAGAAATGCATACGTTAACGTAGCCAAACTTTTTGAAATTACCTAACATACAAAAAATAAAATATACTAACAGTCTAATTAATAAAATATCTACGTTAAACCTCTATACTGTCTAGTGTTAAAAAAATTAGAGTACTTAATATTTGAATAAAAAAAATAACGGTTAAAAAGTGAATTAATAGGTAATTAAAGGCACTACTGATTTTTAAATAATATGAGCTTCGTATATAATTGTCTTACCCTAACATTTGCTTCGTTTACAGTTTTTGTAGCATGATGAACCCTAATAGTAAAATAAACTCTTAATATTATATTAAATAATTGCCTAAGATGAGTGTTAAGCGGATCTTGATCTAGTATATGAGTGTTGATATCCTGAAACATTGTAAACACATTTACATGTCTTAATGTATAACAAATAAGTTCATTTATAGTTTTTCTTTCATGACCTCGAAATATTTTCTCGGCAATGTGACACAGTTTGACCACATCGAAGGAAGCTTTTAACAGACCACCACGATTTTTCCTATTTAATAAAAGAGACGATGACTCACTAGAAAACAGTTAATTGCAGCAATTGGAGCACGATATTTTTTTCGCTACTTTTCTTGCTACAAATCCGGCTATATATTCGACGACATCTTCAACGTATTTTGATGAATTTTGTGAATAAATAAGAACTTCTGAATCGGGTTCCTCTTCATCATCTGTAGGTACAATTAAATTATCTACATTTGCCTCTGTTGCACTAGAAATCGTTAATATGTACGTCTTATCCTGGTCAATGCAATTTGCTGCTGCTGATAGTCCAATCTCGGTATGCACTAAAAGTCTTTTATAAGCTCCTTCAAATTGCGCTGCAGTTGGATTGTTATTAAAACCTCCTCGTGATCGTATTGCCGAAAAAAACATTTCTATGTGATCTTGACTTAATTTATAGGATAATAAAAATTCCAGGGGTCCATTTTTGACAGCGTCATCGAATAAGTTAATTAAACTTTTTATGGAAATTATTAAACCTAAAAATCCCGTTTTCCTTCGCGTATTCAGTATATTTGTTGAATCGTTATCAGCTACTGTTAGGGAAGATAAATAGGAAATTCCATCTTGTAGCAATTTTTTAATTTCGTTTTCATTTTGAATAGAAAACGATTTCCGCCAAGGATTTTTAGATAATAAGTTCCTAGAATTTAAAACATCGAAAATATTGTTAATAGTTTGACAAAATATTGCAGTTGGTTTGCAATATTGAAAATCTTCAAGTCCAAGATCTTCGCTGCAATACAGAAGAGCATCTGAAACGCTAGCGCTGAACAATTGTACCGCCAAATTTTTTGTAGTTTAAGTGCCTTCTACTTAATTTATTTGCTGCATGCAGGCCATGTTTTTCCTAAAGGTTTACTAATTTTTTAAAATAATCCCAACTAACACTACCACCATTACAATCCTTTAACACTTTCCAGTCGCCAAGCGTATTTCGAATCAATTTCACCATGTGGCAAACATCTAAAAATACGTGAACGCGTTCGTTACTTAAGGGGTGAGGAAACCAGGGTTGTAACTTGGAGTATTTCATATGTGCCCCTAATATAGATGCCATAGCAAAATTAGTTGCTGTACCATCGAATGTTAAAGACGCCACTTTAGCTCCGCAATCGTGTACTAATTTTAGACAATTTTGAATCAAACTAGCTCTTTCTACAGCAGCAAGACCATCGATTAAAAAATATGCAATTGGTATTTTCCATCTCGTATTTAATCCGACTAACAGAAAAACCAACGCTTGCTTGGCCTCTGGTAAAGAGTCGCTCTGTATATGATTACCCAGATCTACGTAACCCTGATACCTTTTACCATTCCAGTGAATGTGTTTTCTAATACTCATTTCATCCACCACCAAACCCAACAGCAACTGCTTATTTTGAACATTCAACTCCTCTACTTTTCCTTTAATCGCATTTAGCGATTCAGCGGTAAACCCAGGCGAACCATCTACTGAACCAAACCATTTTCTAAGTGTAGCAGGGTGAGGTAAGCATTTACCAAACGTTTTACGCACATAATTATAAGCGCTATTTGAGTAAAAATTAAGTGTCAAAGCAAAGCAACGAAGTTCTGGTGGAAACGACTTTGATTTTGTTATTTTCAACTGTCTTAAAATAATACTCTTTTGTGCCTCTGAGATAGTTTCCTACAAATAAAACAAACAGCCCCTTAAGATATCTTTTGTAATATTAGAGCGTGTAAGATAAGAGAGAAGTACACGCACTAAGTACCTACCTACTAATAGGTACATAGTTGTCACTGAAATATGGACGTTCATTCGAAAAGTGTTAAATGATATCCACTTAAGAAGTAGGTATCAGAAGGGTCCGTCTCACAAGTGTAGACTAAACAAGTGCAAGTAACAGCTTGGGAATTTAAGCTGTTATGTATTATGTTAGAAATGAAAATTAGTTTTCTAAACTACAACGAATGTAATCAATTCTATTTTAAGTACATACATACACCTACTTCATTATTTAACTACTAGATGCACTATTTACTATTTAATCGGTTACCTACTTACACCTAACAATTCCGCGCACTCTTCTGAAATTTTTTTTGTATTTTTCAAATGGCTCAACAAATTTTTTAACGTTTTCACTCTTTTTGTTAATCTGCTAGTTTTTATATATAAATATTTTAGCTTTTTATTTTTAGCAGCTATAACTTTTTTCGCAGTTTGCCACATTAATTTGATTTTTTTTGGAGACGTTAAATGTTCTTCTTTAAAATCACCGAAGCGATATATTCTTTTTCTAAAAATATGTACATACGTATAACTAACTATAATTCCAACGAAATATTTTCATTATTGTTTACCTTTGTCCAAGTAAAGGTAATTCTTCGCGTACTAATGCGGTTCTGTTAAAAAATATTGTTTGTTTTAAAGAATAGTTAATATTTAAGAAGTGAACAGAACAAATAAATTTAATTGTAAGAGCAAAATCAAAATTTACCTTTCAGGATGCACTTTTGAAGTTGACGGGATTGACGGCAACTAAATTTATGGTACTACTACTGCGAAATTAAATTACATTATGTATCGTAACTTTACACATTCAGTTTGTTACTTACTGTTGCTGCTGCGACGAAATACTTCGTTTGGTACGTCGAGGTACTACTTTTTTAATTAAATGTTCAGGAAAATCAAAAATACTAGGAACAGCATTTGTATTTAATTTTCTTTTTCCTACAAATATTAAAAAATCACTTTCTTCAAAATGCTTACTGCAAATAACTGAATGTTTTGTCGGTGTGAAATTTTCGCGCCTTACTGCATTCACCAATTTTTTCTTTAATACGGGATCTTTAGGGAACCTTATAAGAAATTATAAATGCATCAGTGTGCTTTATGTTTGAAATGTACTTACAAATGAAATGAAATTGAGGAATCTTTAGAGGATCTTTCACGGCAACCGTATGCACAACAAAAGTTAACCATTGTTCTTATATTAAAATAATTTTATATTAATTTAACTAAAAATAACTAATTCACAAAACCCTATGTAAAACAAAAACTGTGTCTCATAACATTTATCTTAAATTACCGCGCTCTACACTTCGACTATCTAAAACTTTCTGAGTGAGGTTGCGGGAGCTCTAATAAGTTCAGTGTTTCTGTCCCTTGATGCGCACGATGGGTTGCCTACCCAAATGGCATCATCCTGAAAATCCAAGACTCAGTCTAGTTATAATCACGTCTCTGCAAAAAACGTACACAAAAAGAAAAAATGTATTTAAATTACTATTATTACATTTATAAAAAAATATATGTATTCCAAAAATATTATTGTTGTTTTAAATTTAAATCCACCACCATATGATTAATTTATTTATAACTTCCTACGACCGACAATTGCGGTCTGGTTTGATAATAACACACCTGCTACATTTGCGTTTCACAAAACACACACACACACAGCCTTATAATTCTGTGCATTGTACGCGCGTGCCTTGCTTGCTTGCTGGCACGATACACTTATACCGGTATGCCGATGCGCAACGGTAGGCCTACGCTCCTCCCACATGCAACGTCACTGCGAAGCACGGGCTAGACACGGAGAATAGAAATTTCATATACAATGCATGTGAGTTGACCAATATTCAATGATTGTTAACGAATACACTTAATTATTTAATATTCATTAGGATCTATTAAGTGTTTGGTGGATATTAGATAAAATAATCAATACAAAAGAGCAGATCTAGTGGACTTTTATAACTGAGTATCTTCATTGTAAATTTATTTAGTGTTGGCTATCCATTTAATAATTGGTATAAGGTAAGTACGTGAGATTTGATAAAGATTTATTGAATTTACACTTTACAGTTGGTAAATTTTGACATTTTTTTTTCTATTTTTGATTTACAGTTCAGGAAACTAATTTTTTTGTTAAGTTCCCGTAACCTAATGTAGGTCCGCGTGCGACTTAGACAATAAATAATTTCATGAGGTATACTACAATCGTTTCCCAATTTAGAAATAGTTCTGTGTGCTAATTTTTTGAAAATATTTTTTTCATTAGACAGGGATGTACCATGCATAATAGTGAACTCGGATTCAAGTACTACAGCAGCTTTACACAAATCATCGTTAGGGTTTAAGAGGCCCCCTCTAGATATAAAGTATATCCAGTCGTCTTTTTCTGCAGGAGATGCAATACTTGTTGGAGATCTCAAACAATATTTGTGTTTAAATTTGTAGGCAACGTACCCGACTATATATTTAAGAGACTCTAAGCTAATCTTTCTTTTACAATGAAATTTATCTGGGAACTGTCGACTTGCATGCACAGCTTCATTTTCTGGAAAATCTATTTCAGAATAGTGCGGCTGGATAAATGATTGAGGAATTACGATTTCCTCTTCTGCTATACTAGGAGTAGTTTTAGGATCATCGGTTAATCCTCGTAACATAACTGTAGTTAAACAATTCACTTCATCCCAAATATCATTTAATTTATGTTCATTATTTTCTAAAGGTGTGACTAAACACTTCTCGCCATGATCTTCGGTATTAGTTTTTTCTGTAAAAACTGCCGCCGAATTTTTACCCAATATAAACCATCTTAGACGATATTTGAAATCCAGAGGATGAGGATGATCATTGGAGGCTCCCATACCCCTCATGTATGAAAAGAAATTTTCAGTAACATCTTGGTTTAACCTTGAGGTTAAAATATAGTCCACCTTGTAATTCACATGAAGGTATTCATACAATTCCTGCAGTGATGTATTTGTTAACAGTATCCGATTGATGGTATCTACGTTTTCTTGATGGAAATTCATGATCACTAATAAAACACAACTTAATTTCCACAAATATTTAATTAAAACTTGACAATTGTTTCGCCTCTTTGAGACTTCTTCAGAAGTAATAGAATTCAAAATTTGGTTTTGCTGCTCACTCCTAAAGTTAACGAAAATAGTAATACCAAAATAAAGGTCCGATAGCAAATCTTACATGGTTGGCACATCTACTATATCTTTCTCTTCTGATGTTCTCGTCGCAAACGAATTTCTCGTCTGTTTCATATTATAGTTGTCTAAAGAAGTTGTTGTGTTCTTAAGTGTCTCCCAGGTTATCTCAGATGTTCTTATCGATAAAGTGCTTCCAACGTTTCTTCTTTTTTCAAGGCGAACAGCCCTTCCTAAATCGTCAACGTTTTTTCTTTTTCCAGGTACATTCAAAGTTGGTACAGCATCATCTCATCTTTAAGGTTTCTATTATTTTTGGGCGTATAATGTAATAATGTAAAGACAATTAGACAACTTTCTCAAATTATTAAATTCCATAGATTCGAACATTCAATTCACGATGGAAATTGAAACAGACAATAAGTTAAACTTTTTGGATCTTACTTTATACAAAAATAACAAAGAAATTATGTTTGAAATTTATAGAAAACCTACGACAACTGACACGGTAATTCCCTTTGACTCAAATCAATCTTTTAACATCAAAATGGCAGCTTTTAATAGTTTATTACAAAGGTTAATAAGTTTACCCCTTTCTAAAACCAATTTTGAAAAAGAATTAAAAATTATAAAACAGATTTCCAATAATAACGGGTATAATCCCAACCTCATTGACAAAATGTTAAAAAGTAAACAACGAAAACTCATTGAAATCAAACTTTACAACGGTCTCCTTCCTGATTTAATTCCTGAAAATAAGAAATACGCTTTTATTAACTATGTAAAAGAAGTCGGATACAAAGTTAAACACCATCTAATTAAATTACATATTATACCAATTTTAGTCAACAAAATTAATTTAAAATCTCTGTTAGTTAACAACAAAAATAAAACAAATTCAATAGATAAAAGTGGCGTGTACAAATTATACTGTAAAGATTGCACATCCTTTTATTTGGGACAGACAGGTAGGGCCATAAAAACTCGTCTTAAAGAACATGTGCTTGCCATTCAGAATAAAAAGAATAATACAGGAATAGCTCAACATTGCCTAGATTTCAAACATAATTTAGATATTAATTCAATTGAACTTGTACATTCTGCTCAAAAGGGTCGTAAATTGAGTTTACTTGAATCTCTGGAAATTAAGAAAGCCATTAATAATAATGAAAATATTGTAAATAGTCAAATTGAAATGTTCACATTGGATTCTCCGCTGTTATTGGATTTTCCAAATAGATAACCGTTACCTACCTGCATTAAATTCTTCTTGCCTACTGTAATCCGTTTATATAAGTCTGGTACACTATTTACATCTTTAGCAACTCCGTAGCTCTTGACAATGACCCGCAAGGGTTGAAACAAATTTGTAGAGATTAATAAAATATTTTCGTGAAACGTAACCCAGCTTTTGTTACTCTAAACCCCCTTTTTTGGTATTCAAAATGTTTCACAAAGAATGCGATACGCAATCTATTAACTATATGTAATAATTCTTGTTGAAAAGAGGGTTCAAGAAAACAATTTGGTTCAAAGTGGACTGAACATATACATGCTGAAAGAAAAACAATTGTTATCAATTCACATTACTTCAGATAAATATTTATTCAGTGATATTACCTACCGTTTTTCAGATTTATTTCATTAGCTCGGCGGCATGCATTAAGCCATTTCTTACAAATTTCTGTTTTTTATTGGAAATCGGAAATATTTGATTTTTGCTTCCTTAGTGATTCTATTATAGTTTCCACATCCAGCAATCGCACACCCCGGCATGTTTATACACACAAAAACACAATATTAATAAAATATTTGGGGCTATTTACGTTACTTTGCAATATCTAACTTCCTTACACAGCTGCAGCAAACGTAATTAGATAACAAATGTAGACTTTCTTTGAACTAAACGCGGTAAACGGATCGCTCTCACTCCGTGCTTCGCAGTGACGTCACCTGCGCGAACTAATCGCGTTTGAGCCGAGGGAGTAGCATACCGGTATAAGTGTATCGTTGTTGCTGGCACTTTATTATTTTTTCATTCGAAAGGTTAAGCACTATTCGCGGGCCCGGTTTCTAGCTCACCGACTTAACCGGTTCCCAGTATAGCAGGTAGTTACCCATGCGCGGTCGGTTCACCGCCGATCGCGGACAGACCTTTTTCATAGCAAAAAAAAATTACGTCATTATCAACATTCATAATAATCCATCAACAATTTACACACACACACACACACACACACATACACACACACAAACAAACAAACAAAGAACAACCAACCAACCCCCTCTTAAGAACAACCCTTCACAACAACGCCACATCAAAAACAGCCACCCTCTACCAACCAACACACACACACAACAATTTTTAGAAAAAATCAAGGAATGACCTTGAAAGAACGAAGAATGACCTTGAAAGAACGAAGAATGACCTCTAAACGGTACACAATGGTCAGAACTTGATGGACATGCCATCCTCAGTCACAAACCCGCCATAGTATATCTACTCTTTTCTTCTAGTTTTTCCATACCTTCGCTAATTTCTTCTAATTTTTCTTCCACCTTTTCTTGTAATACCTTATTCTTTTCTTCTAATTTTTCTTAAATCTTTTCTTGTAATACCTTATTCTTTTCTTCTAATTTTTCTTCTAGTTTTTCTTGTAATACCATGGTATTCTCTTCTAATTTTTCTTGTAATACCTTCTTCTTTTCTCCTAGTTTTTTTTGTAATACCTTGGTATTGTCTTCCAGTAAACGGGAGAGCTCATTTTCAAAAAGGAATTTATCTGGATCATAACCATCCCTTTTTAACGCCTCGCCGAGCCGCCGCTGGAGTTCAGCTTTGTTACCATTCGTTTCTTCATCACGTTCTTCTAATTCCCGTCTCAGATCGGCCACTGAGTTTATCAATAGCCATTTTATTTAATCATAATTACTTATAAGTCTTAAATTCCACAGCACAAAAAAACGTTTTCGCGAACGTATACCCTACACCTGACACCAGTTGTAACGTTTCTGTGGGGGTATTGACTATGAAACACTTAAAATTAACAAAAATAAAACGGGAACTAGAAGTAAATTAACTACAACTATCTAGAGTCTACAACTTCTTCTTTACACTTCATTTACCATTTATTTTACACAATTTATTTGCTTGTCACTACTCTTTGCTATTTATTTATTCGCCGAAAAGTCTTGCACTGCACTATACTGTACTCTCTGTATGTCTGTCGTCTAGCGACCGATCTCCTTATTTAGTCAATAGTAGTTCTTCTGAAAACAGCTCATCAACATACGAACACACACACACGCGTCGCGGAGACTAGAATCTTCTCGCGAACTGCTGGACGGTTTCACTACAATATTATATACTATTTTTATTCGCGATAGGTCTTAAATGAAGTCTGATGGTAATCTTTTCCTTACGAATCAGTTACATTTCCATCTTGTTCAACTAATTTAGTAACAATCGAAGGAATGCTGTTTGTGTTTATTACAGGTAAATAAATTATATTGTTGGGGACTTCATTTATTTTACAGCCTGGTAAGACACAAGTTGAAAATTCATGAATCGTATGAACAGGTCTATAGTTCATAAATGGTCCTATTATTATGTTACATTCTATACGAATATTATTTTCTTTGTTAATGTTAACAGGTAAATCAGACCATACTAGTTTATTTGGACGTATTGAACGTTTACTGAACCCCAAGAAGCTTCTTATAGATCTCTCCTTATTAAAGTAAATAGGATGTGTTGATTTAACTTTTGTTTGAAGTGTGTTGGTATTAGCAGAAATTATAACTTGAGGTTTACTTGTTTTAGGAACTTTATCGGGCGTATTAGTGTTTTAATAACTTATTAGTCAGTAAAGTGTCGGTATCCGTCGGATAGAAAAATTCCGAGTCGTGTAGCATGTTTTTACCCTGTAAGCGTCCTTTTTTTTACTTCGTGTCGGCCATATTAAAATTCGAATTTCTAAATGGAGGCAATCTGGCAACGCGGCACCGAAAGCAGTCAGCAACATCGTACTACAACAAGTTTTCTCATCTCTAACTCATTTCCACCCTAACGAGATGGCGTTTTCAAGCTGGTTGGAGCTATTCGATAAATTTTGCTTAATCAGCGGCATCGAAGACGAGCCATTACATGTTACGGGTGAAGCAGTCCCACCGCATAACAAAAAACGAGCGCTGTTTTTGTCGTATATTGGAGCAAGAACGTATCAATCACTTCATAGAAGTTGCCTGCCAAAGAAACCCAGGGACAAGTCGCTCTCTGAGTTGATAAAAATCTTGAAAGACCGATATGAGCCGAGAAGTTTTCTGGCCACATGTCGATATAATCTCAATCAAAGGGTACAAAAAGATAGTGAATTTGCAACAGATTACATAGATGCATTGTTGGAACTTGCCGTTCCGTGTGAGTATGGAAACAACTTGGATGATACACCGAGAAATCGTCTAATAGCAGGGATTAAGTGCAGCGAAACTCGCAGAAAATTATTGAGTACTCCCAATTTAACTTTTGAGTAGGATAAACAAATAATACTACAGAGTGAGGCTATATAACTTTAGTCTCGCATGTTACCTCGAGCTCTTCCAATAAATAACGTCAGTGCCAATAGAAGAAATAACTCAAATAGAAGCAGACAATTTCAACAATTTTCCAATCGCAACACTCAAGTTCAGCAAACCGGCCGTAACACAAACATCCAATGCAACCCTAGAAACAATCGCCAGCAGTTCATAAATATTCCGCAACAGCAACAAGTACAACAAACCAGTCAGAGGTCAGTTTACCAAAAGGCACCAAGAAATCAGTCAAATAGGTATGTGTTATCGTTGTGGTCGGCTCCACAATCCCAACTTATGTCCAGCGATGGCAATGTTACGTATACAATAAAATGGGTCATACGTCCAAAGTATGCAGAAGTAACAAGAAAGTAAACAATGTATATGAAACAGTCAAATTAAGTAAGCCACCAGGAGATAACAAGTGAAGAGGAGTTAGTGAATTCCCTTTTAAACCCTGAAGTATTTGAAATTAATAACATTAAAGAGGTAGATAATCATCAGGAGTCGAGCATAAAAACCCACAGTGTAAATCATTTGGCAGTAAATGAAGCAGTCACAGTCAGGGCTAAGATAAATAACAATGCTGTCACTATGGAAATGATACGGGGGCAGGAAAAACTCTAATGCATGAGCAAGAATTTAAAATATTGTTTCCGGAAGCAAAAATAGCCGCCATCCCAATCAATATAAAATCAATATCGGGACCAATCAAAGTGCTAGGTCAAGCAAATGTCAAAATAGCTGTCAAGGAAAAGAAGAGCAATACAAGAATAGTAATTTGTCAAGCAGACAGTCCATTCCGTCCATAGTGGTAGTATTATTAATGTTTGTTGATGAAAAAAAGATCGCGATGGAAACAGAATGTCCAACCAATCTCTTCCCAACAATGGTTGGGCAAGTGAAATAGTTATTAAATTGTTGTTATTTTGTGAAGGAGTTAATTAATAAAAGTGTAGAAAACTACGTGATATTAAATTACGTAACATTTGGTGTCAGGAGTAAGGATTTATGCCAGTAACAAGAAGTCAAGCGGCAAAAATGGAGGAGCAGATGAAATTTTTTATGGAAATGCTTGGTTAATTAATCAAACAAGTCTCTTTAATATTGAGGGTTATAATTTGTATTACAATAATAGTGATATTAATAAAAATGATGGGGTTATTATATATATATATCAAATCTAGTATTAATCATGTAATGGAGATACTAAAAGTGGGAAATACTTCTTTCTTAAGCGTAACTTGTAGTTGAATAAATAATAACAAAATTAAAATTACAGGATTGTAGGTACAGATGTCATGATCTGTGAATTAAAAATTTTATAGATAATGTATATCAGTTTTTGCTGTTAAATAAAAAAAGTAAATAACCATATATTAGCGGGTGTCTTTAACATTGATATTAACAGAATTGATAGTGACAATTTAAATTTTTTAAATAACTTCATGGAATTTAAATACCTGCCATATTTTCAATAGTACTCGAAGAGTAATTGGAAGCTCAGGTTCTTCTATTGATAACTTTTTTGTTAAATCCGACTTTTAAACACTTGCTTTTAAGTTAGAATACCCTATCACAGATCATGACCCATTATTTCTTAAGGTTAATTGTTCAATTAGTAGCAAGGAAAATTATACTACATTTTCTAATAAAGTTAACTTTAGACTACTTAAAAAAATTGCAACACATCCCTGATAGAAATTTAACCGGGCGTGCCCTGTTACGGGCTTACACCCGGTCGGGGTGATAATACTCTTCCTGAATTCGCAGACCCGACCAGGCAAATAGTTTGGGTAAATATAACGGCCTACATGAGCCTTGCAGAGTAAATAATCCGGGGAAATGTACGTTATCGGATTGCATACGCCTGGTCGGGGATATAGTAGGGCAAATTGTCTGTGCCCCAATCGCGTGGATCCCAATTGGGAGCCTAATAGAGAGAAACATGTAGGTTCCATTTCCATGTACCTTCTCGGATGATAAACATAATTTAAAATTATAATGTCTCAGCTTTAATCTTTTTAGTGGGAACACAATTTTGATATTCTGTATAATGCTATTTGAAGATTCAGGTTGTACATCGACAGTAGGCAGAAACAGGCGCAAATACGAATGTAGAAATCATTTACAGTTCAATTTATTTTTATAAAAGGTTTGTGATTGTTTTTTATAAGTGTAGAACAATGAGTGACATCAGAAAAGAAAAGTATTTTTTCGCACAACAAACACCGTGTGATTAAAAAAATAAAAAAATTTGTAAAAGAAAGTGAAAACAGTTTAACAAGTACACTTCATGTACAAATCGAAAGACCACCAATTTCTCCTTTAAATGACAATTCTTCGGATAAAATAGTAAATATCCCTGCTGCCCTTAATAAAAACGAAACTTGTACTGACAGTTTCAACAAAATAGTAATTGACGAAGAAGATGACAGTGCAGTTGAAACATTGGATATTAATTTAGAAGAGATTGAAGAACTGGTGGTTAGTCATGAAAATAGTGAACGCGATGAAAGGGAAAATGAATTAGGTTTACACGATGAAGAAATAGATGAGGAAGTGGATAATCAACTAGTAAATCAATCACCAGCTTTAGATGATTTGCGAAACTGGGCTGTAAAATCAAAAATAAGCCATACATCACTTACAACATTATTAAAACTAGTAAAAAAGCACCGGGAACCTGATGCACCGAAATGTGCAAAAACATTAAATTTCTAAATACAGAAAATGCTGTATATGATATTGTACAGATGAATGATAGTGACAATTCTCTTGGATAATTTGTTTACATTGGTATTTAACAACACCTACTCAGAACAGTAAATATTGAAGCATATCCTAATAAAATATTAGAATTATTTATTAATATTGATGGCGTTAAGCTTTTTCAATCAAGTTATTGTTATTGCACTCTATTCTGGTACATCAAAGCCAAAAAATTCAACTGAGTATTTAAAACAATTTATTTTGGAAATTAATGCCTTGCAGAAAAATGGTATAGTTATAAGCAACAAAAATTTCGAAGTACGTTTAAAAGGTTTTGTGGGTGATACACCTGCTAGAGCATTTATTAAATCGACTGTAAGTCATATCGCTTTTAAAGCATGCGAACGATGTACAGTGTCAGGCTTCAAACAAGATAAAACAACAGTTTACCCAAATATTGTATGTAGCAAACGATCAAATTAAACTTTTTTGATATTGATCATCATACAAGTGTATCACCTTTAGTTACAATAGATCCACCTATAGACATGGTCCGTTCTTTTGTTTTAGAATTTATGCATCTCGGGTTTTTAGGTTTACTTGGAGAGGGTGAAGGCAATGCCCATTTAAGTCTTTCAAATAGGCAGGAAATTTCTGGTCGACTAAAACTATTAAAAAATCAAATACCTGACGAATTTCCTCGAAAATGTCGGCCAACTACAGATTTTGCTCGTTTTAAAGCAACTGAGCACAAGCTCATTGCTCTTTACCTCGGCATTGTTGTTTTCAAAAAGCTTTTAGATAAACGGAGATATAAACATTATTTATCTTTCTGTATCGGTTCCCGACTTTTATGGTCGGGGGTGACAGCCACTAGTTGTATGGAGGATGCAAATGCATTTTTAAATAAGCAATCAAAGAAAACACTTTTAAGAGTTTCAAAATTATTTTTATTGACCACAACGATCGTTTCACCACACTGTGGCTTCATCAGGTGGATGAATTACAATACATAAACTTATAATTTCTAACTTTATATATACATGTATCTACAAGTCTACTTAACCTAAAGGGTGGGGTTGCAAAGTTTTAAATTTAGTAGGGGTGAGTTATTTACTTCAATCTGGTTATTTATTAAAATTCCTAAATTGTTATAATTCTTCATCTCTAAACATTCTAAAAGATTCAATTTTTGACTTTTATTTGCTAAATGTAAAATTTCAAAATTTTCATTAAATGAATGGTTTAAATTTATTGTGTGTTCTGCATATGCAGATGTACATTTTTGATTTTCAAAATATTTCCTATGTTCTTTGATACGTTCTTGAAATGAACGACGAGTTTGTCCTATATATACATAGTTACACTCACCACATTTTAATTTATAAACACCAGATTTCAGTTTATTGTCTATATTATCTTTATCATTTCTTATAAGTAACCCTAAAGAATGATTTGTTTTAAATGATACAAAATTATTGGAAATATGTTTACTAATTTTTTTGGTTATATTTCCTAAAAATTAAAACGTACTAAATGTGTTTGATTTTGATTTTACTATAGGGTATATTGAATTTAAGGTTTTTTTATAGAGTTTTTTGTTAAGAAGTTGTACTACCATTGTTTTATTATAACCATTATTTACTGCTATTAGAATAATCTTATTTAATTCTAGATCGAAATTAGCTTTGGAAAGAGGAACGTTTAATAGTCTGTGTAGCATGGAGTGAAAAAATGATAGTTTTTGTGAAAATGGGTGAAAAGAGTCATTATGTATTATTATGTCAGTATGTGTTGGTTTATGGTATATTGCAAATTCATGTTTGTTATTAATTCGACTAATATTTAAATCTAGAAAATTTATGGAATGATTTATTTCGGATTCAAGTGTAAATTTTATATTTGGATGAATGCTATTTATGAATGAAAAAAGTTGATTTAATTGTCTATTAGTACCATTGAAGCAGACAAGAATGTCATCTTCATAACGATACCAATAGTGACATTTTTTAAAAAGAACATTTTGTGATATTTTGTTTTCTAAATTGTCCAAAAATATTTCGGCAAGCAGAGGACTTTCTCATAGCTAAGCCTTCCTTTTGTTCGTAAAATTTATTGTTAAACTGTAGGTAATTTTGATTCATACAAAGTTGTAAAAGTAAAATTATTTCGTTGATAATGACCGGGTTTACCTGTTTCGTTCAAGTAGATCTATTACTAATGGTATTACCTCTGCAGGGGGTACACTAGCGAATAAATTGGTTACATCAAAGGAAACCAGTTTTGAGTTGTCAGTTATAGGTATATCCGAAATATTTCTGATAAGTTCTAATGAGTTTTTTACAGAATAAGATGGTTTAAAATTTGTACATTGGTTGATTATTTTAACTAATAATTTTGAAATTTTTGTGCTTGGTGCTTGTACAAATGAAACTACTGGTCGTATAGGATACATAGACCGTAGAGTTTAGCAGCTTGAGAGTTCATAATGGTTAAAGGTTGTTTTGGATTATTTGTAACAATTTTACAATTACTAACGGTTTCTTTAACTTTTTTCTGAAAAACAGCAGTTGGATTATTTTTTAATATTTTAAATGAGTTACTTTCTAAGAAGTTACCATGTTGTAATTCTCCAGGATAAAAATATAATTGAAATTAACAATTTTTATTTGAAATATTCAATTCAATTGTAATTTTGTCCTGTTAGTGTTACCACGTGGTTACTGTAAACGTTTGTAACATAACTTATTTAATTATTATTTTATGTTTACAAGTTTTTTAATAGTACTAAAATTTATTATTTTATCGTTTTAAATGTTATGTGAAGTTATTTGTACTATTGCACCAAATATACAGTTTATGTTTCTTAAAATATAACACAAAAAACCACCTTGATAAAGGAACCGAAACGTTGTTGTCGTTTTTATAATAAAGAACTCTTTACCTCTTAAAGCTCTAAGTCTTTTATTGTAAACACTAGGGGAAGAAAATGAAAAAAAATAAATAAAAAATAATGATACCATACGAATTCGGATAGAAAATGAAGATGTTTACACCCTACCTTCCAATAGTTTCATATATATAGAAGGACGTTTTGTTATAACCCCAATAATGCACATTTTACATTATATACACAAATTCGACATCAGCATTTTCAAGACCATATAAAAGCACGCAGGCCATTACCCGCAGCAGATTTTCGATACTAAGTAGCTCGCGGTCATTGTATCCACCAGCTGTATCGTTATTTCTCCTATTGTAATTTTATGTAACAATTTAATTTGTATCATTTTTAATAAAAGTTTTTAAAAATAAAGTCTTGAGTAAAAAGTGCATAACAATAAATGGCGACGAGGATGGGATTGTAAGCAGCCTATGAAGAGAAGATCCAGCGTCGATTAAGAAGATTATTTAATCTATCGATACTCAAAAAAAAAAAAAAAAAACATTCTCTGGCAAGCTTCATCCGAAAAAGTGAATACGAGAATATTCCACCCACAATTGGAAAGGCTCACCAATTAGCCAGCATAAGTGTAAACAGTGCATTCGTGCGCGTAAATATTTTATTGTGAAAATTTAAACTTCATCGGTTACCAAAACGAAAAACAGATTAAGTGGTCGAAATTCGTGAACTGTTGCAAGTTCTGTGTGCGAAATTTGTGTTGGGTTCAAAGGTCGTGTTTTCATAAATTGGATTACGAACCAGTATTCGGATAACAACCATTGATGAGGACCGTCCAAATGTCCCTTACCATCTTGTTTTTCCTGTAAGTACCTTTTAAGAATTTATTATTTTGAGGCAAATTTGATTTCATGAGTATTTACCCAGACTTAGGTGAAATAGTTGATAGTAAAGAAGAGTATCACTCTCCAATAGGTAGCGAAAAATTCGATAAATTCAGTTTTCCTAATATGGATAGCGATAAGTACACAAATATGAAAGTTAAGAAAGAAATTGACATTAACACCTTAATGTCCACTATTCCCGACTATGATGGTTTTAATATGCCATGTACAAAATTTAAAAAACTTTGTTCTCTTGTTTTAAATACAGCTCCAGACGAAATGAAGCCAATTATATTTTCATTAATTTTACAAAAACTTAAAGGCAAAGCAGAAAAATGTGTAGCACATCGTTTTGTCGAAACGATGGAAGATTTATTCGAAATACTTTCACAAAACTTTGAAAGTGATAATACCATTTCAATTCTTTTATCTCAACTTCTCAATGTAAAAGCAAGTGATTGTAAAGAATTAGGTAATAAAATAGCAGCAATTAGGGACAAGTTAATTATTGCAGTATCAAATGAGAGAATAACCTCTCCAGATGCTTTAATTGAAAAATTTGCTATGACAAAATTTATTGATAATCTTCCTGCTGAAGTAAATATTATTACTAAAGCTAAAAATCCTTTAAATCTAGATAGGGCAATTGAAATTGCAACAGAAGAAGACAAATATCGTAAAATACAAAGTTCATTCAACTATAAATCACGTAATTTAACGTCAACTAAGCAAAGGTACAAAGAACCCAGTTTCAAAGAAAAAAATGTTTATAGTAAAATAGACAATTTACAACCTCATACTTCTGTTCCTAGCATAATTTGCGATTTCTGCAAACGTCCAGGTCACACACGCGACAATTGTTATCGACGCAAAAATAATGCCGATTACAAAAAATCTAGAGTTCAATGCATAGTTGACAACGAAAACGATTATTCGTCGGATTCAGAAAGTGATTTTGAGAATTTAAATTATTTCAAAAGACTGTATTATTCCACGAAGTATAGTAACAAATAAAAATGGTACTATTACTACGACTGTCTGTAATTTCTCAAATACCGATAAACTTATCCAAATTTCGAATTTTAATATACATAAAATCCACACGGTTAAAAACGTCAATTTCATTCAAGAAGACGATAATGCAAGAAATAAAGAACGTTGGAACGCAATAAAAAAAAATCTCCGTTTAGATCACCTTAATAATGAAGAAAAGAATTCCATCATGCAAATATGTTATAAATTTCGTGATAGCTTCTACCTAAAAGGCGAACCATTAACTTTTACCCATAAAATAAAACATTTTATCGACACAAAGGACCACAAACCTATATTTCAAAAAACATACAGATACCCGAAATGCCACAAAGAAGAAGTCGAAAGACAAATCGAGGAAATGCATCGTCAAGGAATTATAAGACCTTCTCAATCTCCATGGAATGCACCTCTCTGGGTTGTTCCCAAAAAGTTGGACGCAAGTGGTCAACGAAAATGGAGAATTGTAATAGATTACAGGAAGCTGAATGAGATCACAGACGCCGATAAATTCCCTTTACCAAACATCAACGACATTTTGGACAACTTAGGCAGAGCTAATTACTTTACAACTTTGGACTTGGCTTCAGGCTTCCACCAGATTGAAGTCAATCCGCACGATGTTGAAAAAACGGCTTTTTCTACAGAGACAAATCATTGGGAAATGGTTCAAATGCCGTTTGGATTGCGAAACGCTCCGGCGACATTTCAAAGGGTTATGAATTCAGTTTTATCAGGATTAACACCGTCGCAATGTTTAGTATATTTAGACGACGTAGTCATTTTTGGATCCTCATTAGAACAACATAACGAACGACTAATTAAAGTACTCAAAACCTTACAAAATTCCAATTTAAAATTACAACCAGACAAATGCGAGTTTGCAAAAAAAGAAATTGCTTATTTAGGTCATATAGTCAGTAATGAAGGAATAAAACCAAATCCTGAAAAAATCTCGTGTATAAAGAACTTTCCCGTACCTACGACTGCTACAGATATAAAATGGTTTCTAGGTTTAACCGGTTATTACCGACGTTTCATTCAAAATTATGCAAAGATAGCTAAACCCTTAACATCTCTACTCAAAAAAGACGAAGTCGTTGAAATGAACAACGAGGCTCTGCAAGCGTTCGAAACCCTCAAATCCAAATTAATTTCAGCACCAATTCTACAGTTTCCCAAATTTGACGAAGAATTCATTCTAACAACCGACGCATCAGCCCATGCTATAGGCGCGGTTTTGTCCCAAGGAGTCATAGGAAATGACTTACCAATAGCCTTTGCCAGTAGGACATTAAATCCTGCTGAGACTCGATATTCCACCATCGAAAGAGAATTGTTGGCGATCGTTTGGGCAGTTAAACACTTTCGCCCATACCTATATGGAAAACAATTTAAAATAGTAACGGATCATAGACCATTGACCTGGCTATTTTCTGTGAAAGATCCTGGCTCCAGATTGGTACGATGGCGTTTGAAACTGGAAGAATATGATTACCAAATTATTTACAAAAAAGGCTCACTCAATAAAAATGCAGATACTCTTTCTCGAGTAAAAGTTGATCCAATAAATTTGGCTGACCTAGTTGTGATGGTTCTTTTACCACCATACGATAAATTCGAACAATCAATGAAAATTAATAAAATAGAAGAAACTGCCAGCCTGACTGAAAACTCCAACGTTATTATACCATTAAATCCAAACGAAATTTTACCAGAACTAAGAACGTTCGTATATGACTCAGACTGTAATTTGGCTATTGAAAATCTATTCAACAAATTAGTCCCTTCAAAAACGAAACAATATAAATACGCTTACCTTAAAATATGTAACGATAAACACGAACAATATAACCAATTTCGTTCTATAATAGAGAAAATTGTTAATGATAACAAAAATCCAATATACATTTTAGGCAAATTATTAGACCATCAAAAACCAATTGAATTAGAAGAAATATTTACTTTCTTTGAAATCGAAAATAAGAAATTTACATTAAATAGCATACCTGATATTCTTTCGAAAGATTCAAAATTACACATTATACAAATGTTTCATGAAGATCAATTAAATTTCCACAAAGGAACAACAGAAACCTATAGAAAATTAAAACAGTATTACAAATTTCCACTCATAAAAACCCTCACTGAAGAATATATAAAAAATTGCTTAACCTGCCAACAAAATAAAATTTGTCGTCAAAATACCGAAAACCCATTAGTAATAACTGATACACCAAGAAATTTTAATGAGCGCATTGACATTGATGTAATATATTGGCAAAGTTTGGAAAACAATCACCCAATACTTACAATTCAAGACCAATTAACAAAATATGTTCAAGCATATATTTTACCAAATAAAAGTTCGAATTCCATAATAGATACATTATTATCAGAATGGTTCAAACATTTCGGAATACCCCAAAGAATACATTCGGATAATGACTTTAAAAGCGAACATTTTCAAAATTTTTCTAAATTATTTAAATTCAAACATACGACAATTACACCTGCTCATCCGAAAATCAATGGTGCCAACGAACGGTTTAATTGTGTCCTGAAGGAATCCTTGTTAATGCTGCAAAAAGGTCAATTAATATCACTTGAAGATTTAAAAAGAAATTTAATAACAGCCATTATGTCATATAATGCATCATGAAACATTTCAACAAAATTTACTCCACACGAATTAGTTTTTGGGCAAACCCCTCAACCAATATGTACAAGAACCGATGCGAATAAAACCTACGAAGACTTCGCAAATCAAAATAAGTTAGAATTGCGCGAAAAACGTAATTTGGCAATCCACAATCAAAAGGTAGCAAAAACAAAATCTAAAGAATACCATGATAATCGTACACGAGCAAAAATAAAAGAATATTATTTTATATAAAAACCTTACAATATACAAAGAAGAATTTAACGAGCTTACAAAACTTTTAACTAAATTCAACAGATTTAACCTTAAGGGTAAACCAAACCATATATCAGCTATGGCATTACAAGCGTATCTTAATCAAATTCAAAACAATATCATTCAAATTGAAAATCTTTATACAAGACGCTTCCGCAAAAGAGGGTGGTTCGATATTATAGGATCCGGACTTCATACACTTTTTGGAGTAATGGATAGTAATGATGAAGAATATTATAACAATCTTATAAATCAATTAGAAAGTAGAAACAAGGAGACTTTAGAACTAATGAAACGAAATGCGCACATTTCAAAATCAGTTATGCAAAATTTAAATCAATCTCTATCAAAATTTAAAGGATTTGAATCAAATATCATACAAAGTTTGAAGAAACTAGAAACTGAAACGAACGAAATTATCACTTACGAAAATGAAAATAAAATTTCTGCTTTAGCCTTACAACTACATGCTGAGTTTATCGAATACGCAATAATATTGGAAGAAGAAACAAACACAATCTTAAATGAACCGGTGATATTCGTCGGGTTTAAAGGCCGTCGTCGATTGGAATTTCTTCCTAACGTTTCGCTAGCACGAGTGGCGAGCTTCTTCAGAGGTCCTTCCATCTTCGATGCTGGATGTAGACTGATGATTTCTCCTGCGCAAGTTGTATTTATGCTGGTGGGTAGGGGGCGGAGCCTGTTCCGCTTCAGTCGACCGTGTGGAGGCGGTCGGAATTGTTCGAGCGTTCCTGAGAATTGGGTTCCAGATCTGATTCAGCTTTAGCGTTTCCTCCTTTTTATTGAAGTTTTCTGGGTGTTTATGGATTTCAATGGCCTCTCTAACCATCCTGTTGTGGTAACCGTTGACTGAAGACAGTAGCTTGCAGTTCCCGAAGAGTATATTGTGGTCTCCGTTGCTTAGTGCGTGTTCGGCCACAGCAGACTTTTCTGAGTGTCCTAGCCGGCAGTTAGCTTTGTGCTCTCTGAGTCTTGTTCCCATAGATCTCTTGGTGGTTCCTATGTACACTTTTCCGCAGGAACAAGGTATGCGGTAAACTCCTGACGATGAAAGAGGATCCCTTTTGTCCTTTGCTGATCTGACGGTTTGTTGGATCTTCCTCGTTGGTTTGAAGATCGTACTGATGTCGTGTCTTTTTAGAATTCTGCCAATCCGGTCTGTGATCCTAGGTACATAAGGTAGAAACGCTCGAGAGCTAGTGCACTGTTGGTCGATCTTCGGTGCCTTTGGCCTGTTCAAGCCCATTGATCTCTCGATCTCCCTCTTGTTGTAGCCATTCGCCTCGAAGGCGGTTTTTAGGTGTTCGAGTTCCACTTGGAGGTTTTCTGGTTCGCAGATCCTATGTGCTCGTTCAGTCAGGGTTCTGATAATGCCATACTTCTGACTCGGGTGGTGGTTGGATGAAGCGTGTAGGTACCTATCTGTATGGGTTGGTTTCCTGTATACGGTATGGCCCAATTTGTTGCCATGTTTTTTCACTAGCACGTCCAAGAAGGCTAACTGTCGGTCATTCTCGGTCTCCATGGTGAACTGGATGCTCTGGTGCTGACTGTTCAGGTGTCGGAGGAAGTGGTTTAGTTTTTCCATACCGTGTCTCCAAATCACGAAGGTGTCGTCCACGTATCTGAACCAGGTTGTTGGCTTGTATTCCGCGGTCTCTATGGCTCTCTTCTCAAAGTGTTCCATAAAGAAGTTGGCTATTACCGGACTTAACGGACTTCCCATAGCCACACCGTCTATCTGCTCGTAAAAATTCCCTTTCCACACGAAGTAGCTTCCAGTGAGGCAAACTTCAAAGAGTTTGCAGATGTCAGCAGGGAAGATCTTAGTCACCAGGTCGAGGCACCCTGTTACAGGTACTTTGGTGAACAGTGAAACGATGTCAAAACTTACAAGGATATCCTCCGGTTTTAGGTTGATGTCCCGAATCTTGCGTACGAAGTCAGCGGAGTCCTTGATGTAACTGGTACTTTGTCCCACATGAGGTTGGAGTAGCGATGCCAGGTATTGAGCTAGATAGTATGTTGGAGAACCGGGAGCGCTTACTATTGGTCTTAGAGGTACATTAGCCTTGTGGATCTTGGGAAGTCCATACAGCCTCGGTGGAGCAGCTTCCGTCCTTATAATTCGCTTTTTGATGTCTTCCGGGATGGATGATGACTTGATGAGCCGGTTGACTAGGCGTAGTTTCGCTTGTGTTGGATCTTTCTTGAGGAGTTTGTAGCTTTTCGGGTCCAAAAGTTCTTTTATCTTTCCATTGTAGTCCTCGGTTTTTAGAAGAACGGTTGCGTTTCCTTTATCGGCTGGGAGTATTATGATGTCCTCATCCCTGTTTAGGTTACGTAAAGCCAGTGTCTCGCTCCTCGTCAGGTTGCTTTTTGGAGGTTTTGCCTTCCTGAGAATATTGGCCGTCTCGATCCGTATCCCTTCGGCGTCTTCGTCCGGAAGGTGCTTGATGGCTGCTTCCACGTTGGAGATGATGTCTTCTAACGGAATATGTCGAGGAGTGATAGCGAAGTTTCCTCCTTTGGCTAACATCCTGGTCTCGTTCTCCGTGAGTACCCTATCCGTCAGATTGACCACGAGTTTTCTGGGGTCAAGGCTTCACACGGTCTCCACACGGTCGACTGAAGCGGAACAGGCTCCGCCCCCTACCCACCAGCATAAATACAACTTGCGCAGGAGAAATCATCAGTCTACATCCAGCATCGAAGATGGAAGGACCTCTGAAGAAGCTCGCCACTCGTGCTAGCGAAACGTTAGGAAGAAATTCCAATCGACGACGGCCTTTAAACCCGACGAATATCACCGGTTCATCTTCTGGCCGCGAAAGCCTTTACCAATTTGTTACAATCTTAAATGCTATCAACTTTGCTCAACTAGGATTGATATATTCTAAATTACTTCCTGTAACCATTCTTGAAAAAGAAATTAGAAATATTAAACTAAAAGATGATAAACTCATTTCAGACTTATTTAAAATTAATTTTGCTTCATTATACAAAATCATAAAACCTAATATTAAAATGGGCAAAGACATTCTCATAATCGATATAAGCCTGCCTCTAATAATGGATTCTATATTTAACCTCTTTAAAATATTTTCCTATCCAGTACCCAACCAATCAAATCCAAAATTGTTCCATATTATACAATTTCATCATCAATTTGTATCTTTCAATGATAAAAACGAATTCTCGATAATTACGGATATGAAATCATGCGCAAAAATTGAGAACTTTTGGTTATGTCCACACCTGGAAACCCACACAATTAACGCCGACAGTCCATGCGAAGTCCTGATGAAGACTTCACCCAAATTTCCTGAACGCTGCACCGTTCAAAGTGTTCCAATGGAAATTACCAATGTAATCTACCTTGATCATAATGAATGGCTTTTTGTAACGACGGAACAACAAAGACTATTCTGCAAATGTGACGATCATCCGGTAACTAAAAAAATAATTCCGTCAAGCGCCCTAATTAGGCTCCTTTCTGGTTGTACTACTTTCCTGGGTAACGACATCATACTCAAAGCAGAAACTACCGAAACACGTAACAGGACTCTTCAAAACGACCTACCACTACTGCAAGAAGACTGCTGCATACAGGAAATTGATCAGATTAACCACTTAAGTTTAGACCCAGTAAAATTAGGTCCAGAGCATATAAATAACATCGAACTGCTGAACGAAGAACTAAACCATTTTCAAGATAATGTTAACAAAGAATACAACAAACCATTCACCCACTTTCGCACGTCATGGTGGAAATATATACTCTCGTGTATTGGAGGACTTTTAATGACTTGCTGCTGTTGCTATATGTGCTGCCCGCAATGTCTAAAACTAATTAATCCATTTAGACCGTTTATTATAATAAATCAAACTATCACAAACTGTAAGAAAATTTCACCTTCGAGAAATTCTGAAGAAATTTCGATGTCCCAGATTAACATTTCGGAAACAAGACAAAAAGATTATGAAGATCCTATGGCCAACCACTCAAAGAAGAAATTGGTCCAATTCCACCGTTAGGATGACTGCACCCGTAACGGTTCCAACTTACAGGGGAGGATTGTTATAACCCCAATAATGCACATTTTACATTATATACACAAATTCGACATCAGCATTTTCAAGACCATATAAAAGCACGCAGGCCATTACCCGCAGCAGATTTTCGATACTAAGTAGCTCGCGGTCATTGTATCCACCAGCTGTATCGTTATTTCTCCTATTGTAATTTTTATGTAACAATTTAATTTGTATCATTTTTAATAAAAGTTTTTAAAAATAAAGTCTTGAGTAAAAAGTGCATAACAGTTTGCTGAAAAAGAACGGAGCTGTACCTACCGCAACTACTTTTATCAATAATGGAATTCTACACCTGTTGGCTGAAATTCGATATGAATTGGGTGGGAAAATTATTGATCGAGTCCGTAATCCTGGTATGACTACAACGATGAAAGCTTACGCGTCTTACAATGAAAATGAAAGTAAACGTCTCATTAAAAGTGGATGGTTACCTCCTGCTTTAGGCGCTGTACAAGGAGTTGCCCTTCATGCTAGGAAACTGATTTATAGAAACATCAATGCTTGTATTCCTCTTCGTGTGATTTTATGACATGACAAGAATTAGTTCTAGCTCGGAGCAGTACTGACAGTAATGCTCTCTTTTGCTCAGCAGAAACGGCTGAAAAGTTAGTTGTACAATTGAATCAGATATCCTGGAAAATTCCTCATGTATCTGTTGCTGATGCTGAACGTTTGAAATTATGACGTTACGTGGATCGTAATTTAAATATGGAACTTTCGTTCCGTAGTTGGGAACTACACGAATATCCCTTACTTCATCAATCGCATTCTCACAACTGGACAGTTGGAAAAACCTTGCTTCATTATTTTCGGATTTCAAACCGGTGAAGGAAATGATATTAAAAAAAAGATGAGTACTTTCGATCACTGCAACCTCGCCAATTTTAAAGTTCATTTAGGATCCACTATGTACCCGTACGATAATTTGAATTTTGTATGAAATGTATGTTAACTTTCAACAATCGTATTATGGTAATGTGAGTGAACCCTTCTTCGATCCTAAGGAATTTCTAACGATGGCTCTTCTTGTAATAGTAGATTGTTCTTATCAGAATGAAATTGTGAAATCCGGCGGTACCGATATTCGTTTAGAATTTAACACTAAACATAATGCACCAGATAAAACAGCAGCTTACTGCTTAATCATTCATGATCGTGTGATACGTTACAATCCCCCTACAAACATAGTTCAAGAAGTATAAAACCCAATAATCACAACCACATTTCACCTTCTTTTCCGATACTGAACGATGACTTTCTTACTAGACGTACAAGGTTTTCAATGTAGCGAGAATCGATTTGTTTTCAAAGAAGTAGCTATTGTTGCATTAAAAGAAGAACCAGTTTATCATTACACATTTGAACCACCATTTCCGTGAAACACCCTCCCGGTTCGTTAAAGAAGTCAAAATCGTTGGTTAACCAGAAATTTTCATGGGTTATAGTGGGATAATGGTGATCTTCCGTACTCTGCGGTTATTCATCCTACATTGATGGAGCCAACAGTTGTATATGGCAAGGGATTACAAAAGAAAGTGTGGCTACAAGAATACCTTCCTAATGTCAACTTTGTTAACATTGAGGACATCAATTTTCCATCATTCTGAAATCTATAAACTGATTTCAAAGTTAAGGTGCGTTCTTATCATTTATTGAAAACAACTGTTGAACCGACTTGGGCTTACAAAAATGTTCTTTCATTAAAATATTGGTTGTCTTTACACTCCTAAATCCAATGTATTTTTTTTTTCATTTAAACAAATAAACAAAATAAAAATATAAAATTGGTTTTCATTTTATTAAACGTTACATATATACATTTTACTTTTTGTTTTACAATTTACATATGTATTACAACATCAGCCGATTTTCCCACAAATCCTTTGAGACGGATCGATGGTTGACCCACTTGTTTATCAATTTTCTTATTTATGTCCTCGATTTCTGTCTCTGTAAAAGCGTTTGCGTGTCTGGATGGAAGAAATACAACAAAGCTGTACAACTCGATTAACAGACGAGGTCCCCATTTTGTATACACCTTTTTGAAGGATTGTATGGAATATGTATGGTTCAATTTCAATGAGCCCAGAGCACGTATTTCTTTCTCTTCATAACCCACCCGCACACTATTAAACTTTTCAATAAATGTTTCCATGTTTTACTAACTTAACCGCACTGAATTCTGCTAACCATCGACCGCTCCTTCGCTCGTTCGCACAACTTATGCAAAAGCCCCTTCCACTATACACATATCATTGGAGGGGGCTATGCAATAAGAATACGTCGCTAGTATTCATCATATCAGTTGTAATGGAAAAAGCAATCATGATCAGTGTGTCGTCATTACTAATTTTGACATTTTTTTATAACAATACTCTCTACATTTCACGACCTGATAATACAATTGGTGACCAAGCCTATGTTTGTAAAAATTTTAATAAAAATATTGTTGTGCGGTGTAAGTGGAACAAAAACTGGGAATCTATTATTATAAAAAATGGGAATGGAAAGTTTGTTGAAAAAGATGGACAGTCTCGAAAATATATTGAGAGTCGATGGATTCAATTTTATGCGGATGAGAAAAGAGAGGGTGTTGTGGCTATGGGTTACTTCACCGATTCATTCCTATTTCTACAAGTTGTTTGCACTATGAATGTAATTTTATTGTTCAATATTTTGATTGTAGCACTATTTTACTTTATTTATATTAAAATAAAGAATCGATAATTTTAACGATTTTTCCGTTAACTTCTAACATCTAAAGATGTGTGCGAGGATCTAACTGCGTCCTTCATAAAATGTGGGGGCCAAATGGTGGGGAGAGGGGTAGAGGGAAGGGGGGTTCTATATGTCTACATATGTAGTTGAAATCAAATATTTCTTATGAATTATCGACCTTGACCCACATTCCGTTAAAATACAACAACTGTTACATCACAATTATTTCAAATTTCGATCATTATAAGTGACCCTCCTCAATCCTCCGTTCTACAACCGGTTATCTTATCCTACTTACACTTTTAAGCAGAATTTTGTAGGAAAATTAGGGAATTCAAAATTTGAAGCTTTCAAGAGTTAAAGAATCAATATAGAGAATTCATGACGGAATCCGAATCGCTAGGGCACATGAGTTTGAAATCCAACCTAAATTCGGACAACGACCGACACGAAAAAGATAACGGTTTTTCTATTTACCTCATACGGCTGTACTCAGAGACTACCACGAAAAAATGCAGTGTGGTCTTTCACGAGAGCGCAAAATCCAGTTTGGAAATATCTTTCAACGATATGATTTTAACAGGCCCGATAATACAAAGTACTCTGTTTTCGATATTATTACGATTGCGCTCAAGAAAATACGTACTGAAAGCGGACGTGAAAATGATATATCGCTGTATTTTGGTTGACCTAAACGAACGCGGTTTTCAAAAAATACTACGGCGAAAAGGTCCCGAAGAAGACATCAAAATATACGAGTTAAACACGGTTACGTATGGTACTTCAAGTGCACCTTTTCAGGCAACGCGATGCTTAAAAGAAATAGCGATAATAAACGAAGAAAGATACCCTCGTACTAATCGAAAATTTATTTTATATGGATCACTTGTTAGTAAGTATGGACTCGGTACAAGAAGCAATTGAAATTTATCACGAATTAAAAACAATATTTTCGCAGGCAAAATTCGAATTGCGAAAATGGTCTTTGAATAACAAAGAAATATTAAATTACATCTTAAATACCAATCAAACCACAGACGAAAATTAAGTTTTATTTCGTAACGAAAAACAATAAAAAACGTTGGGCATTGTTTGGGATGCAAATACGGATCAAATAGTATACTCGATCAATATCAGTGTCAATAAAACCAAAATTACAAAACGGACGATACGACCCTTTATGCTCAATTGGTCCGGTACCAGTTAAAGCAAAATTATTAATTCAACAGCTATGGCATTTAAAACTTGACTGGGATCAAGATGTTCCATCAAACATAAAAGAAGTTTGGCTAGAATTCATATCACAAATTCACAGTTTAAATAACATGCGGCTAGATAGACCCGTTTATTGCCAAACGTACAAAAAGTCGAAATCTACGGATTTAGTGACAGTTCGGAGAAAGCTCATGGAGCTTGTATATATTTGTGTTCGATCACAAATGAAAACAAAGAAATTAATCTTTTAACAGTGAAATCAAAAGTTGCATCTATCAAACAACAAACGCTTCCGAGACTCGAACTATTAGCAGCGAAATTGTTAGCGGAATTAGTGCATCAAATTAAAGCCGATTTGGATGAACACGTATCCAGGACAATTTATTTTTATATGGTTGAAGATTGACCTATCCAAACTGAAAACTTTCGTCGCGAATCGGGTTTCAAGAATCACGGAAATTTTAAACGTTAGCCAATGGCAGCATGTAGACAGTAAAAACAACTCGGCTGATATAATTTCACGGGGACTGAATCCAAAAGAATTACTGAATAATGACACGTGGCTGCACAGTTCGAAATTATTTAAGAAATCAAACACGCACCAGAGTCAGAAATACCTGAACTAAAAACAAATACTATTTCATTAAAGGTAATAAACAAAAACAATAAGGAAATTATTAACGAAAGTATACTCGGTAGATAGTCTAGTTATCGGAAACTTCTTAAGGTAGTGGCATATATTTTAAGATTTAAAATTCGACTTCAAAGAAAATATAACACGAGTCGCGAATCCTAGAGGTAGAGGAGTTAGATGAAGCGCACCTTATTAAATTAGCGCAACATTAAGCATTTAAACAAGAAATTTCCGATTTATCAAATCATAAAAACGTAAACAATCAGAGTAAGATTTTAAACTTACGCCCAATCTTGGAGAAAAATCTTATTATTCGAGTAGGTGGAAGACTCTCAAACTCAGATTTAAATTTTAATCAACATCCTATTATTTTGCCTTATAAAAACAAATTAACCGAATTGATAATTAGAGACGCTCACTTAAAAAAATTACACACAGGAGTTCAATCACTCGACTGCAGTTTTGGTCCACCAACGGAAAAAGCCCGGTTAAAAGAATCCTTAAAAATTGTGTTATATGTTTTAAAGCAAACCCTAAACCATGTCAGTTTTTAATGGGTCAATTACCTCAAGCTAGGGTAACTGTAAGCCGACCTTTTACGAACTGTGACGTTGATTACGCTAGGCCTATTTTCGTAAAGGAAGGCACATTAAGGAGAAGTAAACTAGTAAAAACATATATATGCATATTTGTATGCTTTTCTACGAAAGCAATTCATATCGAATTAGCATCTGATTTAACAACAAACGGTTTTTTAAACGCTCTGAAAAGATTCTGCTCTCAACGGAGAAAACCAAAAAATATCTATTCAGACAACGGGTTGTTCCAACGTCTGCAACAATTACGTCGGCAATTCTGAGACCGATGGACAAAAGAGTATCTTTCCAAACCCACAGTCCAGGTTTAATTGGAAAAAAGATGTCGAAAACGTGTAAAAAATCTGTTCATTGGTAGTGTTAGTCGAAGATAATCTAACCCCTTTACGTTGGCCTATGGCCAGGGTGCATGAATTGTTCGGTTCGATTACCCAATGGAAGTATCTTGAAAAGAAACATTTCCAAAATATGTGTCTTACCAATCGAGAGTGACGAAATCCAAACAAAAGACTGTTAAAGTGCAAATTAAAATTAATTTTTAAAGTACCTTTCAAGGGCGGCGGTATGTTACGTTGCGTCATCGAATCAGCCAGTGCAATTTTATTTTACGTGGCTTAACGAGTGTTTATTAAAGAACAAGAAAACCTGCGTCGACTTGTTCCATAATCGCAAATGTGTGCGGGCGAAATTAGCGACGTTGAACTGAAGAAAAATTAGGTGACATTAACATTGACTCTCCAGAGTTCGCAAACATAACACGTTTTTAATTCATTGTTTATTGTACAGTTAATGTCTTTAACATTTTGTAATATTCCTGCATTCAGTTTTAAAGTTCATGTATTTAGTGTTAATAAAGTTTTATGTTAACATCCACGAACTTTTCCTCATTGAGAGGTGGTCCTTGTAGCAAAAACACAAAGAAAAAGTGAAAATTTGCACTCAACACGAAAATAAATAGTAGTCAACTCGAAAACAATAAACTGAGATTATGCATAGATTGCGCAGATTAAAAATTGCCTAGAACTACCCCTTGCAGTTTTCCATGTTTTACCTTTTTTGGACAGTGTTGTATTTTTAAAATTTTTGTTTGTGTTTATATTTACCTTGACTATTATAATAAGATGATGTTCTCCGTTTTTTTCCCAAATGTATTCCAGTTAGTTGTAACATGTCAAAATATCTGAAAATAACAACTTATAAAATAAATTCGTCTGTGAGTATATTTTGTTTCATTCCCGTTGTAAAAAACATTCAGTCAGACATAATGATCATATAGAACTACTTATACTGCCATACCTTCCAATTCAAGTTTTTATTGGTATTTTGCATGTTTTCAAAGCAGGGGTCATTCTGACCATACGTCTGCGTCGGTGTTCTTACCTTTTAACGTCTGTGGTTACGGGCTAAGCAGTACCTTCAAAATAAAAGGCATTGTATGGTGTTAAAATTTTTAAGCTGTGTGATCATTTTTACACTTTGCAGTATAAAGTTTATGCTTGAAAGGAATCTCAGCCTCTATCCAGTAAAGTGGTCATGGAATTAATGGAGCCATATTTAGATTTTGGCAGAGCACTATATGCCGACAAGTGGTATAATAGTGTAACTTTAGCAGAACAATTATTTCTTAATAGGAACACCTTGGGCCAATAGAAAACGCAATCCAATTGATGTAAGAAAAAACTAAAAAAAGGTGAAATTGTTGCAAGGCAGAATGATAATGGTATAATAAGGATATAAAGGAAGTACGTTTATTGTTGTTGCTGTTGTTATCCTTCATAGCTTAACGGTAGAGCAGTGGCGCGTAAAGCCAAAGGTGCGTGCGTGCGTGCGTGCGTGCGTGCGTGCGTGCGTGCGTGCGTGCGTGCGTGCGTGTGTGTGTGTGGTTCTATTAGTGTTTTGGGCTTGATGTTAGGTGAAAATTTTCTGAACCAGTTACCCTTTATATTTTAAATCATTTATTTAAATTCCTTTAAATTACGTGTGCTCTGACCCGACAATGCCCGGAAACAACGAACCGTCACCTTATCGACAACGGAAGCGGGTCCGAATGCACCAAAGAAGCCATATACCTTCAACGATTTTTCCGTGAGTTGGGCCACGACGAGCTATCCAAACTCGTCGTCTACTCTGACAACCGTAGCTCGCTCAAGCTTGCGGAAAATGCTGTGTTTCACGCCAAGACGAAACACATAGATATACGCCATCATTTCGTCAGAGACGCCATCCAGGATGAATCGCTTGTCGTTGACCACATCCCCACGTCTGACCAGATCGCCGACTTTCTGATGAAAGCCCTGTCGAGACCCAAGCACAGCTGGTGCACGAAAGCTACAGGACTCCATCTTGAATCCTGAAATCGACGCTGACAGTTACCCATCACTCGGGGGAAGTGTCAGAACATGCGGAATCACATACGCACAATGATACATACATACACAATCACATACACAAACACACCATGTACGCGAGTTTCGGGTTCATAGAAAAAGTTGCGAATTATTCTTGTGTGTCAGCGCTGACTCAAGAAACGGAATTGACAGAGGAAAATGTTAAAATTGAAACGGTGTAAGTTTTTCATTATTGAAAGAAATATAAAAGTCAAATAATTTATTTATTACTGATCAGATTAGGTATATATGTGGGAATTTTTTTAATTGAATCTATTTTTTATGTGTGATTTCTATATAAACGATAATAATATATGCATGATCACTTCTGTCTATCGCTTATCGTTTTGATTCGCGCACGGATGCTTTCTCACAACTAACTCTCTCTCCCGGTCCAAAGATGATCACTTTAAATACACCTTTCGAACTTTCCAGAAAATTTCTCAAAGAAATCCTGATTGTTCTCGAATGATGAATAATAATTAGAAAGCCGTCGATAATTCACACAAATGATCGTCTTACTTGTCGCTGGAGGAAGATTTATAGCTTGTAAGTCGATAATGATAAAAGAGCCGCGCGCTGTGACTGTCCCGTAAACATGTTAGCGATAAGAAGTACATGCACACAAATCGTTATCGCATACACGCACGGTATCACTGGACGCTACACTACCCCCTCCTTAAGGGTGATCCGTCCCGGATCACATTCTGCAGTTCCCTCAGAGGATCGTGCCGGTACTTGCAGGTGGATCCACTTCGGCATCCGGTTGTCAGGTGGAAGTAGCAGTCTTCAGTGATGACGGTCCTCGTCGTGGATTTCCAACGCACACCAAGATTTCTATTCCAGTGTATCGGAACAAAACCTCCAGCATGTATCTTTTCACACTCCAATCCAGCCCATCGAGCCCGCATCCGATCCTCGGTATTGCTAGCTTTAGGATGTTAGCCAGCAGCTCCTGTTCTCTTAGCTCTATCAGGGAGTCCCATAAGGAGTGGTAAGTAGGCCTCTCCGACGACTTGCTTTTGGTGACTATATAGAAGATGAATCTGGTCCCATTGAGTAACTGCAATAATTTTCTTCCATCTTTGACCTGGTCGAGTAACATCGATAGTCGCCCAAACTTCTTCCGAAAGACCGTGGCAATCCCACGGCTCATGCTCAAATCCTTTGCCACACAGTGGGCTAGCGAATATTCCTTCGGGACGGCGAATAGGTCCTGCTTAACTTCGGTTGTGACTCCAAATCTGGCTTTACGGTATAAGCTCGGTTCGCCATAAATTATTCGTACTGGGGCTTTGGAGAACGAGTCTGCACAGCCCTAACTCGGGCTTCTTCGTGGTTGTCCCCAGCATATGGAGCCAGTCGGTTGAAGTGGATTACTCTTGGTTTCCCATTGGGAGTACGTCTAATTCTGCAGGGACTCTCTATAAGGTATTAGGGTGAGTGACAGCGGCAACCCGCTACACCCCCCTCACCCTTCTGACTCGCTGGTTCGGTCTTCTTCACCTCTACTTTATTGTTACTTTATTACCCACTTACTCTCGAAAACAATTCATTTATAATGACCCACATTGTGCTCTTTTACCCCCAAACGGAAATTTGCAAGTTGGTCACGATTCACTTTTGCCGTGCAATCATGTCGTATTTCCGTGTGGCAGTTCCTTGTTTCGTAAAATCAATACGTTGCATATTTAAGTTAAAAAAAATGTAATTAATGAAATGAAAAACAATTAAAAGGAAATATTATTTTGAAAAAATATGAGCACTATGTGACAATATCCTATTTTAGAGAGACAAAGGAAAATCACCTAATATTATTTAATATTCAACATATATAAAGTTTTTAAAATATGTACAATAAATTCTACGTTATGTGTATTTGTTGTGCGAGCTTAACGTTTTTAAAATCAAAAGACAAATAAAAGTAAATGTTTAATTTACTTAAACTTGAAATGTGTATGATATATTCTCTGTTATGTATTTAATATGCATGTGTAAAATATTTGATGAACGTAAGAGTGAAAAGGAAACATCATTCTGAGTTTGTAGGGTTTGATGTTAAGGTGAAATTTTTGTTGTGTTCTATATTTAGTTCTTAATTTAATTTTATTATTATAATTGTTCAGTGAAGTTTTTTAAATATCTATAGTTATGAAGCTAAGATATTATTGCGTTAGTTCTTGTAGAAGGCAACTTTTTATACACAACTTAAATACACACTGTATTCTAACAATTAATTTTAATTTAAGTTTCTATTTCCTACTAATCGCAGACTTCAAAACATCTGGTTAGAAAGAAGTGTTTTAGAGGAGGATTTGCAAATAACCAGAATGATTTACAAGAACAAGAAAATTGAAGAGATATTCAATTCCAACATTATCTTCTACCAAGTAATTAAAGTTCATAACATACTGGTGTTTGTAATAACTTTAAAAATATTTATTATATATTATACTAATAGAGACGGTGAAGATCCAGCAATAGTTTCCTTTTCTTTTGATTCTTCCGATGAAAGAACACATGCTAGTCCTGATAAAAAGAAAAGGAGTAGGTATATGTTTGTGTTTTTGAAAGTTGTAGTATTATTAACAATTAAATTTTTAGAATTATTGAAAATTGGTGAAGAGGCTGTAGCAGGCCCATCAACTCATGCTACAGGAAAAGACACAGTTACACTGGCGCTAACGCTCATGCGCTCTTGATAGATGAATAGCGCACAAACTGATATAGCCCGCGCGCTCGTTCAAAACTTAAAACTGCTGCTGATCTTCGAAATTTAACATGGATTCAGCGAATTCATCTACATTTTCTGATGAACCACTATCGTCACGAAAATGTTCTGTTTGTGGAAATTTCTTCAGTAAAATAAAATATTTATATAATCACATGAAAAGAATTCATAATTCTGCACCAGTTATTCTGCCTGTTTCACTTTTAGATTCCGAACAAGAAAAAGAAGTACACCCGTGTCCCAAGTGCCCATAGGTATTCTCCAATTAGAAAAATTTGAAGGCTCATCTGAGAAGATTTCATAAGGAAGGTCCTTAAGATATTCAACGAATTTGCCACACTTACTGCCCATTGTGCGAAGAAAAAGATTATTTGAAGAACCCTAAATATTTTATTAAACATCTAAGAATAGTTCAAAACATAAATGTTGGTTACTTTACGTATCTTTTTTTTTTGTAGGTAAGAGTATCATGGTTGGAAGAGTGCAAAAAATGTAGAGATTTCATTTGCTGTGAAAAAGACTTTACAATATCAAGATCACAAAGAAGTTAATTTTGCATGTAACAATTATTGTGACACTAGGGGTGAGTATACCTCTTTAATTTTTGATATATATCTACCTAAAGATAGTTACATTCTTTTTTTAAATTCTGTAATGTAGGTTGTCAAAGTAACTACAAAAGGATTACTGAAAAAGCAGGTGGTTCAATTAAGGTACAAGGAATATGTCCTACCAAGATAATATACAAAGAGTATAACAATGGTCAATTAAGTACCTAGTGAGAGAAAAGCTTTTTTAACCTTTTGAAAATACAACATTTAATAAATTCACAAGTAAGTATAAAGTTGTGGAAAACGCATCGAGGATGATCAAAGAAGCAAACAATTATCAAACCTAGAGAAAAATGTAATAATTGAAAAATTAAAAGCTGGGAAGTGAAAGAATTTTGTAAGATGCTAGGAAACTGGAAACACAAAACCTTGAAAAAATCAATGTATTGAGTAGGGAAGACATAAGATGCTTATCAAAACGGCACAACATTGACAAAAACGACACATGTTAACTCACTGTTATAGAAAAAACTCGGGAATAAACACAAATATGTCTATCAAAAGTTTAAATAATCTCTTAAAAACGAACCAGTTAAAAAGGAATCGAAAAGTAAGTATAAAGAAGGTTGGACATGATAGAAGAATTAGTAGATATAAAAATGTGGAAACGAGAAATAGAATAATTATCAAGATCGGATTATTATTAAAGCCCTTAAGTTAGCAAAAATGGTAAAGGACAATACAGTTATAATTGAAAACGAACAGATATATGGGCGAGAGTGAATGTAGGACATTATTCTGTAGGATATGCCAAATTTGTATTCCTACCAGTGTTAATATGTTAATTATCCATTAACAATTAAATTTAAAAGAAATGTGGCTGGTTCATCGATAAGTGGCTTCCCTGCCTAGCCCATTTGCTTGAGTTTCCTTACTGCCATATTTAATTATCCAAATAATTACCGAATTGTTATTAACTTGCACCAATTTAATAGACAAAACAAAATTATTAAACATGTCAAAAAAATTAGCAGATTTAATTCGTAAGCGAGAAAACGCTAATTACAAAATTACAAAGTTTGCACAATTTGTACAAAATATAAAAAATGAATTTGATAATAATCTCAATATTGATTAAGCCAAAATAACTGAGCTCAATTAAGGGTTAATAGGGCTGAATCAGAATTTCAAGAATTTGAAGAGGTTCAATCAGAAATTGAAAATAAGTGTGATAAGTCTGAATTAATTTGTCATTAAAAAGAACAGGACGAATATACTGATTAATATACTCAAAACACAGCAATTGCAACTATAGTTTTGGAAAAATTTGATCAAGCTACAAGTATGACTAATTCAACTGGTTCACAAGGTCAAAATTTTGGGATTAATAATGGTAATTTCAATCAGATAAAGTTAGCTACAATACAATTGCCTAAATTTAAAAGCACATGTGAATTTTGGTTAGAATTTAGGGATAGTTTTGAATGACTGATTAATTCGAATAATTCACTTTCGAACATTCAAAAATATTATTATTTAAGGGCCTCGCTCGAAGGTGATACTCTCAAGGTTATTGATTCTCTTGAGTTTACCTCTATATCAATTATGAAACAGCATGCTTATTAATAAGTGAGCGATATAACAATACCCGTTTGCTGGTTACAATTCATATAAAGGCATTATTAAATATCAATCCTATATTAAAGGGGAGTGCCTCAGGTCTACGCGATTTAGTAGATCCTGTTTTTAAACATTTGCGGGTACTTCATTTCTTAAAAATAAATATAAAAAATTGGGATCCTATTTTAATAATTATCATTAGTTCAAAATTAGACAAAAGGTCAGCAATTGAGTGGGAAAAACAAAATCTTTAACCGAACTCCCAACATTGGAAGAATTAAAATCATTTTTAAAGAGTAGAGCATCAAATCTAATAGAATCTGTAGTTCTCATTTAAATACTTTGAATTCAAAAGAAAATGATTATAATATTTCTCTTTAGTTAACACAAAAATTAAGTGCAATTACTGTAAAAATCATCATTTAATTTACAATTATGAGAAGTTTATTGGTTTGCCCATTCAGGATAGGTTGTGCAAGGTAAACGAATTAAAGTTGTGTAATAATTGTCTATGTCCGGGGCACGATACAAAAAAATGCAGGGGAAGCAAATGTAAAAAATGTAATAAAAGCTATTATTAACTTTTACATGAAAATCGTTTTCAAAATCATTCTGATCGTGAGAACAATCAAGAAATTTCGTTATCAGCACATTATGGTAAATCAAACCCGTTTTGTTATCAACAGTCCGTGTAAAAGTATATAAGTATATATAATTGTTACATTGCGGATCACAATCTAATTTCATAATTAAAGATCTTGCAAACAAATAAAATTAAAAGAATTTAGGTCACATATTCCTGTATATGGAATTAATAATATAGCAACCACAATTGATGCTAGTTGCACAGTCACAATTAATTCAATCTACAATAATCATACCACAGAATTATCTTGTTTTTTTATTCAGAAAATAACTGAATATTTGTCTTCAAATGAAGTTAGTATTTCTTCCTGGAAAATCCCATCAGACGTTCGTTTAGCAGATGCAGAATTTAATGTACCTAAAAAGATAGAAATATTAATAGGAGCTGGTCATTTTTGGAAAATGATGAAATCTGAAAAGGTATCGATTGGTAAAAATATGCCAGTACTACAATGTACTGCATTAGGATCCACAGTAACAGGAAATATAGGTAGTTCTATGTCTAGGACAAATTGTCATTTCTAAATGACTTCATTGCATGAAGATTTAAAAAATTTTTAGCAATTAGAAGAAGGTTCTCAAAATAGGTCTTGGTCAAAAGATGACATTGAATGTGAGAAAATATTTAGTACCACTCACCAAACAGTAGCAAATGGTAAATTTATGGTCAGAATACCAACGAAGTATCCTGAAACCATTTTAGTAAATTCAAAATAGATCGCACTTAAAAGACTATTAAATCTAGAAAATAAATTTAATCGAATTCTTAGTTTGAAAAATGAATACAGTAAGGGTGGAAAAAGATACTCTAATTCTTTCCTTAACAAAACTAAATTTATTCAGAAAAAAAAAACACTTAAATTTATAAAAACAATTACAAAAAAAAGGAGATTATAACGGTTAGTCCGCGTGTGGCTCGGTGTTTGTCTTACAACGACTCTTATCACTACACTAAGTCTAAACACGAGTCAGTCTGAACAGAACGCTGTTTCTGAAAGGGGCCGGTCGCTCGGTACTGCAAAACTCTCTGTGAATACCGCTCTAATGTTCAAGAGGAAAGCTCTTAGAGGGAAGAACAAGATGAGATATAGTAGTTGTGGGGTAGGTCAGTGCGCCTCAGGGTGATTTTGCTGGAGAGGGTTGATGGAGATGGTAGGGGCGCGTTCGCTCTCGGTAGTACCAAGTTCCGCGTGGCGCCCTCACGAGCAGTATTACGGGACATTTTGGAACTACCTTGGGGTGCGATTAACATTACTTCAGTAGCCGTGCTACAATACGTGAATTTCATGAAGGAATATAACAATTTAGGGCACATGTCAGTAGTACATAATTTAAATGATTTACAGGCATCAAATTATTTACCGCATCATGCAGTCTATCGCAGTGACAGTGTCAAAACGTTAACGGATGTTGTTCAATTGTTACAAGATCTGACGAATTTACCAAAATGGTGCTGGATGAATAAGTTAGCGTTAAATGTTTCCAAATGTAAAATACTTCGTTGCGCCCGAGTGAGAAATAAAATATTAGGACAATTCTATTTACATGAAAATCCGATCGAGCTCATTTCTACCTTCAGAGATCTGGGAGTTATTATGAATAGTAATATGACATTTGGCGATTACATCGATTACGTTGTTAACAGCTCCTTGAAAACTCTCGGCTTTATTATAGAGGGAGAACCAGCTCAAAAAAATGCTCTGAATTTACTATAGCTGGTATTCTGACAGTTGATTATAGTAATAGTGTACAGACACATACTCCGGTCAGTCAAGCGAACTCGAGAACATACGTCACATATATGCCCACCAACATGTCATGATTGCGGTGGTAGTAAAACGAATTCACTAAGGCTGAAAATTGGTATACAGCTTGTATATTGTATACAAATAACAGTTATGTCAGTCGGTCAGTGTAAAGTAGGAACGAAGCTGGTCAGTCAGCCCAAATGTAGGTGTAATAAAAAAATGATGTGCTATTTAATTACTAAACTTCAAAATTTTTTTAGAGATACTTAATCGTATATGGATCATAAATAAAATGGTCAGTCAATCATATTGAGGAACAACCCCCGTCAGTCAGCCAGAACAAAAAAAAAATTTCTTATTTTATTTTTTATTTCTTTATTATATTATTGCCTTGATAAATGTAACAATTTTATTAGAGACAATTCTCTCTTCAAAACGTGTATTTCGTTCGTTGCAGCAAGAAGTAAATTCCCTTCTTAAATTATCACCGTCACTTTCGACATTCAATGAACATTTAGTTGCTGCTTCTGATGCAGCTTGGCCGGTTGAAATATTAAATAAGAAATTCGCATCGACACTGCGACCAAAAGGATTGATATTTTGTTTTATTCCGTCTGACATTTTTCAACTGCGATGCACTTTTTTTTTATGACGTTATTTTCCAGATCACCGGTAATATCTTGCTCTTGTTTTAAGCCAGCATGTTGTAATATATAAGAGATAATTGTAGATCTCATGCTGTGACTTTTGCACCAGCGCTGCCGAGCTGATATGGAGTTTGTAAAATGCAAAACTCCCATTAACCTGCTAGCTGCATCGGCGTAAATTATCTGCTCAAGGGTCAAATCGATTGGTATTCTGGAAAAAGGCTTATCAGTTCGTTTTATTCCGAAGGAACCCCTTTCCAGTTGCATTTTGAGCCCAGGATGAGTTTCTTCAACTCTGCATAATTTATTAAGACGAGCCAACGAGCATAATTTGGTTGATTAAATACGAAGAATAAATTAGTTATCTTAGGCAAAATAAATTTAAACATTTCGAAATCGTTTGTTCGAATACTTGCAGTAAGCATTAAATAATGATTAATTAAATTGATATAAATCATATAATACTGTGCGGTTTTACCGTGTTCGCCATTCAAAGTTTGTGTGCTGTACTGTTTGTACTTCTCAATGATACTTAATAATTCAGCATCGTCGATTCTAGGAATCACTGATCGATTCTTCGGGAAATCTTTAATATAGTTCTTCACATTTTCACTTATTTCAATGTTTTCGAACTGTAAAAAACTCTCAAAATGCAAAATGGAAAAAGCTAAGCTCATCAAGGGGTGAATTCTTTTGCACCTGTTAAAATGTTTTCCAGTTAAAAATCCGCCCAAAGATCCACTTGCCAGCAATTCTGAATCTATTAATATATTTGATAATCCACTGTTGTCTATATATTTGCCTACAGCTTTAACCCGTTTTTTCCCAAGTTTTAAGAAATAGATTGTACCTATAATGCCCAAGTTTTGAAAATACTTTGAAAATCAAATAGTGTGAAGAAATATAGATAAAACGATGGCATTCAATTATAAAATTATGTTCTTATCATTATGTATACATTTTTTTAATGAAAATAACGATGTTCCATTTTTGGAACTCTGGGAATGGAAGGCAACATTAAAAAACTGATTAAAACATTCTAGTTTATTACGTAAAAAAGAAATAATAATTAAATGGGGACATGAAAAGTTTTAAAACAAGTATCGTGTAAATTAATATTACAGTTTTCACACATTTTTATTGTATTTTTGTGACACAGAGCACACCTATTTTGTTTTTTGGCTGGAACAATCCAATGATTTACTCCATCGTTTCTAATTTGGTTATGTGTTCTTTCTTGTAATGGCTTGGATGATTTAGGCCGCCCTCCAGTTGAAATCGGCCGACCGTATTTTTTTAGGTATACTTGAACCACTTCTCTTCGAAATTGTAAGAAATCGGTTTTTGCGTAATTTGGTTGAAGCCTATAGTGCTGCCAAGCATTATGCATGCATAAGTCTAAACAAAATGCAAAAAGACTCCACCACCATTTTTTTGACCGGACACTTATTCTGTAGTTGTGGATATTTTGATCATCCGATCGACTCTACCCATATATTTATTGTATTGACCGATTACAAATGGCTGAGGAACATAACTTTTCTTTTTCTCATTTGATATCCACCTACTTACTTGAGAAACTGGATTTATTGGATCGCAACTACTTACGGTTAAAACAGGACGATTGTCATTCTATAAGGTAACTGTTAATTGGAAATTAGTATCTGTGGAAAAATCTAAAGTTCCTCTTGGAAATTTTTTTATGTCTAGTTTATTGCGTAAAGGACAATTTTCTAATCTATTTGCATTGATTGTGCCTGAGTATCCTATTCCATTCTTTTGAAGTAAATTCACTAATTTCAGGGAAGAAAAATATCGATCTCCATAAATTTTAAATGGTACATCTTTCGGCAGCTTTTCTAAAAGTGTCATTACTACAGATCCTCCTAATCCCAGCTCCATGTGCTGCCTATTTATTTGTTTGCCTTGGTAGGGATCGAATTGTATTAGGTACCCAAATTTCTCACACAAGCACCATATTTTATAACCGTACCTAATGGGCTTTCCTTTTATATACTGCTTAGCCCCATGTCTTCCAAAATAGGGTACCATACTTTCGTCAACGCACAATTTTTCGCTGAGAGGGGCATGTGAAAAAAAACGTTCATTCAACATGTTGAAGAGGGTTGTAGTTTCGCAAATTTATTATTATCTTCTAGATTGTTATTATCACAGCAGTGTACATATTTTTTCAACATTTCAAATCTATTTCGTCGCATTGAATTTGCTACTAATGGATTATATGTATCACTATCAACTTCCCAAAGCATACGCCATCTTGGAACTTGTAAATGTCCAGACAAATATAAAATAGCTACAAAGCATTTTATTTCTCCCTGATCCGTGCTAAAATTATGATCGCCTTTTTGTCTGGCATACAATCCAAACATTTCCACTAGGAAATTACATACATCGCCATCAAAAAATAATTCAAAGCATGCCACTGCATCTGGAAATATAGTGACATTGTTATCTGTTCCTTTGGGTGAAATAAACGTAGGAAAAGAGGTATTTAGATCGGTTTTATTCATAGATTAGTGATGTTATTAGATAGGCGACTTTGTGAGTATTTTTCGATACAATGTTTTTGGTGACATCTATTTTTACGTCATGAAACTAATGGTGTATTTGTACGGATTTCTGTAGCATCTAATAAAATATACACACACATGCATATAACACAAGTGTACAAAAACCAACACAAACATAATTTTATGTGTGTAAATGTATAGGTGTGTTTCTTCCATTTTATATTTTAATCAGGATTTTAATTATATTTGTATCTCAGGGGTAAACTGTATAAGCACGTTTTATAAAAAAAATGTTTTGTCATATTTTTAATGCTTTAACAGAGCATCAAAAATATATATAAATTATTACACACATTTTTTTTTATAAAATGTGAACTTTACCTCTGAAGTACAAATAATAATATTCCATGTCACAGAAATTGTGTTTTTTAATACAAATTAGAATTTTTCTTTCTCATGACATATATAATAAATAACAAAGATTATAAAAAGTTCTTAATTTTTATTACAAATTTTATTAACAAAAAATCAGATGTGAAAAATGACATAAAATTAATTTAAATATGAAAATATAAAATAGGTAATGCTGCAAACAATTAATATGTAAATAAAATGTTAATATACATGAAAAATTTGTGGTACAGATTTACATAAAAACAAATATTGTAGCGCCCAATTGTTTGAATTTGAAGGAGTTACAGCTATAAGTTTTTCGTTTCCCATTCTTTCAATCAAAAGCTGTTGAATCCTAAAATCGCTGGGAATACAATATCTACAAGAAAAAGGTTTTACTGGATACTGGTTAACATTTTCAAATATTGTTGTTAATTACCTTTTTGCTGTTTTATTTTTGCACTCAGGTACACAACATGGTCTCATCTTGATCAAGAAAGTTCAATATAGTTTCACAAAAAAATGTACACAACACAATAATTTACTTTTTAACCACTAATAAATATACACTTAATACTAACTTTATTAACAATACGAAAAAAAACTAATTGTATTATAAACCAGTTAAACAGCTACAAAAACACTATGAAAATATGAACTCTTTCATAAAATACTGAGAAAAAACTGAGAATGGAATCCCCGAATGATCGCATCAAGCTTTCGAAGCATTTCCGAAGTGCTATAAAGTAATTAACAAAGACAGACTATTCTCTCTCATTGACATCAGAGTCATCTATAGTCTCGTCACGCACATAAACTTTGTTCCGAATTTACAAAGGGAGTGCGCACAGCATGGTTTTATTCCAATTTCTTTCAAAATTTGGTTCTATTCTATGTTTTCTAATTTGAGGTACCAATTGAGCTAAAGGTATGTTTTCACTATCATCGCTTGCATAACCATCAGAGAGTTGTTGAAATTCTTCAGTGGCATTAGCTGAAGTTCCTGATTGTTCATCACTTTCAAATATCGTTTTATGGTTTTCTATCTGGTCATAATTCTCAACATAAACTATTCCGTTCATTGTTTTTATTTTTGCGCACGCCTCTGATTGCATTTGGCGCCCACTAAGGTGATTTATATTTGCTGATGGAGACTCATCATCATCAGAATCTTCTTCCGACACAATACCATCATTTGGCGGTGTAATATATACATCAGCTTCCCAAAATTCTTCATTCTCAACTAAATCAATTAGTTCTTTAGTAGTATAACACCTAAAATAAAAACGATAATGTACCCGTTTGTTACCAGTGTTCCATTATAGGAACAAACAAAAAATATGCTATAATTTGACAACTTCCACTTAATAGTTAAACAAAAGTATGAAACAACAATAGAGTACATGCATCATAACTAATTTGTGAAAGTTACACGATTCTAAAGTAAAAAGTATAATAATTGTACCTACTTTTTATTCGCCATCTAGTCGGGTGAATAAATTTTGTAAAAATTGACACGCCAGATATTGTGAAATCCTAATAAAACTAATATAACAGCCTGTAATGCTTGGTAGAATGTTCTTGAAGCGATAACAGAGAGAGAATAACCCAAAGGTAAGCATTTGTTGACTGGAAGGGGAACAGCTATGGTTGTTCCAATATCGGAACACCGGGCATATACTAACTTTTCCATTATTGGAACACTGGTTAAAAACGGGTTAAAATAAGCCATCTGAACATGAAACGCACCAAGATGTATAAACAGATTATTAAAATTCTCCAAATTTTCTCTCTCAGTCGATTGAATCTGTAGTGCAACTTTCGCGATAGCTAAATCATATGTGACTTGCATATACTGTTCATTACATTCTAATGCAACTTTTTGAGCTTGACGCATTGTTTCTGCAACTACATGGGTACTAGTTGGAGATGAGTTAATTGTTGTTAGATATGAAATTTTTTGTTTTGCAGAATATTCAATAAATAATAAACTATTAAAGCCTACCCACATGGGAGTGTTTGAAATCTGCAGTGCATGAGATAATATCCAAGAAAAACGTATTTTTTCATGGGTGCTAAAACTACTAATAGTTTCATACGTAGCTTCATCCGGTAGTACGGGTAGAACTTCAACAAGTTTTGGCTTTTTCTGATAAGGTTGTAGATCAGGTGCTATTGCATCGAATGTACGTCTTTTTCTTTTTCGGCTTGGCTCTAACAATGATGCGCTGATATTATCACTATTCTCACTTTCAACTTCCTCATGATGAACATCTTGAAAAATAATACCTAGAGTGTCGTGCAAAGTATTTTTCCCGGTAAGAGTCTCAACATATCTGTCGAAATTGTTGAATGATAATCCTGTAGAAAGATTTGGTTTTTTATATATATCGTCAGGACATATTTGCATTCGATCTGTGGAACTAAAAGTCGCCTCCGTTTCTATTTCTTCAGCAACTGTGTAACTGCAACAATGGCCATATCTGTTTAAGATATCTAAAACTTTTCTGCTGCTTGTTACACTTTTAATTGCAATTCCTAACGTTAAATGTTTAGCAGTTTTTAATCGGCCATTCGTGACAGCATAAATAACATCTTCACTGAAAGATTGAACTAATCGATTGCGAGCAGCGCTCAGTTTACTTTGCATTTTTTGACCACTCAACAGTAGACAATAAAAATCTGTTAATAGATCAGGAATTTTTGGGCATTCTCCATTGATAATATTTTGCACTTTTAAATGCGTCGGAAGTTTTTGTTTCTCAATCGATGATATTGCTTTGCGTAAAAGTAATGCTGCAGATTCTATGCAATCGAAATTTTGCAGTACTTCTAAATCGATGTCTTCTATGTTCACGCCAGTAGCTGGCAAGACTACTTTTAGTGGAAATTATTTTTATTTGGCCCTTAAATGTCTCTAATAATTTTTTTTCAATATACCATGGTGCTATATAACTTGGCGAAATACCTAAGTCGCGGTTAAAAATTTCCTCTTCAAGCTGCTGGATGAACATATTCCGCAAGCGTGACAAACTACAACATTCTCTCCTTAAAACGACGACGCTGTGGACAAAAGTACATACACTATCGTATGCTAATTTGTAGCAATTCCGTTGTTCTGATCCAATGGTTTCTTCTTTTTCGGCCTGACGACCGCATTCGTTTTTGTATTTAGTTACACAAGACATGTGATAGTTTATGATGTGGTTAGTATCTAACATGTCCTGTATTTTCTCCAACATGTCAACATCGTCAACTTTACATGCGTAGGAAGAAATTGTTGCTGCAATCGAATTGTTTTGTGACGTATGCAAAGTTTGCCAGCGTCCGTTGTGTTTTCTTCGAGGTTTATCGCAAAATAAACAAATGCTGTCCTCTATTATAGGACCTTCCTATTTTTCTTCTTCATCGTCTTTTTTTCCTTCACCTTTTTCTTTTTTTCCTTCATCTTCTTTTTCTTTTCCTTCATCTTCTTTTTCTTCAACTTCAGTAACACTAAAAATATAATTGATTAATAAATAATAATTTAATTGAAATTTTTAAAAAAAAGTCCGGAAACCCCTCCCCACCTCCAAAGTGTCGTTTGACGCATCAACATTTACTGTTTGTCTGTAAAAAAACATTATATATTAAGTTCATATATATATTATTAACGGTGATACGAAATAGTATATCAAAATATAATTTTTAGCATGTAAAAATATCGATATGTAACTGTTTCTTACCTTGATAGCTCTGCTCTGTATTTTTTACTCAAAGCTGTAAATTTTCTGTAGCATACTAAATGATAGCACTCGATATCTCCTGGATTGCACGGCAAATTGACATCCTCGTATGTCAGTTTGTATTTTGAACGAATTTTCAAAATCGCATGAAATTTTTTCAGAGTTTCCTCATTAAATAATGTTAACGGCTGTTGTTTTTTAAAACAAAATACGCAAATTTTATTCATTTTGAAAATACTACTTTTACTAGCAATGTATTTGTATACAATATACCAGCTGTATACCAATTTTCAGCCTTAGTAAATTCGTTTTACTACCACCGCAATCATGACATGTTGGTGGGCATATAGTCTCTTAGTCTATAAAGAGGCAAACTTATAAATTTCGGTCGACTGTAACTCTGACTACGTTGTACAACTCTATGGTTAAAAGTAAGCTTATGTATTGCTTGATTATTTGGAATCCCAATAATAATACCTAAATACTTTTGTTAGAACGCGTGCAACATAGGTTTTTATCATACGCCGTGTGCAAGTTAAAATTCGCTAATCCGTGGTATACGCACGATTACGCCGAGATCGCTCAAATTGTAGAAATTCCGTCCTTACAAACTGCAAGAACCTATCATGACGTTCTATTTATGTTCAAATTACTTAATGGTGAAATAAGTTGCGCACCTTTAGCTAACTTATATCAACCTTACAGTAACGTACGTAACATTCGTTACTCCGCGGTTTTGAGAGAATACCAATGTAAATCCTCTCTTACTTTTGATTCTGCTATACCTCGCTTAGCCCGCCTAGTCAATGATTTTACTGATAACAACGAGTTATCTAATTAGTTATACATGTTTTCTGCGAGTATGAAAAACAAAATTCTTAAATATTGTTGATTGATAGTTTATTTGCTATTTATATGTATTTTGGGCACATTTTCCTGTTGTATTTTTTCTTAATAAATATAAATAAATAAATAAATAACACATTTAGATATTACTACAAAATTTTTAAACAGTATTTTAGAAGATGTTTTTATGCAATTACCCGAAGGTATCAAAGATTCTTATTTTAAAAATAAAGTATTAAAGTTAAAAAAGGCTATATATGGACTCAAGCAATCGGCGAGAGCATGGAATAATCTGAATTAGAACCTTATTTAAACACTAAAAGAAAATATGAATATTTAACAATAGTGGCAGTTTATGTTGACGATTTTTTCATTTTTTCAAACAAACAGAATGGAAGTAAATGTTTTGAAATCTGAGCTTGGAAACAAATTTAAAGTAAAAGATTTAGGTCAATTAAAACAGTGTCTTGGAATGAGAGTAAATATTGACAATAAGAATAAGTAAAGTTAAATTACTCTTGATAAAGACATAACTATGTCGAAACAATATTGTAGAGTGTACAATAAAATCTGAAACATTTAAAACTGTGTTTTTTACTAATATTTGCAATAAGAATAGTAGTATATTTATGGGGCTTCAAAATTGTTATGTCCAAATATGGTATTGTTTATAGTCGGAGGCGTGTTTTGTTTATGTTATTAGGCTTATGATTGGTTGAGGAGTGTGTGGGGGTTGTGTCTTGTTAATATTTGTGGGCGTGTTTAGTGTATTTTGTTGTTTTTTGGTTGGTTTATGTAATAAAGTATGAAGACATGTTTTTGTTTATAAAGGAGGTGGGGATGTGGGTCTTGTGTTAGAAAATGGCGACGACGGAGACGGAGGTATAGGTAATAGGATGGATATTTGTATATTTACGAAGAAGGGGGCTTTATTTCTTGTTGAACAACAAAATGGCGTTAATGATTTTAAAGATGTCGAATGAATACTCTTATGGTTTTATATATTTATTTAAAAAAAAATATCTTCCATGTTTACTTTGATAGATACTAAATTAAATTTAGCTTCACCTCTATAACACTGTTAAATTTATTTTAAGATCTTATGTGCTTTATTTTTACATTCATCCTAAATTACATTAAACTAGGGCTTTACTTCTATTAATATTTTTATTTATTCATAAGAAATATAATTAGATACATTAACTCGGTTGTTTTAATAATATTTTATTTATTCATATAAAATATGATTACATTAAATCGTTGATGAAGTAACCCATATCGGTAGGATATACTTGAGACTCACCATCGTTGCCGACGACGATATTCTCCACTTCGTTATCGTCAGAGTGTGTAGTTCTACCGGGTCGATGTTGTTGGAGGAGTCTTGTATAGATCGCACCTTCTTCATTAGTTCGTTTTCCTCTTGTTGTTTGATCTTGAAATCTGAAACTGTCATTATTTCTAGACTATATATTTTTCCCTTTTGACCGGTGTTGATGAGGACATAGGTGGATGTTGATAATTCTATCAAGTTTTCATCGTCTAAACCGTTATAACGTTTAACGTTGTGGTAGAAACAGTCTCTTGTCTCCGTCCAATTCGAGCAGTACTCGTTCTCCATATTTGCTTTGAAAGCGACTCGCTTTCGTTATTAAGTAGCCCTTTCCCAGTTCCATATTCATTAAATTTAAGAATTTGTAAGCACCAAATCCGTTAAATTTTTCTAACATATTTTTCCCTTTATTGCGAGAGGTGGCGGCTTTTGCTTTAGATGACGTTGTCATTTTCTTGGTTTTAGTAGCAGTCGTTGTTGTTGAGTTCATTCCAGTCTTTTTATTCATTTTACAAACCACTACAAAAAATAAAAAAATAGACATAATAAATTGATAATAATTAACAAATTAAATTTACTACTATTAAATGAAAGATTTTTAATTGCATTAGAAATAATAAAGTAACAAATAGAAAAAGGATTTAATATAAAAAATATAAGTAATAAAGTAATAACTAGAATACTTACAATGTATGAAGTGTAGTTGAATATAATTTAATCTTGAACGTTCAGCGTTTTTTGTACTAAACACACACGAACACCAAACTTGATTTCACGAAGAGAAGTGTAGGTGAATATGGTTTAATCCTGGAAGTTCAACCTTTTATACGAAAACGCACGAGCATCGAACTTGCATTCACGAATGGGGGAAGGTAGGTTGTTGTTTTAGAGGGATCAAAATACCATTAAAAAAAACATGTAGATCGATACCGTTAAAACATGAATTAAACAACTGATAATAAGTAGGTCCGTACCACAGAGGTGATCCGAATTCGATTACTGATCAATTCAGAATAGGTGAAATATTGAGCACTCTTTACGTCTATCATTATTATTAAACAAGTGTTAAGGGTTTTATAGACCTTAAATAATAAGTAGGTCCGTTTGAAATTGATATTTTTTTATGAGAAAATTAAAACAACGTACCTATCTATACCTGGGGTAAGTGAGTAGGTATAAATGGTAATTTTGTTTATGTTATATACTTAGCTCTTATTCTATTTTTGGTGAAGATCGTCATTGCAATCGAGAGACTCTTTGTTTTAATTCATTTAGTTGAAGTGAAGTGTTAAAAAATGTTTTTATGTGAATTTTGTGGTTTATCGTTTGAAAAATTAGGAAAACTGTTGAAACCTTATCGATTAACTCATGACGATCGTAACCTTCCTTTAATGTCTACAAAGAAAAAAACAGCTTCAACAATCTACCAGTTCCGATCAGGGTTATTTGATTGTAAGAAAAGGTAATCCATCATCAAATTCAAACAGGGTTTCCAAGATACGCGAAATATGTTTAGTAGAAGTCCCCTTAAATGCTTGGGTTCCTCACCTTCGAACCTTATCACATAAACGGAAATTATGTAGCTGGCAACACGAAGAAGGATTTAAGGTATGTCGTATTATCTAAAAAATTCTTATTATTTTATAAATATTATTGTCATATCATTTACAGGTTGTTAGAAGCAATTTTAAGCAACGAATTGAAACTCTTCTGTTTGAAAACAAATGGGACGAATGTTTGATACCTTCTGAGTTTTTATCAGAAGTAGAAATGAGAGCTATTCCCGAACTAAAACGACAACTATCTAAACATACAGCTTTCAAGTTTAATATGGAGTTGTTTGGACAGTATGTGAAATTAATCAACGAACAGGTAACAGTGTCAGTTAAATCATTTCAAACAAAGATGTGTACGATAATTCTTGAAAAAGACTTGAAACCAATTTTTAACGATATGAAAAATCAGATAATAACAAAAACCGATGAATTTCAAGAGAAAGACAGTGGATGGAGATTAGCTAAGTTACTTTATTTAGAACTTAATATTAATGAATATAATATTAATGACATTCCCTTGCCTACTAATATTCAAAGAAAACATGCTTGTATTAATATTAAGAATAGAGATATTTTTTGTTTTAAGTGGGCTATAATTAGTGCTCAAAGTGATGTTTAAATTAATACTGGTATAGTATATTCATATGGTATACGTGATATCAGTTCAGACATTATTACGTTAAAGAATAATTTAAAAATAAAGTTTAGCAATTTTATTGTACTTCGATAGAAAAAACAAAACATATTAATTTATTGTTTCTACAAGAAGATGAGAAATCACATTGTTTGGATAAAAAATATTTCGAGACTGCTACGGAGTCAACTTACAAAACATAAGGGAAAATTGTATTTGTGTAATTATTGTTTAATTCATTTTCATACGGAATATCAACTTCAGAACCATAAAAATGAGTGTAATAGAATCGTAACGAGAATGCCATCTCCTCTTAAACCGGATGAATGTCTGGTGAAATTTAATAAATTTCAAACAGGTGTTCAAGTACCATTCGTAATATATGCTGACTTTGAATGTATATTACAAAACATAGATACTTGTTTACCTGAACCATCTGTCTCATCGACCACGAATACGCAACAACATATTCCGTGTGCATTCTCATATTTTATATGTTGTAGTTATGATAGCAGTTTAAACAGATTACGTGTTTATAAAGGAGCTGATCTCCTAGAAAATTTGTTGTATCTCTTGTGAACAATATAAAGAAAATTTATAACAGTTGTTTTAAAAATCCAAAGCCTATGAATCCATTAACGCGTGAAGAGAGAGAGAGATTCAACTTAATTGTGATAAATGTCATATATGTAAGAAGGAACTAGAAAATGATGGAGTAGCTGACCATTGTCATTTTACAGGTAAATACCGCGGTCCCGCTCATAACAAATGTAACTTATTGTATCAGATACCAAATTTTTTTCCGATTTTCTTTCATAATTTTTCCGGTTACGATTGTCATTTAATGGTTAAAGCACTTGATGTATTCGAAGGAGATATTAACTTGATTCCGTTAAATAAAGAATTATACTTCTATCACTTTCTAAACGTATTCAGGTTAATGAACTTGAAACGGTAGAATTGCGTTTTCTTGATTCTTTTCGATTTATGCCTTCAAGTATTGAAAAACTTGCTCAAAATTTACCATCTTCTGACTTTGAAAATGTTAAATCGGTCTTTCCAACACGTAATCAGTTTGAATTGGTTATCAGAAAATGAGTACTACCTTATGAATATTTAGATTCATGGGATAAATTAGAGATTGCCTGTTTACCATCTCAGAACAGCTTTCACAATAAATTAACAAATACTGAATGTTCTGATAGTGATTACGAACATGCAGAGAAAGTATGGAAAGAATTCAAATGTAAAAATTTATGGGATTACTTAAGAATTTATTTAATAACGGACGTATTATTACTGTCAGACATTTTTCAAATTTTTAGGAAAGTATGTTACAGAATACATTCCCTTGATCCCCGTCAGTTTTATACTTTACCCGGATTAAGTTGGAATGCCATGTTGAAATATACAGGTATAGAACTCGATTTATTAGACGATATAAGTATGCATACATTCATAAAAAGATCCATAAGAGGCGGTCTTACTGAATGTGTTCATCGACATTCTGTAGCTAATAATAAATATATGGAAGGTTACGACAGTACCAAACCATCACAATATTTAATGTATTTAGATGTTAATAACTTGTATGTTGTATGGATGGGCAATGACGCAACCCCTTCCATATAGTTCGTTTGAATGGGTTCAGAATGTCGATGATATAAATATAGTAGATATTTCCGAAGATTCTGAAATTGGATATATATTTGAAGTTGATTTGAAATATCCGAAATATTTACACGATGAGCACAACGATTTGCCTTTTTGTGCTGAAAATAAATGTAGTCCTTCTTCAAATAGTAAATATTTAAAATTAATTCCAAATTTAGAAGACAAAAAGAATTACGTTATTCATTATAGAAATCTTCAGCAATGTTTAAAGTATGGTTTGAAACTGATTAAAATTCATAGAGCTATCCAATTTAAACAATAACGTTGGCTTAAAAAATATATCGATTTGAATACTTATCACCGTACTCAAGCAAAAAATGAGTTTGAAAAGGATATATTTAAACTTAAAATAAATTCTGTGTACGGTAAAACCATGGAAAATGTTGATAAACGTAGAGACGTGAAAATTGTATTACAATGGGAAAATTGTGGTAAACGATTAGGTGCTAGATCGCTTATAGCTAAACCAAATTTTCACAGTGCAACTCATTTTACACAAGATATGGTTGCTATTCAGTTGAATCGTGTTAAAACTTTTTATGACAAACCTATATACATTGGTTTTGTCGTATAAGAATTATCAAAATTATTAATGTATGATTTTCATTACGGTTTTATGAAACCAAAATTTAATCAGAGCTTAATTTTAAATTATATGGATACGGACTCTTTTATATATACTATTCAAATGGAGATTTCTATCATGATATAAAGAGTTCTATTGTCAATTATTTCGATACTTCAGCATACAAACCTGATAATCCCTATTGTTAGAAATATAAATCATATCAGCCCGGAATTCATAAACAAACCTGGTCTACATGTCGCTAAGCCGCCGCCCGTCAGCTTTTTGCATCATTGAGATGGTGAAGGCTGCCTGGATAACTTGGCCGCTAGTAATAATCTCATATTCTCTTGTATAACTACCCGAATAACGTTAAAACGTTAATTTCGCTGTTAAGTCGTGCAATTGTATGACCATTAATTTTATTGTTGTTCTTCGTGATAATTTGTGTAAAGAAACAATAAATCAGTGAATGATAGTGGACAATTGATGTATGATTACGTCTTTATCAAAAATCTAACTAACATCAGGAGTGGGATATTGCTCATTATCCACAAAACAGTGTGCATCCTGCTTCAATTGATTGAAAATGGAACAGTTGGTGTCCGAACTCGTGAAGGCGCTAAAGGCCAACAAACCAACCCCCGATCAAGCAGATCTTCCCATTTTTCACCCAGAAACGGATGAAGCTGCAAAATGGCTGGATCAAGTGGAGAAGATTAAAAATGAATTGTCCTGGTCCGACGTAGAAATATTAGTACGATTGGGTCGTTTTATGATTCATAGTGCACGTAAATAGTTCGACGAATGGAAACCTGAGGTAAGAGATTGGAGTACTTTTAAGAGAGAATTTACTAACACTTTTCCGCCACGTCGTAATTTGGGCCGTTTGTTGAGTGTGGCAGCTAATTTCGATAGTAGTCAATGTAATACCTTTGATGCCTACGTTCACAAAAAGTCATCCTTACTAAAAAATTTGCGGGTTTCTTGGCAAGAACAAGATCTGGTAGAAATCATTGTTCACGGCATTAGAGAGTCGCACGTTCGTGATGCTGCGATGTCTAGGGACTGTAAAACTATTTCTGAACTGCTCACGTATTTAACCGCTTACACAAAAAGGGTGCGAGATGATATTGACACTAGTTTTGAGATAAATTCGTTTAAGAAACAAAAATTTTCCGAATCGTTAGGTACTAACCGTAAAAATATTAAATGTCATTCATGCGGCCAATTGGGTCATATTCGAAGTCAATGTCACAAGAAAAATCAACAAATCAAAAGTTTCGTTAGAAATGAAACCGTGGCGGGATCAAGTTTCAGTAATCAAGTAACGTGTTCATTTTGTGCCAAAACAGGCCATTACGAGAAAGATTGTTTCACACTAAAAAAGCAATTGAAAAAAGACGCAAAGTAAATTTTTGTGTGGTAACTAAAATAGCTCTACCGACCAATGTTTATTTAAACGGAGTTAAATTTCAAGGCCTCATCGATACAGGTTCCGATGTATCGCTAATCTCAGAAAAATATCGCTCCATGTTTACAAACAAAATTGAAACGTGTTCCTCTACCGTGCGGGGAATATCTCCCGGCACAATAGAAGTAAAAGAACAATTTCGAACCAACGTAGAAATCACAGGCGTAAAAACAGAATTAGTATTTTTGATTGTTCCAGACAACATTTTAGACTTCGACGTACTAATAGGATGTAACTTGTATCAAGATCCTGAACTAGTCGCTATTACTGACGTAACAGGAACAGTTATTAAGCGCAAACAAATACCCGGTATACGTCGAGCACTGGAAAATACGCCTCTCAGTATACAACCGCCCGAGTGTGTCGCACCTCAGGAATACCTAGAACAGATAACGTCCCTGTTGGACCAGTTTCGCGATTTAGTAACCACCGGCTATAACATTCCGGCGATTAAAACAGCAGAATTAAACATCCGACTTATTGACGATCATATTGTCAACAGACCGCCGCCTCGATTATCATTATCAGAAAGAACCGCTGTTAGGGAAATCATAAATGAATTGCTCAATTACAAAATCATCAAAGAGAGTGAGTCACCGTATGCTAGCCCTATGCTTTTAGTACGAAAAAAAGACGACAATTATCGCCTATGTGTCGATTACCGTGAATTAAATTCCCACACCATCAAAGACCGTTTTCCATTACCAGTAATTCAGGACCAAATAGATCGTTTAGGCAGAGGAAGATATTTTACCTCACTGGATCTGGCGTCTGGGTTTCACCAGATACCCATAGCCGCCGAGTCCATCGAAAAGACAGCCTTCGTAACACCTGACGGTCATTACGACTATTTACGGATGCCATTCGGATTAGCTAACGCACCGGCAGTGTTTCAACGCACACTAATGAAAGCATTAGGCCCCCTCAAAGATACTATAGCCCTAGTATATTTGGATGACATTCTTATCCCCTCAAAAACACCTGAAGAAGGAATAGAATCCTTAAAGTTGGTGCTCGAAGCACTACAAAAAGCCGGATTTTCTTTAAACGCTTCAAAATGTAAATATTTGCAAAGCAGTGTACTCTACTTAGGCCGTCAAATTTCCCATGAAGGTATACGCCCAGAGCCAAAGAAAGTTCAAGCTTTGTTGCATTCTCCCATACCCAAAACTGTCAAGCAAGTCCGACAATTTATGGGGCTCGCCGGTTATTTTTGCAGGTACATTCCAAATTTTGCTTCAATCACATCTTGCATTACTAAATTAACAAAATAAAACGAGTCATTCAGTTGGAATGAGGAGCAACAAGAAGCTCGTGATTATGTAATCAGACATTTAGTGTCGGAACCCTTGTTAGTCATCTTTGACCCCGATCTTCCTACCGAACTGCACACCGATGCGAGTTCGCTAGGCTACGGAGGAATTTTGCTACAAAAGAAAGACGGTAAAACCGGGATAGTCGGTTATTTCAGCAAACGCACAACCCCAACAGAGGAAAAGTACCATTCGTACGAACTGGAGACGATGGCAATAGTTAACTCATTAAAACATTTTCGTGTCTATCTATTAGGGATCCATTTCACAATAGTTACAGACTGCAATGCTGTCAAATCCACCGCGAACAAAAAATCATTGTTACCGCGCGTAGCTCGATGGTGGTCCTATATGCAGGATTTCAACTTTGCCTTAGTTTACCGTAAAGGAAGCTCGTTGCCCCACGTAGACTTTTTAAGCAGAAACCCTCCTATAAATATTCGTCGGGTTGCTCATGATGATTGGTTGCGCATTGCTCAAAGAGGCAATGCAGAAACTCAAAATATGTTAACCCTCCTAAAAGAAGGTAAATTAGACCCCAAACAATACGTAGAGAAAAACGGAATGCTCCTACACCAAGAGATTTTATCGAACGGAAACAAAATACTGAGGTGGTTCGTACCAAGACAAAATCGTTTAGGCCTATTAAGAATCTTTCATGACGAGCAATGCCACATCGGCCCAGAGAAAACTCTGGAGAGCATAAAACAGCATTTTTGGTTTCCCCGAATACGTCATTTTGTCAATAATTATATTAAGCATTGTTTGGTGTGCGCGATAAAGAAAACGCGAACCGGTCAAAGCTATGTTGAGCTTTTGCCGAAACCCGAAGAACCCTTACACACTGTACACGTGGATTGTTTAGGGCCATTAAACTCATCCATAGACGGCCACAAACACGTTCTGGTACTGATAGACGCATTCACCAAATACTGCTTATTGTTGACATTGAAGACTGTAACGTCTAAAGAGACAAAAGGTCAATTACAAAACTTCTTTTCGCTTTTCGGTGCACCCAAGTTATTAGTTGCCGACGCAGGACGTAATTTTCAAAATTTAGAAATCGCACAATACCTTGATTCGTGGGGGGTAAACTATCACTATGTCACACCGGACGTACACCGTGGTAACGGGCAAGTTGAAAGGTATATGCGGACGATAATGAACCTCTTACGTATTGAGACAGACGTTAGGTCAGAATGGTCGAGCAGTCTCTGGAAAATACAACTTGTATTGAATACGACTTTTCAAAAATCAATAAAGATGACTCCCATACAGGCTCTATTAGGAATAAAAGCTGCTACTCCATTAATTCAATCTGTTACTCAAAATTTGGCAGACGATATCCGACCTGTAAGAAACATTAATGCGGATCGAGAAAAGGTTAGAAAAGCGTTAGGAAGTAACACTCCCAATCCCGAGAAACTCAATGCTAAACGACGAGACAATCGTCAATTTGAGGTAGGCAATATTGTATTAGTGCATAGAGACTCTACCATGCACAAAAGTAAGCTTAATTATAAACACCTGGGGCCCTATGAAATCGTTGGAATCACGGAAGAAGGGCGATATGAGATTCGACGACTGGGAAAAAATTTAGTCCGCCAAAGAACAGCTACGAAGCTGGCCCTCGGAATGGTCGGTCGAAACCGACATGGAATACTTGCTTTCATTTTTGGAAGCAGTTGAATCCACGACAGAGTAAAAATGTAAGTACTTATGGCGATCTATAGCTCGTATGACTGTAGTGTGACATACATTCACGTTAGCGTCGCAGAACCTAACGGAACAGCACATAAACCTTATGTAAAACACGTCAGCGTCGCAGAACCTGACGGAACACTTAACACAAACACATCAGTGTTGTACAACCTGATGGAACATCGACTGTAACTGATAAGCACGTCAGTGTTGCAGAACCTGACGGAACATCTATTTTGAACAATAAAACACGTCAGTGTCGCAGAACATGACGGAATGACTAGACCATTATCACGTCAGAATCATGTGATTTGACGGAACAGCAAGCTCTACAAAAAGTTCCAAAAAAAAATTTTTACAACGATTATCAAGTCATGCCAGCGACGCAGATCCTGGTGAAACATCGAAATGGTAGTATTTGATTGAAAATCATGAGAATGAATGATCGTTCTACGCTGAGTTAATCATTAACAGAAAACTTAAATTATAGTCGAACGAAACTGATTGCGGAAGAAAAATCAAAGGTAGGATATTTCCTATTGAATAAAAACTGTTGTTTTGTTGTAAATTACAGATGACTGCCTGTGGACAACTTCGAGAACGAGTTTCCTGTCAGTAAGGCCGTGTTAGAAATATGAATCATATCAGCCCGGAATTTATAAACAAACCTGGTCTACATGTCGCTAAGCCGCCGCCCGTCAGCTTTTTGCATCATTGAGATGGTGAAGGCTGCCTGGATAACTTGGCCGCTAGTAATAATCTCATATTCTCTTGTATAATTACCCGAATAATGTTAAAACGTTAATTTCGCTGTTAAGTCGTGCAATTGTACGACCATTAATTTTATTGTTGTTCTTCGTGATAATTTGTGTAAAGAAACAATAAATCAGTGAATGATAGTGGACAATTGATGTATGATTACGTCTTTATCAAAAATCTAACTAACACTATAATTTTCCACTTTTAAATAAAAAGATACCAGGTTTATTTAAAGATGAAAATAATGGTTTAATTATGAGAGAATTTATTGAGTTAAGACCAAAAATGTATTCTATAGATGTAGTAGATAAGAAGGTTGTAAAAAAAGCGAAAGGAATTAAGAAAATAGCTGTAGATAAATTAAGTATAGACAACTACAGAGATTGTTCGTATAAGCATAAGATTTATTATAGTAATATGTTAATGTTTCGGTCTCAAATACATAATATATATACACAAAATGTAAATAAGATATCGTTAAGTTATTTAGATGATAAGAGATATATAAAGGAGGATGGGGTTTCGACCTATGCCTGGGGACATTATAATATAAAATAAAACTGTTAAATGCTTTTCTTGTTTTTTTTATTATTTTTATTTATATATTTATTTTTAACATGTCTACAAGAAACAAACAAGTAAGTATATAGTGTTTTTTATAATATGGGTAACATACTCGTAAGCCAGTTGTAAAGTACCATACAGTTTGTAAAACTACACATATGAGGCGATTTATAATGGTGTAAGCAACATGTCTTCAATTTTTCAAATTTCGGACAATAATAATTGTCACTTAAATCGATAATTCTTAAATTAGATTCATATTTTAACATATGATCAAGATATTCTTTCTTGTCATTACCTTTAACAAAAATTACATCGATCTTTTGATTAATAATAATCTTCTCTAACACAGAGTATACATCTTCGAATGGAATTAGTCCTTCAGAATAGTGTATTCCATGATGATTTTGTTCTAACCATCTTGTTTGTCTTTTTGCGGCGTTGTCCAAATCATGAAACGGTTTTGGTGGTTTGAACAGGAAATGCCCACTTTGTTGTCCACTTACAAACGTTAATTCTTTCGGTATAAATTCAGGAATTCTAAATCCCTGAATATCAATCGCAATAAATTTCATTGTATTATATATCTATTTTTCTTTTAACACATACAACTGTCAACCTTCTTGTACTACTTCTACTACTACTACTTAGTATTTTATATAGGAATTTATCCACCACATGTTGTTTTAAATTGTTTTTCATATATGGTTATACATCAAAATAAAAACAAACATAATATTTTATTATTGTTTTTAATTATTTTCATATAAGGTTAACACATTAAAATAAAAAAATAAACATATTTTTTTTTTCTTTAAGAAATTGTCATACTATAAGTTTGTTTAACATTTCTAGCATCGATATATTCTGGTAAATACGATGAAGCGAGTGCTGTCAGATTTTCAGTTTCCCCATTACTCAAAACTCTTTGATGTCCGAGCTCACGATACTCGTAACACGAAATTTTTAGCTGTTGTTCCTTATATTTAGCTTCATAGGTACATCTAATAGGTAAAATTATACCATCACCATATTCCAATCTAAAATGTCTATAGAAAGGCTGCTCACTTTCAATAATACCGGAAATTTCCATTTCTTTTTGAACTAGATCTCTCCGAAAATTTTCAATGGCTTCTGCTACTGAAATCAGGTTCATTTGTCTTTCTATTGGTGCTTCAGTAGTAGTGGATGCAATAATTGTTGTAGTCGATACAGTTGCTTCACTAGAGTAGTAGTAGTAGTATTAGATATTGATGCAATTGTTGTAGTTGACTCATTATCATTTACGCTTTTAACAAGAGATTCAGACTTGTAAACAGGTAAAGGTTCACTGGGTGTTAATAGTTTAAATCCTAAATTAATTTGTATGGTTTCATGACTTGGCAAGGTAACTTGGAATTTCAATCTGGATATGTTATCTTCGTCTAAGTGAATAGTAGCCACTGCCGGATGGGCTTCTGCTGCTGCTAATATGTGATATGAAACCATCGAAATAAAGAAACTTCATTTTTGAAAATAATATAGACTAACACGGACAACGAATATTTAAAAACACTTTGTTTAAGTACTGACTTAAAATGAGACACAATGTCGTATTCATGAAGCTTTTATAGGCATGGCTAACTGGGTGTCCTGATAACCTATTTTTTTTAATTTAGAGCAAGAGATCACTTTTTTCGATCCAAGAATTATGTTCATTAGAAAAGCCTAACCACTTAACGTATACTTTATTCTTTTTTTCTTTTAAAACCTTCTCAACAAGAAACACATCAGGATGTTTAGCTTTCAACAATTCGTATTCATAAAAAGAATTATTCTATTGTTATAATCTTTAAGAGTATACGTACAAGGATTGGTATTTTTAACATTCTCAATTGTAAAAACTTCAGTTGTCCAATTTGGTGTGTACCCTTTTTCAAAAATGTGTTTATATTTGCTAATGCGTACCAAATCACCTATCTTAAATTTTGGTTTAGGAAATGCTTTAATTTTACCGTATACAGTTTTTAATAAAATTTCTTCGTTACTGGGATTAACTTAACTTGGTTTCATCTTGATAGTTCTATGAATTGTGTTGTTATATTTGTCAACTAACTTTTGAAGAAGATCAATCCACCTGTACGAGCCATTTAAACTGAATTCTTTCCATATCCATCCTTTTAATGTTCCATTAAAACGTTCAACAATTGAGGCTTTTAAAACACTATAAGTGGAGTAATGACTGATTCTAAATTTCTTCATTAAATTGCTAAACTCTTTGTTATAAAATTCTTTACCAAGATCAGTTTGTAAATTTTTAGGTGATTGTTTAATTAGAATTTGCCTCATTGCTTCAGTTACGTCATATCCTGATTTAGTTTTAACCGGTACAACCCATGCAAACTTAGAAAATGCGTCAATAACTGTTAATAAATAACGAAATCCATCATTTTCTGTTGCGTAAGTCTGCATCTCTACTAAATCGCTTTGCTATAGATCATTTAATCCTTTTACAATAACGGTTCGACGTTTAAAGTTTCAACGTGCCTGTCTATGTAACTCATTTACTAGTTGACTTTTACTCATTTTATTTACAGTTTTTTTTTTATTTATTTACAAAATAGTCATTGATTTATTTTCTTTCTCAGCTTTTGGTTTTAGCGGATCTACCCCTGATGATACCGCTGTCGATGTTGTTGTTGATGGATATTTTAACATAGGTTTCTTTAATTTGTTTTCAGAAATATTATTGGATCCACCTACACCTGATGGAGATTTTAACACAGGTTTCTTTAACTTACTTTCAGAAACCTCCGATTTTAATTCGTTATGTTCCTTTTGAAGTGTCAACAACATACTATTTAAATTATGAATATTAAATTTTATCTGAACTCATTTTTTTATGAGACAATTTGTTTATCTTTTTCGTCAACATAAGATTTTGTCGTAGCATCATTGGCATCAATAGGTATTGAAGCTAAATTACAAATCCGTTTTTGTTGTAAATCAAAGTCGCCACTTGAGGTTAAAGTAAAACCAAAAATACGACTGCGAGAATTACTGTAAGATTTAAACGAGGAAGAACGTCCGAACTTATCGATAACCATTTCACTAATGTAAATAAATGACGTATAAGTTACTTTTTATATAATAATATAAGCCTCTTTTAATTCATCTATGATAGAAATAATTTCGTTCTGATGATTCGTATGTCCTGCTTGTTGTGACGCTATTAATAATTTCATGCGATCAACTAATTCGTTTAAGTCATTCCAATAAACATAGTCTGTTTTATCACTAAATGTTTTCATAAAGCCAGATCCTTCCTGGGAGGTTTTTGATTTTACAATTTTTTAATAAGAACATACTTAAAACTTCTATTTCCAGCATGTTGCTTACTTTTGTTAAAGTCACGATGAATCAAATTATTATCAGTTACAATGTCTAAATAATTTTTACGTCGTAAGCATTATACTGACTTGCTTTAGGTTTTCTCGAGAAAATTAACTCTGTTAATACCGGAGTAACATCATATGTTTTCTCGTTTATTAAAAAAGTCTTCTGGGAATGGAGAAAGGTGAATTTCCAATTTTCCACGAATTATCTGAGACACTGAAATGTGGTCCGTACTTATAAACAAAATTTTTTTGTTTCATTTTAAGAGACTGCATAAAGGTATCAGTTTCACGCAAAGGATTCCATTGTGGAGGCATTTTTTTTATTTGCACAGAATTATCAAAAGATTGATGATGATCCTGATGAATCATTGTCAGGCATTTCATAATCGTTATCGTCGAAATATTCTTCTTGAACCATACTAATATTCGTTTCTCTTGCATCCTGCTGTTCAGATATTTTTCTTTTCTTTTTCGGCTAAATAATCGAAATCGAATGTGTCTTGTTTAAGTTCTGGTTTAATTAAATTTTGCGTTAATGATGAAGGTATGTCTGCTAGTTTATTTAAAGGTTTCGTTACAGGTTGAAAAAGTCGTTCCAACTGATACGTATCTTCTGCTTCATTAGATTTTAACGATTCATACTTTTTTTTTAATTATATTTCGAGTTTGAATTAGATCCTTTACCAGTTTCTCATTTATAATGTTTCACGTTATATATATATAACACAAACAATGAAGGAATCTGATTAGTTTTTGAACAGGTTTGATCAGGTTTCTAACAGCCTTATAACAGCTTTCGAACAGGTCTGATCAGGTTTCTAACAGCTTTTGAACAGGTCTGATCAGGTTTCTAACAGCTTTTGAACAGGTCTGATCAGGTTTCTAACAGCTTTTGAACAGGTCTGATCAGGTTTCTAACAGCTTTTGAACAGGTCTGATCAGGTTTCTAACAGCTTTTGAACAGGTCTGATCAGGTTTTTTAGCAGCTTTTGAACAGGTCTGATCAGGTTTCTAACAGCTTTTGAACAGGTCTGATCAGGTTTCTAACAGCTTTTGAACAGGTCTGATCAGGTTTCTAACAGCTTTTGAACAGGTCTGATCAGGTTTCTAACAGCTTTTGAACAGGTCTGATCAGGTTTCTAACAGCTTTTGAACAGGTCTGATCAGGTTTCTAACAGCTTTTGAACAGGTCTGATCAGGTTTCTAACAGCTTTTGAACAGGTCTGATCAGGTTTTTTGACAGCTTATCAGCTTTTAAACAGACAACAAGCTTCTACGGTGATCCAAGTAATAAGCACTATAATTGGTCTTACTAGGTTACTGCGTTTCACTTAAATGATACTAAATATATGAGCCCTTGATATTTATAACACAATAAATGCATCTATATTTTTCTGGTATCGACCATTTTCCATTGAACAGTCCTTGTTAATACATAAGAACCCCTACTCATCTTTCCAGCATTCAGCACATAAGGCGCAAAATTGTTTGAAAGACATATCTGTATTAATATGATTATCATAGATATGTTTTAAGTTTAGATTGTCTTGTTTAAATACAATTAAAAAGTTTGCGTTATCTCGTATTAAATGCTTTGGAACACGAGTGTAAGACTGTACCAAATAAAAAGTATCTATATGTTTATGACGTCCCATACAAAAATACGATCGGATATGATTTTGGTTTTCACACGCGATGTCGTCAAAAACAAACACCGAATTTCTTTTAGCTTCGTCTACGGACGATACTTCCTCATTTTCGGAGATCGTGTAAAATCCTATACCTTTTATATCAGAGAGTAACTTTTTGAGATATCCATATTTTGGTTGAAATAAGGATTTTGAGTATACATATACATTTTCAAACTTTAATCCATTCGGATGTTCGAGTAAGGTTATGAGCACATTAGTTTTTCCACAATCAGAAGGACCCACGATTAGTCCTCGTATACTGTTAGGTAACAACTTGGTGTGTCTGTAATAATTTGTTGGTATAAGATTTTTACACACATCGATATTTTAAATAGGTAGGTAATGAATCATGTTGTCGAATCAAACGCATACTGAGAACTGTTTAGAATATAAGTAAAGTCTCTTTTAAGAATAATCAGTTGGTTACGAGTAACGTTCATTGAACAAACCCATATAAAATGATTAGAAAGCGAAATAGGACAATTAGTCGTTATTCATCTATTCGAGGTGAAGGATTAGTTAATGATATAATTAATAAATTACCCTTCGAATTACATTTACCCGGTTATCAGTATTGTGGTCCTGGAACGAAATTGACTGAACGATTAGCTAGAGGAGATCCCGGTATAAATCCTCTAGATCGAGCGTGTAAAGAACACGATATTGCTTATCGAAATTCAAAAGATATATCCTTAAGAAATCAAGCTGATCTTCAACTCGCTGACAAAGCTTGGCAAAGGGTAAAAGCAAAAGACGCTAAATTAGGAGAACGTCTAAGCGCTTGGTTAGTTACAAATACTATAAAAAAACAAAAGCAAAGCTAGGAATGAGAATAAAGACGACGAACAAAAGAAAAGGAAGAAAACGAACAAAAAAGACAGATAAAAAGAAAATAAATAGCAAACGGTCTACTTTCAAACATATTATATCAAAAGCTCGAGCTGCTGTTAAATCAAAAAAACCTATAAATCTATCGGATGCTATTAGAGTTGCTCTGACCGCTGCTAGAGAGCAAGTAAAAGGACGAAAAAATGATATTAAATTTCCACCAACACGTGTTATACCTATTCCAAAAACTGGAGGTGTTTTACCATTTCTTGTGCCACTCTTTGCTGGTTTGTCTGCTCTCGGAGCAGTGGCAGGATGTGCTGCTCAAATTGCTAAAACAGTTAAAAAAGCTAAAGAAGCACGAAAGCAATTGTTAGAAAATGAACGACATAGTAGAAAAATGGAATCTATAGCCATTGGTAGAGGATTATTTCTGAAACCGCATCGCAAAGGATTGGGCCTTTTTTTAAAACCAAAAAACTATTAAAAATGCTACCAGTGAGAGCACTCAATGAAATAGATTTATTGAAGTTTACAAGATATATTCTAAACTATAGAGGAACTTTTATGTTAGACGAACTACCACAAAAGCCTCGTCAAAGAGAATGTGGAATCGTAAATTTGGATAAATCAAACAAACCGGGTACTCATTGGGTAGCGTATTATAAAGATGATGATAAAATTGAATATTACGATAGTTATGGAAATCTTAAACCGCCTAAGGAAATAGTTAAATATTTAGGAAAAATCATTAAATACAATTATGAGAGATATCAACCTGATAATTCTGTAATATGTGGTCATCTATGTTTAAAATTTCTGTATGAAAGAACATATAAATAAAAAAAGGTAATTGCTTAGATGGTAGTTTTATTTACAACTTCATCATGTCTAGAACTCTTATGTTCACTGGAAATTCGTCAATACTGCAGACTACGTACTTTCCACCTATAGAGTTAAACGAACCTTATGAATGTGGTTTCATCAGCTTATACACCTACAACTCCATACCTAACATTGGTGACAGTAATAATTTGTTTCATGTGGGAAACGAAGTAATTGCACTACCTACTGGGTCGTATGAAATTGACGATATAAGTGCATATATTGATATGCAATTGAAGCAAACAGCAACTAAACCTCAAGTTATAATTTCTGCTAATACCAACACCCTTCAAACAGAAGTTAAATCAACACATCCTAATAACGAAGAATAAAATTGCTTTTAAATGTTTCAAATTTTATTGAGTATCACTCTACATATGTTTCGGGTGATTAGCCCTTTTTCAAGAGTAATGTATTTCTAAATATTACAAACAAAAACAGGTCTTATATACAAACAGATCTATATGTAGTTGTTAACATGTGTGTAATTATGTGTGTAACTATAAATGTGTGCGAACAATATTATTAATGCCTAAATATTGGTTGATAACAAAAGTTTCTTTGAATTCTAATTGGTCATTGGTAATATTACAGTTTTTTGACAAAGCTCTTTTTATTTCAAGTTGTTCTAATAACGTTAATCTTCTCCCTTTATTTTCAAAATGTAGCAATTTTGTATTTTGTGTATCTAAATTATGTTGGTTTTCTATACAGTGGGTACTAAAACCTGTTCATTTTTTTCCATCCTTTATGTTTTTTACGTGTTCTTTTTCTCGGATGCCTAAACTCCTACCTGTTTGTCCTATATAAAATGCGTTACATTCTTTACAGTTAATTTTATAGATACCACATTTCTTAGATTTACAAATTTTATCTTTATTGTTGACCAATAGTTTGCCTAAATTACATTTATTAACTGAAACAACTTTTATATCTAATTTTTTGAGAGAAGTAGGGTTTTTTATAACTTAGTTTACCATAATGGTTAATTAAATTATAATGATGGGGGGTTTTTAAATGGCCAGCGTAAAGTTGTTTTATAATTAACTTATTTTTCATCTTCTTTAAAACATTGTCAACTACTGAAGGATTAAAGTTATTGTTCTTTGCTATTACTTTAATCAAGGTTAATTCTTTATCATAATCGGTTTTACTTAAAGGAAATTTTAACAATCTATATATGTAGCTTCGAAATGCTGCCATTTTTATTTGGTAGGTTTGGTTGGAGAGAGAATTAATAGTGGTATCTGTGGCTGTTGGTTTTCTATAAATATTGTACTCCAATTTATTGTTCTTGATTTTAATGTTCATATCTAAAATATTTAGCCCATTTTCGTCCCCTTGTTCTAAAGTAAATTGGATTTTTCTGTTAATATTATTCAGTTGTTTTAAAAATAATGATAATTGTCTTTCTGTACCATTCCATATACAAAAAATGTCATCAACGTAACGGGTGTAGTAAATTATTTTCTCAGTGGCTGTTGTATTATCAAACAAACTTTCTTCAAAATTTGTCATAAAAATGTCTGCTAGTAATAGGGATAAAGGTGAACCCATAGGTAAACCATCCGTTTGTTTGTAAAAATTATTGTTGAAACTAAAGTAATTTTGGTTTAAACATAAGTTAATGACATTAATTAATTGAGATCTCATATCATTAGGTAAATCCGTCTTGTTAATATGGTCATATAAAATTTCTTGTAATTGATCGGTTGGAATAGAGGTAAACAAGCTTATAACATCAAATGAAACTAATTTTGAATTACTAGGAATATCTAGGCCTATTGTATTATCTATAAACTGTAACGAATTTTTGACTGAATATGTTGATTTGAAATTAATTAAAGTAGGTAAAATTCTATATATTTCTTTGCAGATTTTATAGGCCGGAGCGTTCACATACGAAACTATGGGTCTTATTGGGTTATCTTTTTTGTGTATTTTAGGAAGCCCATATAATACAGGCGCTAATGGGTTCAAAAGTTTAAATTTGTAATTGGAGTTGGGATCAAAAATTAAACTATTTTCTTTTAGAACTTTAGACACATCTTTTTGAAAATTATTAGTGGGATCGGACGTTAATTTTGTAAAATCTGTGGTGTCTAACAAGTTAAGAATTTTGTTGTTGTAGTCAAGACTATTTAACACGACTATCGAGTTACCTTTATCCGCTTTACATAGAATCAAATTATGATTTTTTAACTTATCTTGAATACTACGAATGGTTGTTTTTTCATAGTTATTGTTTTTTACCGCTTGAACATTTTTAAATTAACAGAAAAATCCAATTTACTTTAGAACAAGGGGACGAAAATGGGCTAAATTTTTTAGATATGAACATTAAAATCAAGAACAATAAATTGGAGTACAATATTTATAGAAAACCAACAGCCACAGATACCACTATTAATTCTCTCTCCAACCAAACCTACCAAATAAAAATGGCAGCATTTCGAAGCTACATATATAGATTGTTAAAATTTCCTTTAAGTAAAACCGATTATGATAAAGAATTAACCTTGATTAAAGTAATAGCAAAGAACAATAACTTTAATCCTTCAGTAGTTGACAATGTTTTAAAGAAGATGAAAAATAAGTTAATTATAAAACAACTTTACGCTGGCAATTTAAAAACCCCCCCCTCATTATAATTTAATTAACCATTATGGTAAACTAAGTTATAAAATCTGTACTTCTCTCAAAAAATTAGATATAAAAGTTGTTTCAGTTAATAAATGTAATTTAGGCAAACTATTAGTCAACAATAAAGATAAAATTTTTAAATCTAAGAAATGTGGTATCTATAAAATTAACTGTAAAGAATGTAACGCATTTTATATAGGACAAACAGGTAGGAGTTTAGGCATCCGAGAAAAAGAACACGTAAAAAACATAAAGGATGGAAAAAAAAAGTACAGGTTTTAGTACCCACTGTATAGAAAACCAACATAATTTAGATACACAAAATACAAAATTGCTACATTTTGAAAATAAAGGGAGAAGATTAACGTTATTAGAACAACTTGAAATAAAAAGGGCTTTGTCAAAAAACTGTAATATTACCAATGACCAATTAGAATTCAAAGAAACTTTTGTTATCAACCAATATTTAGGCAATAATAATATTGTTCGCACACATTTATAGTTACACACATAATTACACACATGTTAACAACTACATATAGATCTGTTTGTATATAAGACCTGTTTTTGTTTGTAATATTTAGTAATACATTACTCTTGAAAAAGGGCTAATCACCCGAAACATATGTAGAGTGATACTCAATAAAATTTGAAACATTTAAAAGCAATTTTATTCTTCGTTATTATTTCAAAAATGTTTCATAAATTTGCAACACAAGAATCGATATCTTTTATCAACACATCCTATTTACTTTAATAAGGAGAGATCTATTGGAAGCTTATTGGGATTCAGTAAACGTACAATACAGCGAAATAAACATGCAGGGTCTGATTTACCTGTTAATATTAACAAGGTAAACAATATTCGTGTAGAATGAATAATAACAGGATCATTTATGAATGATACACCTGTTTATCCGGTTCATGAATTTTCAACTGATGTCTTACCAGGCTGTAAAATAAATGAAGTTCCCAACAATATAATTTATTTACCTGTAATAAACACACAGCTTTTCTTTGATTGTTATTAAATTAGTTGATCAAGATGGAAATATAATTGATTTTCGCAACGAAAAGATTACAATCAGACTACATTTAAGACCTATAGCGAAGAAAAATAATGTATAAGATACAACATTTGTATAATAATAATATTACTTATTAGTGTGTCGGTGTTAGAGAAACAAGATTATCTCTCTCTCTCTCTCTCTCTGTGTCTCTTTCTCTCTCTCTCTCTCTCTCTCTCTCTCTCTCTCTCTCTCTCCTCTCTCTCTCTCTCTCTCTCTCCTCTCTCCCCTCTCTCTCTCTCTCTCTCTCTCTCTCTCTCTCTCTCTCTCTCTCTCTCTCTCCCCTCTCTCTATTTTGTTAATTATGTTAATATACCAACATAACCGTTCTAATAAATATAAACAATCCCCAATTAAGAAAAGCTGTAGTAGTTCAACGTCCGACCTGAAACAAACAACAACTAAATTCAGTACATCGACTCCTCGTCCTACTTCGTTAACAGAAGAGAATAAACGGTTTCTAAAATCATTAGGATTTACATTGCACAATGAGTGATCATTTACTAGAAATTTCCGAAAAACCGCGTTACGATGAAACAATAACAAGATGGAGCGATCATACATATTCGCCTTTTGTAGAAACATATAATGTTAGTGATACAATTCGAATATGTATTCAACATCAAGATTTAATTTTACTCCCAAGTGAAAGTTTTATTTACATCGAAGGTACCTTAGTCAATGATGGTAATAACTTTACCGATGGAATCAAACTGAATAATAATTGTGTATCGTTTATGTTTGATGAAATCCGCTACGAGCTTAACGGTATAGAAATTGATCGTAATCGAAACGAGAAATTACTACTTCTATGAAAAATTATGTTTCGTTAAATCACAATGAGAGCGATGCATTGTATACTGCAGGATGGGGTTTGAAGGGAAACCAACTGGATAAAAACATCGTACTATCTGATAAACATTTTAATTTTTGTGTTCCTTTAAAAATGCGACTCGGATTCGCAGAAGATTATAAAAAAATTATTCCTAATGCTAGACATGAGTTAATTTTAACAAGAGCTAAATCAAACGAAAACACAGTTTATATCCTTTCACCAACAATCAAGGATTATAAGCTACACATTGATAAAATATTATGAAAAGTACCTCATATTACACTCAGCGATACTGCACGTCTTAAATTATATCAATTTATACAAAGTTCTAAACCAATCTCGATGGGTTTCCGCAGTTGGGATTTGTATGAATATCCCAATCTACCAAACACCAACAACATTGTATGGCGGGTGAAAACCAGTAATCAAATGGAAAAACCCAGATTTATTCTTTTCGCATTGCAAACTGATAAGCAAAACAAGAAAACTGCTGACGTTAGTAACTTTGATCACTGTCAACTTACTAATTTAAAAGTATATTTAAACTCTGAAGTATATCCATATGAGAATCTAAATATTTCCTATGTAGAAAATAGGTATGAAATTAAAACACAGAATTTTGTAAGTCACAATATATATTTATAATTCACAATAATTATTTCAACTCACAGAGTCTTCTTCAGGTGAAGATTAATAAACTAAGTATAAATACACAAAGTCTTATATACTAATTTACAAAATTAGGACAAGAGGGGGGAATTACGTTAAAGTAGAAGGTGCATCTAAATATTTAGAAGAGGCGAATAACATACATCCAACTGGTCATTTAAGGCAATCCCTTTTCTATTCAGTTTATTTATTTCAACTTTCTCTAGCAAATTCAATTTTAAGCCTTTATTTTCTAAATGAAGAATTTTATAATTTTCATTGAAATTATGTTTCGATTCATGGAGGTGCTCTGCATATGTAGATTTTGAATCGTTGTTTTTGAAGCACGCTAAATGTTCTTTAATTATTTCTTTGAATGTCCTGCCCGTTTGTCCTACGTACGCTTTTTCGCAATCACCACAGTCCAATAAATACACTCCTGATTTTAAGCTATTATCTGTTTTATCTTTGTTATTTTTTATTATGTTACCTAACTTATTGTTAGTTTTGAAAGAAGTTTGTTTTCCGTGTGTTTTGAAATATATTTTCTTATTTTTTCCGAAATGTTACCTAAGAAAGTAATAGACTTAAATTTTGAATTAGTTTTTGGTATCACAAGGGGGTATATTGAGTTTAGTATCTGTTTCTGTAGTTTTTTATTTAATAAATTATTAACCAAATCCGTTTTATAGCCATTATTTAGAGAAATCTGATAGATTCTGTTTAATTCGGTATTGTAATTTGAAGTTGATAAAGGTAAATTGATTAATCTGTGTAGGCTTGAATGAAAGAATGCTAGTTTGTGAGTAATTGGATGAAGTGATTTGGAATGAATTATAGTATCAGTTTGAGTTTATTTATGAAATATTGCGAATTCGTGGTTTCCATCCTTATTTTTAATAGTAAGATCTAAGAAGTTAATTAATTCAATTTTTGAAAATAGGTATGCTCTATTACATCATTTGTACTCGAAATTTCATGAGAAATATTATGGTTGTAACCCGTTACCTTAGTTAGATGTAACAAAATTTAAACAAATAGCGCCAGTTGTGGTGATCGATTGTACGTATCAGAATGAAATCATTAAAACTGGACCAGTTGAAGTCAAGATTGAATTTCAAACAGCAGGTGCTCTTCCCAATAATACATCAGCATATTGTCTATTGTTACACGATAAATTGATCGAATATTCACCACTGACTGGTGACGTAAAAAAATAGTTTAAGATATTATTATGTGTATACGGTTTGTTTTATTACTATTTATTAAATTGTATTTTTTTTAAGAATAATGAAAACATATAATTCACCTAAACAGTTTTTTTTTTTTGCTGTTGGTCGTTTAATTCATTACATAGTTATGTATTAAAATCACCCCGCGTAACAAAAATTTACCTAGAAATAAATAAAAAGAATGTCTCCCAGAAATATTTATTACCATCATTTGTTTTTTTTACTTTCTATTTTACCTATATCGATCTACATGTTATCGAGCTAGACGTACGTATTTCGTAAGAACTGTAAAAACGAAAACCTACTTAACCCTCATTCGTTGAATTCAAATTCGGTGCTCGTGTGTTTTAGTATAAAAGACTAAATGTTCAGGCTGAAAGATAAAATAAACTTATATACACACGAGTAGACAGTGCTACTAGTAATATATATAGATATTTTTTTTTTGGTGTTTGTAAAACAATTGGTAAGTACTGATTTTTTTATTATAAATAAGTAGTTTAATAAATTTAACACTCTTTCAGTAACAAAAAAATGGTTTTATACACAATTGTGTTTGAAGAAGAGGTGTCTTGGACATGTTCCCTCTCACCTCTAAATATATTTCAATGGTATAACCTGACCACAGTTAATGGCCAAATTACTGTATGGAAGGTTAATAACAAACTAAAGCCAGGTAAATCTTACATAGAACTGAATAAAAAGTTATTCCAAAATCACTATAATGGACGTCTAACAATCAAAAGCAAAAAGTATGGTATAGAAGTAGTCAAGTACATGACTATATGTATACTAAACTTTAGGTAAGTACCTAATGATTTTTTAATTATAAATATTTTAATAAATTTATTACATTTTCAGTTTTAATCAGGAGATTAGTTGTAAGTTAGTTATTTAAATAAGTTATTTATATTTTTATATTAAAATGTATTTAGTTTTATATTTCTAATTTTATAGTTATAATTTGTAATTAGATGTATATATAAATAAAATATTATTAAAATTAAAGCCTTAGTTTAATTTAATTCAGTATGAACGTAAACATAAAGCAGATAAGAGCTTAAAAAATTAAAAATAGTGTTATAAAGGTGCGGCAAAATTTACTTTAGTATCAAAGTAAACATGGAAGATATAAGAAGTGAAATGTTTAATATTAACAAAGTTCTCAAAAAACTTAAAGAACACAATTATTTCCTAAACAATTTAACTAGCGAAGAAATTCAAGTTTTACCTAGACAATACTTGTTAGATCACGTTAATTACTTAAACCGTTACTACGCATGGAATAAACTACCAACGAAGAAACGATGAAGAATTCAAAGAAGAATATCAATGTTTTGAACATTATAACAATGACAACATGACGCCATATCATAACGACGGACCTGCTCCACCAACAAAGAATTGTTTACTATGTATAGTAAGCAAATACAAAACTGATATTATATATACTATTAAAGTGTAACTTTTCTTTTTTTTTTTTTTAATATTTATATAAAACCATAAGAGTATTCATTCAACATCTTTAAAATCATCAACGCCATTTTGTTGTTCAACAAAAAATAAAGCGCCCTTCTTCGTAAATATACAAATATCCATCCTATTACCTATACCTCCGTCGTCGTCGTCGCCATTTTCTAACACAAGACCCACATCCTCACCTTCATTATAAACAAAAACACGTCTCCATTCTTTATTACATAAACCAACCAAAAAACAACAACAACTAAACACGCCCACAAATACTAACAAGACACAACCCCCACACACTCCTCAACCAATCATAAGCCTAATAACATAAACAAAACACGCCTACGACTAAAAACAATACCTTATTTGGACATAACAATTTAGAAGCCCCATAAATATACTACTAAGAATAATACAATAACGTTAGACCAAGAACAATATTATTATTATTATTATTAAAGCGATTTAATATGTTAAGCCGGCGACCGACTAGTAACATTTACCTGTAATGTAACATGTTACAATTCGAGCATTACACTAGTCAGTACAGCGAAACGAGCAGCTCGAAGCGAGCAACGAGCGCGAACGCGTGCTCCATACGCCTGTCGGTTTTTTCGCGAATCCCTTTGACTGATACATTACAAATCAGTGCAGCTCCTGGCGTGTTCACTTCGAACACTTTTAATACATTTATTACTATATTTTAAACTGTGCCTAGTGGACGTGTATGAAATTATGTTTTATATAAATATACATATGTTTAATATTGTATTACAGTAGAACCTTGATAACTTAAACCTCGATAACGTAAAAACCTCTATAAATTCATAAAATTTTGTGTTCCCTTCCCCTCGGAGTCCAAAACCTCTTTTACTTAAAATACGATAATAACATAAACGAATAATTTGGGCATCGCACCTCAGAAAGTAATAAAATTGATGTAGAAAGTGTGAATTGTTTGAAACAAAAAAAAATTACCGACTTTTTTATGTAGAATAAAATAAACTTGAATAAATTCACCTTTAAACCTAAAATAAAGTACGTATGTACATAATAACATTTCGAAGTTTCATTTGCATTTAACCTAGCTCGTCTTTCTCTATAATTCCTAAACAACGCTCATAAACGGACCTCTGTAAGTAAAAATATAAACCAATGAAAACTCCTTAACTTAAACCCTTAGTAAGTAAAAACCACAATAACTCAAATTATTTAACGTTTCCCTTGGTTTTTACCTCATCGAGGTTCTACTGTATTATTATTTATTAATTTTATGTAAAAAAGCAAACTCCAATTAAAATAAACGCAGCAGCCGCAACTTGTAAATCACTCATCTTTAACTCGATTGAGAGAATGGAGCACTGTGAAATCATGCATTTGTAACAAACATTTGTAACATCAAAAAAATTACTTATTGTAACGTAAATGTAATGTAATGCTCACTTCAAGTATTACATTACAGCGCTCGGCTCAAGTCGGTCGCCGCCTTTTAGATTGTAAAACGGTTCTTACACCAATGGAAATTCATTTAAATCCTTCTAAAAACAAAAATGTTTGTAACTCGAAACTGCCTTATCAACAGTTGATTGGTAGTTTAATTTATCTTGCTGTCTTAAAGAGACCCGATATAGTTTTTTCGATTAGTTATTTAAGTCAATTTAACAATTGCTTCGACGAAGTCCACTGGAAACAAACTAAACGTGTCCTAAAATATTTGAAAAATACTAAACATTATGGTTTAAAGTTTCAGAACGATAATTCAAAATTAATGGGTTTTGTAGATGCCGACTGGGCAAGCAACTCCGACGACAGAAAGTCATATACCTACAGGTTTTTGTTTTAAACATTGTCGTCCCGCAATATCGTGGAAGAGTAAAAAACAAAAGACGGCTGCATTATCAAGTAAAACTGCGTATATGGCAATTTCAGAGGCTTCCAAGGAGGCAATTTATTGAAAGAACTTGTTAGCTGAATTAACAGGAACTTCAGAACGTGTTACATTATTTAACGATAGTCAGAGCGCACAGAAGTTGTCCGTAAATCCATTGTTTCATAAGAGATCTAAACATATCGATGTTAGATATCATTTCGTAAGGGAAGCTGTTCGATATTGGCGGTATCCCGCCGTTTATTAATTTGGTGAATTTTTGTCGTTAGGTAGGTATTAGTAATAATGGACTGTATTTTTTTTTTACACTATGTACAATTAGAATATGGTTAAAATCGGTTTATTTAACATTCGATACTAACAAGCAATTTTGGTTGATTTCGGTTTAAGTTTCAAATTCGATCTGTGTTTAAAAGTATATTTTCAAATTTTATAACCTTCAGATATCCACCCCCACAAGTTATTTTTAGCACAAGTCGGTACTGTTGGTGAATGTAGGAAGGGTAATACATGGAAGGGTATCTGGTTGTAATTGGTCTGTCTGAAGGCATTTGACCCGGAAATACCAGTTTGAAGGTACCTGGTTACATTTGGGTTTCATACTTAAATCTAGATATATATGTTACGGGCACCGTGATTAACTGGGCATTATTAATAAGGACCGGCTATTATTAATAATGCCCAAGAGCGATGGGCAAAATGATTAATTTATCACTTTGATCGGCCATTATTAATAATGCCCGACGGCCCGTGGTCCATGTAATAAGTCAGTGTTTGAGATAGCTTGAATTTATCACTTGGACCGTGCAGTATGAATAATTCCCTAATTGTAGCCGGGCAATGACCGCGGCCGTTAGCGAGGGGCGCGTACGTGCGGGGGCGACCGCAGCGACGTGTTAATTCGCAGTAATCCTTCGAAACGACAACACGTGAGTGCATTGAGTACGTTTATCTCGCAAAATGGCGGCATCAATGGATATGATGGATATGAGAAGACGTTTTAACGAAGAAGTTCATAAATTAAAATTAACGAAGGGGAAAAACACTCAGTTATTTTATCGCGATGAGTATTATTCATTATTAACTAAAGTGCAAGTCACAAGAGACAAGATCGCAGGCAAAACTCCGGAGGAATATCAGCTATTATCGAGGTATGACATAGTGAAGATCGGAACAGTTCAAAAAGTAATCGTACCAGTGAAAAATGACAGAGAACCAATTCAATATTACTGTTATTTGGAAGAAACATTTGATATTATTCACGAAACTCACATTTTTATCGGGCATGGAGGTAGAAATAGGATGATGAAAGATGAAGCTATGTTTGGCTGCAAACCCAAAGTAGGTTTAAAATCAGTCTTGCCATCATTTGACGGGTTAACGGAGATAGTAGGTGAAGATGACCTTGAGGCAATGTTAAAAGGTGGTGAATCCGGTGAAGGTCAAAACGTAATTGTAAACAGAGCGGATGATGCCGTAAACGAAGACAGCGATAACATAGCTAAAAACAAACAATAACAACAACGACCTCGACCAGACGATCAACAGCCTTCTGAAATGGAACAACATTCTGCCGATAGTCTACCAGAAAATCAGCAACCTACTGTGGACATAATAAATGAAAACCCTCGACTAGACGATCAACAGCCTTCGGATATGAGCAATGAAAAGGAAAATTCTGATAATAAAAGACTGCATCTTTACTCAACGCAAAATCAAACGAAATTCGGAAGGCTCGTAACGCAGCTAAAGTATCACTTGATAAGCAAGCCGAAAAAATGTTGACGCGTTCAAATGCAAAATTTCCTATTGCAGAAATAGGCCAAAGCATTCGAGTAAGGTTACCAGATGTAGATCGAGCCAAGACGGATAGTCGTAATGTAATTGCTATTATTATATCTGTCGAAAAAGAAAAACTTTACAAACTTGGAACTAAACACGGTATTTTAAACCAACTGTACTCCAGAAATGAGTTTACTGTGTGTAAAGAGAAGTTCACCTTTGCTGGCAGACATTTTAATATCGAATTTTGAAAACAATTTGTTTAAAGACACAAACACTTTCAAAGATAAAATTTTATACTATACAAGATACGTGGACGATATATTTTGCATATGGTTAGGAACACAGCGCCAATTAAACCAATTTTTGAAATATTTAAACAACATCAATAAAAGAATTCAATTCACTATAGAATAAGAAAATGATAACGGGCTGAACTACCTAGACATGAATATAAAAATTATAAATAATAAACTAGAATTTAACATTTTTAGGAAACCGACAAGTACAGATGCTATAATTAATTACAAATCTAATCAATCACAACAGGTCAAAATGTCAGTTTTTCACAGCTATACTTTCAGATTACTCAACTTTCCATTAAATAAAGAGAATTACAATAGAGAACTAAAAATCATAAAAACTATAGCCGAAAACAATGGTTACAATCCTGGCATAATAGATAAATTGATTTTTAGAACAAAAAAGAAATTAATAAATAAAACCTTATACGCAGGAATCATGAAAGACAATAATAAGTTCAATTTCATTAACTTTTTTCCTAGTTATAGTAATAAGATATGTAAAGAATTGAAACATTTTCAATTAAAAACTGTTGCGGTCAATAACTGTAATTTAGGCAAGATTTCAGTTAACAACAAACAAATAAAACCTGTTCTTCATAAAAATGGTGTATATAAAATTAACTGTGCAAATTGTAATGCTTATTATATCGGTCAGACTGGAAGGAAATTGGCTCTATGAATAAAAGAGCATGAAAGAGATATTATTGAAGGTAAAAAATCCACAGGTATCAGCACACATTGTATTGACAACAAACATAAATTAAATTTAGAGGATGTTCAACTAATACATACAGAAAAGAAAGGAAAACGTTTAAATTTATTAGAAGAACTAGAAATTAAGAAAGGAATTTGTAAACATGATAATATTACCAACTTCCATTCCGATTTTAAGAATAATCTTTTGTTAGATACCTATTTGGGTTTTACCAAGAACCCTTCATAATCATCTCGGTGTATCAATTATATATGTATATATGTATATTTATACCTACTTGTACCTGCTATTGTGAATTTAATGTATATGTATTATTATGTTTTTGTTTACCTGTATTTAAGCAGTAGAACTTTTGTAAACTTTAGTAGACTATCGGTACTTACTCTTGAAAAAGGCATAAGATGCCGAAACAATTGTAGAGTTTTCAATAAAAACTTTTTGAAAAATAAAAAAGCAATTTTTTATCACATCTACATATGTATCAATTCCAATTTGTGTTTATGTTGTAGTCATGTATGTTGCATTGTATTAAAAATGAGTCAATCGAAATAAAGTAGTCTGTGCAGAAAATCCAACAAACGAGCATTATTTACATCAGTGACGACTAAAAATTGTCGTTCATTGTCGTTGCGTATTAAATACATATAGGGTGCCCCCATAGAATTTGGGATTTCCCATTATGTACATCAATTTCATGTTCATCTAGGCATCAATTTGTAGTCGTATAGGAGTCGTATCATCTCACTGAAGAACAAACAATCCTAGACCACGGCCATCAAGCCCGGATTTCACAATTTCTTCTAAAAACGCCGACCGTGAAAGCCTAAGTCTTTTCATTGAGATAATTATGTTGATCATGATGCAGTGTTTGTTCTTATATTTTTCGTTTTTCGTAATTTAGTAAATGCATTTTGTTAATTGTATAGGCAATGGCAAGTCTTCAGAAAGGAATATGCTCCGTTGAAAGATGAGGGGCGATTATAGTAAGGTATTATAGTAAGGAATTAGTTTTCATTATGCAGTAGCACATATGTCCTGATTGTTTTTGTTGTAGACACGCCTTTCCAAGAGGTAATCTCCATTTGCAACTGTTCCGTCGCTATTAGACGAAACAATTTTAGTTTTATACACCATTTAAATTATTATTATTCGTAGTCTTATTCTCATATTCACATTGTTAATCATCGTTCATTTAATTCATAGCTAACAAGTAACATTGTATTGTATGACAAGTTACAGATGGTACGTGGTAATAAAAAAAACCATTAGGGTTGTATTTTCCAAATTCAATAAGAATTGCCAGGTAGTATTATATTGTCATTAGTATCATTTGTAAGGGCCCACGTTGGTATTTGTACATATTTTTGGTATGAATCATCCTACTTGTTTTGCTACCTGCTTGTACTTTCACCCCTCTTGTGCATTTTTCATTTGTAAAATAAGTCTTTATACAGTATTCAATAGGCAGTCATCAGTCAGCAGTATTCATACAGTCATTCTCCAGTTATCATACATTCAATTTCAATTCAACACTTCTCTTTGTTTTTGTACATAATCTTCAATTAGTTTAGTTTACCGTTAAGTTACCATACTTATAAGTAATTTGTGAACATTTTGATAGATCCTTTAAATATAAAGTTGTTTAAATAACCACGTGACTTTAATTAAAGGAAACAGCACAAACTAGCTGTACAATATTACTTTGGCGTACAGCAGAAGTTAGGACATCATTCGTGCTGCTTCACCATTTTTTGGTCCTTCCAGCCGGATGCAGCAGTATTTTCATATGTTCAGTTCACAAGTAAACGGTAAACCAAAGACAAAGTAACAGTGCAGTTAAACTACGGTCAAGTTCAAAAAAAGAGAAAAATACGTCTTAATACGGGATCCAGAGATTCAAGCATCAAGATTCATTCAGGCATCCAGAGTCATTTAGGCATCCATATTCATTCAGGCATCCAGATTTATCCCAGCATCCTGATCTATTCAGACATCCAAGGGAGAGTATCTAGGGTACGGTACACCATGTTCAACCCATTTATCCTCCACGAGGGCCAATTCGATTCACGAGACTCCTTAGAATCAGTATCAAAATCTCAGAAAAAAGATCACGTAAGGTTGTGGCAATCACTGATTTATTCCTAACACATTTTAATTGTCCTAACGAATTAAGAATAGCTTCAATATGTCTCAATCAGAGCGACCAGAACAGTCAGAATCTCTTGAAAGATTAAAATTGATACGTGCAGGTTTAAAAAGACCGTTAACAGTTTTTTCTAAGTTCATTACATCAGCTAAACCAGAAGATGACTGTAAGTTGCTTCTTGCTTAAAGAAAATTGAACTTGTTTAGATCAATTTTATGAAATTCATGTCGAAATAGTTCTATTAGATCATAAACCAGATCATGAGAAATATCAGGATGAGTTTGAACAACTACATTATTCAGTAATTAGATCAGCACGTACATTTTTCAAAGATGATAGTAGGTACTGCTTCTTCAATTATTTCGAACTATAACACAAATTCTGACACATCTAATATGTTACAAACCGCTAACACTAATAACGTACGTCTTCCTAAAATAGAATTGCCTTCATTTGACGGATCATATGATACATGGATGTGTTTTTTTTAATACATATCAGTCAATGATAAATAATAAATCACATATTTCTAATACTGAAAAATTGCATTATTTACAGGCACGTTTGAAGGGTGATACCGCAGCAGTAATACAGTCGTTAGCCACGTCTGACAATAATTATTTAATTGCATGGAAATCATTAATTGATAGGTATGATGATAAACGTATTATCATAGAAAAACATATAAAGGATCTTCTTAAACAGCCAGCATGTACACGAGAAAGTCCAACAAGTCTTAGACAACTTTTGGATAATATAAACATACACATAAGAGCTCTTTGTTTTAATTGTTTACGCAAGGGTAATAGTTCGGCTGTATGTTTATGTGGTCCATGTAAAACATGTCCTAAAAAATATAAGTCTTTTGCATCCTGAAACTCAAATAGTTCCAAAGTCTCAACCACCAATATCAGTTAACAATTTACAGTCAAATTGTTGAAGTCAAATGTTGTTAGGCACCGCACAGGTACTATTCTTTGATAGAAACAATAAAAAACACATAGGGCGCGTTGTTTTAGATGGAGGAGCACAGGCTCATTTCATTTCTGACAGGTTTGCAAGTTTACTTCAATTAAAACGTAAATCTACTAATAGTCGGAGAGCTAGTAACGCTTGTTTCATGAAGTGTTTGATGCACCTTGAAATTTTTCAAGTCAAATATCTATGTGATGAACAGTCAGAATACCTGTGTTTAAGTTTATTAAAAATAACTGAAACAGTTTATTACAAAAAATTTTTTTTTTTAGATCTTCCTGTAACGAATGATCAACCTGTTAAAAACATTGAAATTACTCAGACAGCACCTGACCCTGATAATAGTGTTTTATCTCCTGATGATCCTCCAGGAAGTGATCAAGTCGTTGACAACGTGGAAATTGTACTAACGACACCTGGACTTGAAGAGAGTATTAGTCACACGAGCTGTGACGATGTTCAGCTTGAAGAACAAAATGATCTGGCGTCAACTGCTGATCCAACAACACCAGATCCTGATGCAACACCAGAAAATCTTGATTTCTGTATATTTTGCACTAAAGCTCGCCGAAAAGTTAAAGGCAAGCACGTACCTTTGTACTCTGTTGAAAAAGATGCTCTGATCAAAAATCTGCAACCGTACGAAGAATTTCTAAAAGAATCCATTGTGTATCAACGATGACTAAGCTCAGTTGATGTCGAGTAGAATATATAAATTCCCTGCGTATTTATGACAATAAACCAAAAACTGACTATCACAAAAAATTGCACTATCGAGAAACAGCTTTTCAAGAAGTTTGCTCTTTTATTGATGAAAACATTGTGCAACACCGAAAATGTTTTTTTTTTCTCTTTTTTATGTAAATATTATATTGAAGCATTGAATAAGTTGGCTGCTGTTAATGGAGAACAGTTTGACGGTGATGCTGGACAGAGTTTTTTTGAGAAAAAATTGATAAAAAAATACGGAGACTTACTTGAACTGACCATAATACATCACAAAAAAATTGTAGGTCCTAAGGATCGTGACATTGATGAATATTTGTATTCGTTAATAGAGGAAAAAGACATCATTCAGAGTGCTGCTAATATTTTACGCCAGAAAATTCTGAACATCGAAAAGAAACCATTACCAGAAGAAATACGCACAAATGATATTTTGAAAGGAGAGTGTCTCATTCCGCAAGTATTGAAAGATTTTTACTTAACATTGTTGGCTGGTCCTCGTAGTAAACGCAGAAAACATAATCAGACTGATAGAATAAGTAGCTCATTGGCTGAAGACGCTATTTACAACGTAACAAACGGTAGAATAAAAACAAAAAAGCATCTAACGTTAGCTATGACTTTAAAAAGTTTAACAAGTAGCCGAAAAGTTGTCGAGATAATTAATGCATTTTGGTGACGGTATATTGTCATTCTCAGATTTAATCAGCAACGACGAAATCTCCGAATTCATCGAATCTTACATGAAGTATCGAGAGGCTTACGCTAATGGCGACTTTGGAAAAACAGCTCAGTATTATATGATGTACATCCTTTTCGTAAATCATTATTTGACACTCAGCCGTAGTATAAGGGCCGGAGACTTTTCGTTGTATAAATATATAATGCCACAGATTACAAATCTTTTTTTTGCTTTCAATCAACCCAATTATGCTCGTTGGTTGGTTAAATATCATAATAATTTGCTTAATATTGGTGCGATTAATCCTGAAATTATGGAAGAAATGCAACAAGGGTACTTTGGCATACAACGTACAGAAAAGTCATACTCAAGACAGCCAATTGATCTAACACTAGAACAAACTATAAACGCTGATGCTGCGAAACGACTGGTAGGGATTGTTAATTTTACAAACTCAATCTCAGCTCGACAAAGATGGTGTTTGAGTCATCAGAGTAGATCCACTATAATTTCATACACCTATGAGACTACTGGTTTACGAAAACGTCAGGATGTTACAGCAGATTTAGAAAGTCATAGTATTAAAAGAGACACTGAACAACTTAAAAAATTTATCAATGGATTTTCCAAGTTCGTGAACCCATTCGATTCAGGCTTTGATGAAAAACAGCTCTACAATATTTCTAATGGAAGAGCTGCATCACTTGGAGTTGAAGAATTCCTATTGAATGTTGACACTAACGGTAACGAATTACGAGAAAAATTTATTGAAGAATGTACTCAATCTGAGAAAAGGTTTGAGAAACCAATAACACGATTAAAAATATTAAATTTTTCTTCTGAAGTCGTTAACAAAAAATTGAAAAGCGGTGGTAAAGTTCAAGAAGTCAGCATGCAGCGAGATTTGTTTGGAAGAATGTTGGGTTTGTCAATGGACCATTCCATTGACATCGAAAAGATTCTGTGTTTTCCTATCATTCCTATCCCAATGTCTTTGTGTCATTTCGATGGAACTATATGTAAAACAGAAAAATCGGCTATCGTTGCAGTTTTGGAAAAGCAGCACCAACCAGGAAACATACCCAACATTTTTGATGTTTTATTAGTTGATGGCTTCTTTCTTCTACATACACTACGTGATGTTCCATCTACTTTTGGCAATATTTCTAAAAAAATAATGTCATGTTTAACAGCTACTAAAGCTCCTCGAGTTGACATCGTATTCGATCAGTACATCTCTCCGTCAATCAAGGATTATGAACGTAATTTACGGAATGAAGAAAATTCCATTGATTTCAATATTAATGGACCTATGCAAGTTCGACCAACAGATTTCAACAAGGAGTTAAAAAATATTAAATTCAAACAAGCATTAGTTTCATTTTTAATTGAACATTGGTGTGATCCTGAAATGGTGCCATTTATTGGTGAAACAAGAATCAATTTAAATTACGATTTTTTCTATTCACACAAAGTTGAGAACAATACTATTATTCAAACTATAAATGATGATTTATATTGTGGAAATCACGAAGAAGCCGACACCAAATTGATCTTTCATGCTTGTCAAATAGTAGAAAATGAGTCTGTTATCAGTGTTCTCATTAAATCATGTGACACTGATGTTCTGATCATTATGTTGGGCAATATCGACAATTTGAAAAGCGAAAGCTTAAATATTTATATGGAGTATGGAGCAGCTAATAAAAGGCGCACATTAAATGTGACAACTTCACATCGAACTAGGGCCAACAGTATGTGCAAGCTTACCTGGATTTCACGCTATCACAGGATGTGATTATAACCCTTCATTTTTTAAGAAGGGCAAAAAAAGGCCATTCCAAATAATTCAGAACAATCCTGATAATCAAAAGGCACTAACTGACCTTGGTAAATCAGATTTTCCTGGATTCCAATATGAAACGTTTGCAACTCTTGAAAAATTTGTCTGCGAATTGTATGGTTACAAAAATGTTGTAGATATTAATAATGCACGATTCCAAAAGTTTTGTTCAACATACAAATCTAAACGTACAGATGAACCATTTCAAAAAGACTTGCTCAAGTATGACGCGTCAAACTTACCACCGTGTAAAGCAGAATTACATGAACATCTTTTAAGAACTCAGTATATTACAAGCATTTGGAGAAACGCTCATTTATGTATTCCAACGAGTTTGTTGCCTGGAAGACACGGTTGGACATTAAAAGAGGGCAAATACGAGTTTAAATGGTTTGAGGGCGATTGTATGCCACAAACAGTTTTAGATGCGATTAAACCCGGTTCAATTACCGGACCCAATCCTAACAACGAAGGTTTGTATTTTCTGATCGTTTAAATTTCTTACCTAACTTGCCATTGTGTTAATTATGTTTCATCTTTTTCAGATAGTGAACAAACTTTTTATAATCAAGACATCTTTTCAAGTGATGATTCTACAGAAGAAGAATCAGAGGATAGTGGCGATGAGGAAGAATATTGAAGAAAGTTTTCAAAAAATTTTTATGAATTACTTATAACTTGTAACAAATAATTTTTATAATGATAATAAACCTATTCAATTAACAATAAACTTATATTTTAAATATTTCAATGCTAACCTCACAATCTTCTTTTTTTTTCCATAAGATTTAAATTCAAAATTTTCATCACAACTTAAATACACAATTGTAGTATCTTAAATAATTAAACATTTAAAAAGAAGTAATGTTAATAATTAAAAATTTTCCAATTTTATTAATAAGTATGAATTTTGAACTTCTGACCGGTAAATAACACGTGACCAACAACCAATCAGAGTGTAGAGAGGGAGTGTAGGTCCAGCGGTGATCGGTTCTCTCACTCACGCCGCTAACCACGCGCTACCTGTCTCTTTCTATTTTAAATGAGATTTATTTTTATGTTTGCCAGTAATTAAACCCCGGAAAAAGTGTCTGCCTTTTTGTTATTAATTTTTTTAATATTTAATTAATATGCTATTAAAATTTCGGGGTGAATAAAACACTTCAAATTGTATTTAAAAAAAGAACATTTTGGGGAGGATTAATTATATACAAACCCTCTCAAAAATGTCTGCCTTATTAAATTTTATATTTAAAATTTTTAATACTTTCGATTAAAGTTTGTTGGCTTTTGAATAAAACACTTTTTTTGGGTTAAATTTTATTACACCTTTCTATTGTGCGCAGTACCTGGTGTCCCTTGTTGGGCTAAGCCAACACAGGTATTCTGACTGTTCATCACATAGATATTTGACTTGAAAAATTTCAAGGTGCATCAAACACTTCATGAAACAAGCGTTACTAGCTCTTGGACTATAACATTCCAGTCACTGCACTAAATCAATTAGAAACCAATATTAAATATACAGTTTCGACAAAAATTTCAATTAAACAGTGTAATTATGAGGCGGATATTTCACTTTTAATTGTACCTAATATTACAAATCCATTACCATCACAACATGTGGATGTTAAACAATTATTTACCTCTTGCTGATCCCACATTTTACAAAACATCAAATATCGATGCACTTTTTAGGCGCTTAACTATTTTATAAAATTATATGTGTGGGTCAAGTAGAAATTAATAATCAATTAGTTGTTATCCAAAAAACTATATTTGGTTGGATTATTGCTGGTACAATTTCTAATCTAAATACAAATAGTCACAATGTTTCATGTAATATTGCACTCAATTCGGTAAACGATCAACTGTCAACATTTTGGGAAATTGAGGAGATGCCCGAAACAAAACTTCTCTCTAGCGAAGAAGCTAAGGTAGAATAACATTTTTTTGATAACGTAACTCGCAATAAAGACGGAATGTATATAGTTAGACTACCCTTTAACGAAATGAAAACACAACTCGGTGATTCATACGTAATTACATTGAAACGATTTTATCCAACAGAACGCAAACTTCAGAAAAATACACAGCTTAAAATTAAATATACACAATTTATGAGAGAATACGAAAATTTAAAACACATGTCCGAAGTTACGGTTAATGATGATTGTCCTTATTATCTTCCACATCTTGCGGTAATTAAGGAAAGTAGCGCAAAAACTAAGGTTCGAGTAGTGTTTGATGGATCGGCAAAATGCAATACATGCAATTCAGGAAGATGTCTATTCGATTCTGAAGTCATATTTACGTTCTAGTTGCAGACATTGAAAAAATGTATAGGCAGGTTTTAATTGATCAGGATGATCGTAGATATCAAAGAATCCTCTGGCGAGAAAATACAACTGATCCTATTAAAATTTATCAATTGAACACAGTCACTTACGGGACAACTTCTGCACCATATCTCGCTATTTGGACACTTCATAAACTTGCAGACAATGACAAAATAATTATCCGTTAGCATCAAAAATTGTAAAACGAGATTTTTATGCCGGCGATTTGTTGACTGGAAGCGACACGCTTGAAAAAACAATCAGAATTCGAGATGAAATGAACCATTTATTAAAATTAGGAGGCTTCACATTACGACAGTGGTCATCAAATGAGCCAAAATTAGTAGATTTACTGCCATATTCATTAATAAATTTAGATTTATTTAAAGATACATCACAACACATTAAAACGTTAGGTATTAAGTGGAATCCCAGTAAGGACACATTATTATTTTTATCAGACATTGAATCATGTACACCAGAAAAGGTTACCAAACGAACTATATTTTCGAACATTGCAAAACTTTTCGATTCCTTAGAATTATTAGGCCCTGTCATCATTACAGCCAAGTTATTAATTCAAAATTTGTGGAAGCTAAAACTCGAATGGGATGAGTCAGTTCCACTTGAGATATATTCACGGTGGATGACTTACAAAAGTAAATTGCACCTCCTCAATGAAGTTTCATTTGAGAGGTCTAATTGTAAAAAATCCTGTAAATATACAATTGCACGGATTCTAGGATGCAAGCGAATCTGCCTATGGTGCACACTTAGGTACATACGGTCGGTGTGTTGGGTGTCGTCCTCTATATTTTATACATTATTATAATTGTTCTATGAATTTGTGTCTTTGTTTGCTTTATGTTTTATCATGTTAGTAGATGTTAAGTATATATTTCAGATGTTATTTTTAAGTATTTTTTCAGTTTAATTTAGGCCTTTTTTACACGTTCCTGAAGTACGTACCTTTGGAACTAATTGTAATTTATGACTATTATATAGTTTTCAGGCGACAAGTTCGAAGAGAACACCCCTATGACAAGATTTTAAGCCGTTAAATAGTGGAGATTCGATTTTATCCTAGTCTATGCTATTCATTCTATTCTGAGATTCAAGTAAAAACCAATCATATATCCAACATAATATTCAATTCGATAATTAACTGTGTACATAATTGTGTGTTGTATATATATTGTAAATAAAACAATTCTCCTAATTACCAAAATAGTGCGTATTCACTAATTGACCAAATTAACACTACGGCGGGAAACCGCCACACTAGACAAATTGGGCGTTCGAGCCGGATTTGTGTAAAGTGCAATTATATAATCGACTTAAAATTCAGTGTTGTGCATCAATTACACAACGGAATATACAAAATTATATTCATACAACCAACGGAATAGGCGTCAATTAATTACATCTTGGGAACCCACACGAGTTCCAGGAGCAACTTAATAAAGGAATTCGACGATTCCTTCCAATACACAGCCAACAACAGTAAGTGGACTCCTTAATTTTCCTTCTTTTATACCCTTACCCATTAGAAGGTGTGCATTGTCTTGAAGGGTTTTATCAAAAATTGTTTTATCAAATTTATAATTGCTTAGTAATTCAAAATTTCATTCAAAAATGGGTGATAAATTGGAATTAGTTACCAAAAGAGGAGCTATCAATTCAAAGCTGTCCAGATTGAGTAATTTTCTTTTATCTTTTGACGAAAACACTATGTCAATAGAACAATTAAAAATCCGATTGGAAAAGGTTATTCATTTATTAGAAAAATTTGAAGAAGTTCTATTAGAATTAGAAGTATTAGACGAGGCTGAATTAGATAGTCTTTGGAAGATGTTGAAATTTCTTAGTAGGGTAGAGTGGGGTAGGTTCGGACTGTTTTGGTTAAACCAAAATTACAGCCAAAATTTTATAAAAACAAACTTTATTACGTTATTAGCAGATAGTCGGAAATCTTCGGAATAGGTTTTTGATATAGTGCGAAGGAAAATATTCAAAGGATTTTCAGAAATAATTAATATGTAGGAATCGACATTTGTCCGGAAGTACCCCCATAGTGGGGCAGTTACGTACACGCAATGGGGCAGTTTCGGACATGCAGTTACAACGAAATAAAAAAAGATCTGTGTCAAAGAATATTTTATTTAATATTTAAAAGGTCAAAATTAATCTCAAACTTTAAAAAACTCGCAAGTCTCGAAGTGCCCTTCACAGAAGTTGGCCTTGGTAATTTTGATACAATATCACGTCTAGAAACTGTTGATACGTCTTCAATTTTGGGAAATATAAAACCATTTTTTGAATAACGTAGGAACTTTACTACATATTCACCAAAATCTGCCTTGTCCAATACTTGGCCCACATAATGAAAGACGGTTTTTTTGGTTGGAAATTTCACCAAAACGTAATCATCGCAGTTGATGAGTTCATCGTCTGAAAATAAAAGATTAGATATTGAAAAAACATCAACCGTTTCAACGATAAATTCCGTACCTAGAAGTGCGTGTAACTCGTCGTCGTTATTAGACTCCAAATCAACATCTGAATCGGAAGAGAAAGACGCAAATTTATTATTTTTTGTGATTTTCTCCAAGATTTCTGATCCGGAGTCAGACGATGAAGTCTCGCAATATTTAGACTTTCTTTTTTTCGAATCATTTTTCTTCGTCTCAGTTTCTTCTTGTTTTGAGAAAACTTGCCTTGTAGCATATTTTGATAAACTACATTCTGCGTCAGAGCACTCATTTCCAGAATCAGATGCAGCCCCGCGTTGTTTCCCTTTTTGCACCCTGTCACTTAATGTAGATTTTTTTAATTCCAAACGTATTTGCTGCCATTCTTATAGATATAACATTGCGAATTACATTCTCAACCGCGGTTTTCATGGTTTCTTCCGCAACTTCGGGATTGGTTCTTTTTCTGATATACTTTCTAACAATTCTGAATACCTATATAAAAACGTAATTAGGAAGACAGTAATCATTAAACGAACAAAAGCCGTCTATGGAGCCTTTCGAACAGTGTCCGAATGTACCTCACACCATCTGTCCGAAACTGCCCCATCTGATCGAAATGGGTTAAACGTAATTTTATCAGAACTTGTTCAATACTCCCGCCAAATTATTGTAGGTTAATGCATGCACAAAAATGTGTTCTTTAATATGGAATCATTAACAATGGAATAAATTAAGAAACTAACGTGTAACTTGCTAGGAATAACGGATGGTAATACTTACTTTCGGAATAACTTGACCTTTTTTTACCAGTAACTAAAAAACACTACCATCAAATCACTCAGAATTTTATGTATCGCCATTAAACTAGAACTGTAACCGACTACTGTAATATGAACTTCATATGTTACTTAAAAGATGCCATACCCGAAATGTCCGAAGGTGCCCCATGTCCGAACCTACCCCACTCTACCCTAATCGATGTCAATTTCCAGAAACTTTGGAACACTCTAAAAGGCAAAATTTTAATTCCGATAAGCAAATGTCCCAATACAATAGGGTAAACAATAAACGACCCCAAACTAAACCAATACCGAGCACCGTGAACGCAGTGGCCTCTCTGTAAATCACAACACTACATAAATCAATGTAGTAAATTCATTGATATGACGATCAATGAGCGAATAATTTTTATTAAAAAATGCAACCTTTGCGGTAATTGTTTTAGAGCAAACCATAAAACGCGTGATTGCTATGCAGGTTCATGTAGGAAGTGTAATCGATTGCATAATACAATGTTGCATATTGAAAACCCAGATTCCGTTTCTAATCAAAATTTAGAGCCACAACCTTGAACCTTCCACTTCATCTGCAGTTATAAATCATTCACACTATAATCAAACAGAAAACAAACAAGTTCTTCTTTCGACTGTTATGATTTATGCATATAATAGTCATGGCAAGGCTTTGCTAGACGCAGGTTCACAATTAAATCTTATCACTGAAGGCTTTTGTAAAAAATTAGGATTACCTAAAACCGACATCCACTTCTCTTTAGGAGGCATTAATAATAATACTGTTAACGTAAGTAAACAAGTTTCGTTAAAAATCAAGTCCAGAATAAACGCCTTTAATACAAACATACCTAGTCTGTTCCGTTTTACCGGTAATAATCAACAATTTATCTTCTATTTCATTTCCAATTCACCATCTAAATATTCCGCAAAACATCGATCTAGCAGATCCATCTTTTAATATATCAGAAGAAATAGATCTTTTATTAAGAGCTGAACTTTTTTGGGACTTATTATGCATAGGAAAAATAAAACTTAAGTCCAAGCTTAATCTCCAAAAAACTCATTTCGGATGGGTCGTAGGGGGCAATATGATGTTAGCAAACCCGAAACAACAAAATCATGTAACATACAATCTTGTTAATTTAGAAAACCAACTAACAAAGTTTTGGGAAGTCGATAGTATTTACAGTAAAATTGATACAGTTTATTCCACCGAAGAGAGCGCATGCGAAAAACATTTTACTAAAAACTATGAACGTGATACGACAGGGTGTTTTGTAGTTCGTTTGCCATAAAAAATGAAGTCAGCTTAGGCGAATCCCGCGAAATGGCCATCAAACGGTTTTAGTCTCGAGAAACGATTACAAAAAGTTCCATCCATGAAACAACAATACAGCGATTTCATTAATGAATATATTTCTTTAGGACACATGCAAATAATTACCGACGAACACGTTAGTTGTATTAATGAAAGCTATTATTTACCACATCCCGCTATTTTCAAGGAAAATAGTTTAACTACAAAACTGCGAATCGTATTTGACGGTTCTGCTCAAACATCCAATAATGTCAGTCTCAACGATAAACTAATGTTAGGACCTACCATTCAGCAGGACCTGTTTTCAATATCAACAAGATTTCGTACTCACAGATATGCTCTCTCCGCGGATATTACAAAAATGTATGGGCAAGTTATAGTAAACGAAAATGATAGAACCTGGCAAAGGATACTGTGGCGTTCTAATACAAATGATAGATTAAGCACTTATCAATTAAATACGGTAACCTATGGAACCAAAAGTGCCCCTTTCTTAGCTATTAGGAGTTTACAACAATCCGCAATTGACGCGAAGGATTCATACCCTGTTGCTGATGATGTAATATTACGAGATTTCTATGTGGACGATCTTCTCACCGGTGCTAATACCATACAGGAAATCGTACGTATCAAAAAAGACGTATCGCATGTTCTTTCAGGGGCTGGGTTTGAACTAAATAAATGGGCAACAAACGTACAGGAAATCTTATCGGATTTAAATAACCAACCAAATATGGTACTAATCGATCCCAACCAAGACATAAAAACATTAGGTTTATGGTGGAATCCGACAAACGATTCATTTAAATTCAACGGCAATTTCAATCATAATAAAAATTCCCGTATCACCAAACGGAATATTTTGTCAATCATCTGTCAATTGTTTGACCTTTTGGGATTCATTTCGCCAGTAATCACCTCTGCAAAAATTTTCATGCAAAAGTTATGGTGTTTAAAAGTCGACTGGGACGAGCCTCTTCCGCCATATTTTTATACAGAATGGCTAAATAAAAATTCCGCGATATACAGTTTTTTCAAGTTGATGGGCTATTACAAGTATATGAATTATTAGTAGAAGGAATTAAATTCTGAAACTTGGGCTCATTTGGTTATTGTTTATGCCGCTTCTTTTAAAAATATTTTCAAGTTCGATTTACATCCGGTTATACCGGAAGTCGATACCAACTTTGTTATTTTAAATAGAATGGTATATTTTTTACGCTGAATTCGAATAAAACGTGTAATTCTAAGGTAAGTTTGATAACCAACTTGTACACCTATGACGATCGGTTTCTGAGTTAATTTAACCCTAGAAAGCTAACGTTCGTTAAATTTACGAACATTAAAATTTAACCCTCTGTCTCTTTCCAAAAGTTGCACTCACGCGGTCGCGCGTTCTCGCCAACTCAGTGACCGCTAAACCGCTTTGTGTGGCAGTCTCTCACAGATGAAGAAATTATTCAGATTATTCAGGCATTAGATAATGAAGAGAGGAGCGAGACAAATGCTATTTCTGATAGTGAAAATGAAGATGAATTATTGGTTGAACGTGGAGAGTGACTATCATGATGAGCCTTCTGACAATGAACAACTACAAGAAAGACCACCATCAGAACCTATTTTACCTCGTGAGTTACCAGACGATAGTTCATTAGCTACAGATTATATTATCAAATTAACACAACCTAATATTCGCGGAAAAAATTTTATTTGAAAATTTTGGAATAATTTTGAATTATTACATAAAGTAGGAAGCATCCATATAGATCGAAAGAGAATAAAAAAGGAATCGATTGAAAAAATAAAAAATAGTAGGTGCCATTTGAAAAAACGAGGTAATTCGTGTTTGAAGTTTTTCAATTTTAGAATTTTATTTTGAACGCCCTGTATAAATTATTTAATTCAATTTTGTCAAGGCGTTAGCACTAATATTCATTATTACTAGTAAAAATTTCAACACTCTAAGTCGTATTTTGTGGAAGTTATGATGTTTTATAATTTGGGTTGCGGGAGCGATTTTTTTTCTATAAATTAAATTAACTCAGAAACCGATCGTCATAGGTGTACAAGTTGGTAATCAAACTTATCTTAGAATTACACGTTTTATTCGAATTCAGCGTAAAAAATATACCATTCCATTTAAAATAACAAAGTTGGTATCGACTTCCGGTATAACCGGATGTAAATCGAACTTGACAATATTTTTAAAAGAAGCGACATAAACAATAACCAAATGAGCCCAAGTTTCAGAATTTAATTCCTTCTATTAATAATTCATATACTTGTAATAGCCCATCAACTTGAAAAACCCTGTATATCTTACATACAAAATGTAACGGTAACCGAACTTCATGCTTTCTGTGATGCTTCAGAACAAGCTTACGGAGAATGCGTGTATTTAAGAACAAGGGACGTTAACGGGCAATATTGTTGTCAATTGTTATGTTCTAAATCTAGAGTAGCTCCACTTAAAAGAATAACATTGCCAAGATTAGAATTATGTGGAGCTGTTCTTTTAGTGGATCTCAAAACCAAATTATTAGACACTTTAAACATAAAAATAGATAAATAGTACAATTGGACAGATTCCACTATTGTTTTATCGTGGTTATCGGCTCCATCCCGCCACTGGAAAACATTTGTAGCCTATCGAGTTGCATATATTCAATCAAAAACTCATAACACTGACTGGCATCATGTAAAATCCCAAGATAATCCTGCGGATATTATCTCTCGTGGTGCTGTTCCCAAATTTATTATTAATAACGAACTATGGTGGAACGGTCCATCTTGGTTGCTTGAACCCAACAATCAATGGCCTAGACCGTGTAAGCAATGTCTGACAAAATAACTTACAACTGAAAAAAGACAGTGCAATGTCACTACAACCAATCTTAATTTAGGCTCGATATTATTATTTAAATATTCATCATTTTCCAAATTAATACGCGTAACAGCTTTTATATTCAGATTTATTAGGAATTGTAAATTTCCGAAGAATAAAACTGTTAGAAATATAACTCTAAATGAACTCGAACGCGCCAATAATATTATAATTAGATGTGTGCAAGAAATTTTTTTTTCAGAAAGAACTAAAACTGTTAAAATCAAAACAAGTTATCCCGAAGTCCAGTTCGTTATTGTCTTTTAATCCTTTCATCGACGAGAACGGTCTTTTAAGAGTAGGTGGTAGGTTAGACAACGCCAACATTTCATACAACAAAAAACACCCTTTTGTTATACCGAATCATTATGTGACAAAATTGATAATAACTCATTATCACGAAAAGCACTTTCATGCTGGTCCTCAGTTAACATTAGCCACCATGAGGGAAAAAAATTGGCCAATATCTGGTCATTCTATTGTACGGGGTGTAATTAAAAAATGCGTACGGTGCTTTTAGGCAAATCCGTCCACTACCCAACAATTAATGTCGAACTTACCTGCTTATAGAATAGAGCCTTCAAGACCATTCATGAATACTGGGGTTGATTATGCCGGTAGAGGTAAAAAATCCTACAAGCTTACATTTGTTTATTGGTGTGTCTAGCTACGAAACCCATGCCTTAACTTCAGAGGCTTTTTTATCCGCGTTAAAGCGTTTTATCGCTAGAAGGGGTATCATTGCTCATATTTATTCAGACAATGGCTCAAATTTTATAGGGGCAAATAGAGAACTAAAAAACTTATATGCATTATTTTAAAATAATGATTTTAAAAACCAAATTGTAGATTCTCTTTCTGCTAATTATATCCAATGGCATTTTATACCGCCAAGGTCACCCCGTATGGGTGGTATTTGGGAAGCTGGTATAAAATCAGTCAAATTTCACCTCAGGCGTATTTTAGGCAATGCTTCTATTACCTTTGAAGAAATGTACACCTTATTAACCCAAAATTAAGCTATCCTCAATTCTCGCTCTATAACACCTATTACTAATTCTTCAAATGACCTAGAGGTTCTCACCCCTGGCCATTTTTTAATAGGCAGTCCGTTTACTGCAACCATAGAACCTGATCTCACACCAGTTAATATAAACCGATTATCCCGTTGGCAAAGGATATACGAACTTAGTCAACACTTCTGGAAAAGATGGAGGAAGGAATATTTAACATCTCTCCAACAGCGCTCAAAATGGAAAACCAAGGAAACCAATTTTAAATTAGGCACAATCGTCATGCTCAAAGATGACAACATTCCTCCACTGCAATGGGTATTAGGTAGAATAATTGACGTTCATCAAAGTGGTGACGGTTTAGTGAGAACAGTGTCGGTTAAAACCTCCAAAGGTGTCGTAAAACGCGATGTGTCAAATGTGTGTCCTCTCCCTGTAGACAATTAAAATATTTGAAAGATTATTCCTATAATTATAATAATATATTCCTACAAAGGAAAATCCAGCTAACTTTATTTCGCGGTGTCAACCAATAACAGATTTTTTGAACAATATGTGGAAGAATGGTCCTGAATGCTTGCATCAAACTAAAGGTAGTTGGCCTAAGTTACCTGTTTAAAAATCCTTCTACTAGAAATCCGTAACCATATAGGTAGTACTTAATATTACAGCAAAAGATACAAGCTACTTAACAAATTCTCATGAATAACAGGTTTGTCACGCGTAATTGCATATTGCTTGAGATTTGTTAATAACTGTTTAAGACATAAGCAAAGAAAACTAGGATTTCTCACAGTAGACGAGATAAAAAACGCAAATAATATTATTATTAGATTGATACAAAATCAGACGACAACGGTATAATTAGAGTAGGAGGTAGATTAAAACATTCAGGTTTACAATTCAACGCAAAATATCTAATAGTACTACCCAAGCATAATCATGTAACTGATTTAATCATTAAACACCACACATGAAAAATCATTACATTCCGGCATTCAGACTACATTATACCAGGTTAGAACTCAATATTGGCCAATTAACACACAATACATTCATGCGTAAAATGTTTCAGATTCAGAATAACAAAAACCAACTACACCATGGAAAATTTACCTAAAAATAGACTTGTACAATCAAGAGCGTTTTTGAACGCAGGTGTTGACTACTGCGGTCCGTTCTTCATCAAACACAGTAGAAAAAGATTTGCCAAATATAATACAAAAATTGTATCAACAACTTCTTTTTTGTTATTAAGGCATCTGTTTTTGCCAATTTCCGTTCTTATTTCTTGGTGAAAATGAAACTTAAGGTGAAATTAAATAAAAATGAATTTTAAGAAAAATACTTTGACAACTTTTACTAGAAAAATTAAACATTATTTCATTAGCCTTTTCAAAAAATAACAATAGCAATATGCAAAATGTTTACGTAAAGTATGGTGACATTTTGCAAAATTATTTAACAAATTACAATATGAAATGCATTTTATAACAAAACAATATACAAAAATGCAACTGAAATTGTTAATTTGGCAAAATCGTTAGATAATAGCAGTGTTGGTAGACGTACCATAATTATTGTACATATACCATAATTCAATGGTTTGTATACTCCCCCATCCTACGTGTATAATGCCTAAAAGTACCATAATTTTGAATACTAAAAAGTAAAAAACATAGTTTTAATGAGTTATTTTTTGTTATTAATTATGTAAAATATTTACTTAATTTCATGAAAAATAAAACAACTTGAAACTTTCGTTCTTTTTTTACTCGTTACTGCAATATTCAGTTCAAATGCCAAGTATTTCCCTACTTTTAATGATATTTAAACAAAATTATTTAAATTACCCGCTAAACCTAATGTAGGCGAAATATTTGAAATTTAAAAAACTGCAATAATTTACATGAACATTAATTTTTTTCATACATAAAATAATTCTGTGATGATGATATCTTTAATATGTAGAAACATTAATTAACTATTTGAAATAATTGGAAGATGTACAATAATTTTACCAAAAGTACAATAATTCTACAGCCCTGCTACAATATTCCCTTTCCACACATCTGCCAACACCGGACAACAGTCTTCGCGGATATAAACGAACATGTACGAAGACAAGAGCATGAGATCATTTCGACAGGCGCCGTGTTCGTGTATGTGTGTGTGTCGTGTAGGGGAAGCACCAATCTACAAAGAGCGTTGTTCTTATTATAAGAAGCTCTACAGAAAACTACGTATTATGGTAAGTAAACTGCTTCTTTATTGTATGGCTGAAATTCATTTGTATTAATATAGTTCCATAAATACAGTATACAGTCATCCGTTGTTATGTGTGACTTGTCACCACAAATATTTACTTCCTATAATTAAGTAAGCAATTACCATTAATAAATAAGTAAACAATGTGGCCCTTCTAGTAATTAAGGAAGTCATTGTCACCAGTGTCTGGGACATTGCTATGTATGACTCGTCACCACGAATATTTACTTCCAATAATTAAATAGGCAATAGCCATTGATAAATAACTAAATCATGTGTCCCTTCTAGTAATTAAGGAAGCCACTGTCACCACTGACTATTTTTGGAATGCCATTAAAAAGCCCTTTTTACGAAAATTATGAAGCCACCCCAAAATAAGAAATTTAACCCATTAGGTACTAATCGCAGTTAAAACTTATCCGATCTCAAATTCAGAGAGCATATAAATGCTTTTAGGTCGAGTAGTATATAGATTTACTAAAAAGGAGGGCGGCAAATGCACCTCGGACATTAGTAGTTTTGTTTTCATGTGTATAGGTTGTTGACGTATTTAGCTGGGAATGACAATGGATTCTACGAAAGGGTAAGCTACTTTTTGAACTATTGCTTGGCAGAACAATGTCAACTAGTTAACTTTTCTTTGTCTGTTATATATATTTAACATTTCTGAGATAATATATTTAAAAAAAATTTAGTATATTTTTTTTAATACGAGATATTTGTTGCTGTGCCTTATATGGCACGCTAGTCCTGTACACTACTAAATAATTTATACAGACCAAAAGCTGAAATACAGCTTCAGGCTTCTGCAGAGATAGTCCTGAGTAGCGGAAAACGTATTGGCAATGAAGAGTTCGCCGGAGAAGAAAGCTGGTCTGATGAAGATGATGTGCCCCTTAGTACTTTCGTGAATAAAAAGAAAATCGAATAGTTTCGTCCATTGGTTGAAAGGTACTAATCTACCAGAAAGAAATATGCATCCAATTTTTTCACAACCCAATTTTAAGAAGTATAAAAATATGTCACCTGTGGAAATATTAGAGTTGTTCCTAACAAATGATGTCCTTCAACTAATTCTTGAAGAGAGTAATCGCTATGCTCTCTTTATAAACTGCGCAGATCCAAAAATAACAATCGAGGAAATCAAGTGTTTTTCAGCTATTCTTATTGTATCTGGGTATGATAAAAAACCGTCCAAAAAGAGTTACTGGGAATCTGGTGAAGATCTGCGAAATATGGCTGTCTATAATTCAATGCGTCGTGACAGGTTCATACAGACAATGAGGTTCATACATTGCGCAGACAATACCAAGCTGGATCCTCAAGATAAGATGACAAAACTTAGGCCCCTGATAACTAATCTGAAATACAATTTTATGGAACATTTTATATTCGAACAAGAAATTGCATACGATGAAAGCATGATAGAATACTACGGCAGACACGGATGCAAACAATATATTCGAGGAAAGCCTATCCGTTTCGGATACAAAGTTTGGTGTCTGAACGCTAAAAGCGGTTATCTCATTAATTTTGAAATTTATCAAGGTTGCATCCCGAATGCAAATGTGGAGTACCAAAAGAAATTTGGTAAGGCGACCGCTCCTCTATTACAGCTTATTGAAGAGATGCCACAAGAAATTCAATCTATGCCTTTTAGGTTCTACTTTGATAATCTGTTCACATCAATTGGTGTGTTGCAACATCTGAAAGGAAAAGGCTATCACGCAACTGGCACCATCAGGGAGAACCGACTACCGAAGAATTGTCCTCTCCGCTCTGTCAAAGCCATGAAGAAAACTAAGCGGGGTACAAATGACTTTGCCCTAACTACAGATAAAAATATAGTAGTCACACGATGGATGGACAATTCGGTGGTAACGGTGGGATCGACTGTGCATGGGGTCCATCCAATTTCGAATGCGAATAGATATTCATCCACTGAAAAAAGGAAAATTGGTATTCCTAGACCATTCTGCGTTGGAAAATATAATGTGTTCATGGGGGTCACGGACCAGATGGACTCAAATATCAACGTCTATAGAATTAGTATAAGAGGTAAAAAGTGGTGGTGGCCAATTTTTACATGGCTTATCGATACTTGCATACAAAGTGCTTGGGTTATTTATAGAAAACACAACCCATCCACCTCTCAGCTGGATTTTCGGCGTCAAATTGCTCAAGTCTACTTGAAAAGGTACCAAAATCTACCAAGATCTTCTGGGAGGCCCACGACGCACTCTCCGGATACCAGAATTGCACCCGAAATAAGATATGATCGCAGTGATCATTTGGTTGAATTTGTGTCTAATAACAAACGAAGAAGATGTGCTGGCAATCACACTCAAGCAAGTGCAGTACGAACACAATGCCGCAAATGCAATATAGGCCTTTGTATTGGATGTTTTGTAGATAACCACAATCAAAGTTAAATTTATTGTAATTTTCCAATAGACTTAAATAAATCTTTGCAAAATTTATGTTTTTAATATATCAGTAGCCTAGAGTACTAGCATGCCATATATGGTACGGATTCTAATTTCTTTTTTGGTGGAACTTTTTTGAAAAAAACATTATAATGGTACATTTTGCTATCACACATCGCCAAAAAAACTTATTAAATATAAAGTACAACAAAAAAAATAATTCAGTCCCTAATGGGTTAGTATTAAACACAAACACCAATAACTTCAACAAATATATTTAATATAACTCGACAATTGTTTCGGCTAGGCAGCCATTCTCAAGAGTACAACCGATACTAATTCTAAGTATGTACATCACAGTTTATATAGATATAGCCGAAACAATTGTCAAATTATATTAAATATATTTTTTGAAGTTAATTGTGTTTGTGTTTAATATTAAATATGCTTCATCACCCTTGCACCGTTAAAAGTTAAAATCTTACAAGAAATTTAGTTAGTTCTAGCTTAGAGTTCTACTTCTAAGTTAGGTGTAACTTTTAGTGCAATGAAGTTCTCTAATAAAGTTAGACTCTTTTCCTCGCAAATCTAATTAAGTGGTAATTATATCAAAGTATAATTATTATTAGATTCGCTTAAAGAAACTGTTATAAAGTATTCACTAAGTGAATATCCAATATTCGTGAGTTCTTTGTGAGTTTCTTGTGAAAAACACTTAGCTTCCGGAGTCATCCTAAAGAGGAAGGAAGATCTTCGACGGACATAAGTTTATTTTGCGAACCATCAATGAAGTTCCGACTTAACAAATTGGCGCAGTCAGTATGATTTTGGAAGACCCTGGTCACCGAATTTAAGAAGGATCTTTCATCTTGCTGCTGGGAAGTATAGCCCAACGTCCGAGGACATTCTTCAGAAAATTTAGTCAACAAGGAAAAATCAAGACTAAAGGTAGGAATTTTAAAGTCTTTGTATCTTAATCAGTGCCATTTTCGAAATGCCCCTAGAAACAGTAAACGAAAGCCAAAATCCAAATAAGGAAATCCTTGATAAGGATATATTTTTATTGTTAGTAAATACAATACCCAAGTTTGATAGTGATTCGAAATGAAATCACATATACGATATTGCAGAAAGATGCAATGCGGGTCAACAAATTCTATTAGAAAAAATCTTTCTAGTGAAATAAATTGTGTGGACTTATATATATCAGTAGTGTATTTAAATTAATTTTAGTTTTTAATAAAATTCGTTGTTCTGTTTCGTTAATTGTGTTTTTCGTGACTGAACACGTCACATTTGGTGTCAGAAGTGGGATGGTAAGGGAATTGAAGATTCCCGAAGAAAGTTACTGCGATAGATCGTAGAAGAGGTCCGAAGAGAAGAAGAATTTTTAAGCCTTATGCCAGTTACCAGAAAACAATCAGCAATAATGGAAGAACAAATAAAGGCTGTAATGGAAATGATGAAGGAAATGAAAACAGGACAGGAAGAATTGAAGAATAAAATGGAATCTGGACAAGAAAGAATGGAATGTGGACAGGATGAAATGAAGACAGGCCAGGAATAAATGAAGGAAGAAACTAAAGCAGGCAAAGAAGAAATCAAGGCAGTTCAAGGGAAATTGATCGAAGATATTAGGACAATACAAATTGAACTACAAGGATTAAAAGCAGAGTTAAAGGAAGTAAGAGTAGAAGTGCAAGAAGAATTAAAGGAAATACGACAAGAATTGGAGACGAGACAAGAGAAGCTAAGAGATGAGTTGAAAGAAGAAGTACAAAAGGAAGTAGAGAAGATGCGACAGAAGTTCGAGAACAGTACAGTATAATAGTAGTGTATTTAAATTAATTTCAGTTATTAATAAAATTCGTTGTTCTCTTTCGTTAATTGTATTTTTCGTGACTGAACACGTCACAATATCAAAGCCTTCTTGGGTCTCACAGGCTATTACAGAAAATTCATTCCGAATTTGGCGAAGATATCAAAACCTTTTACACAACTTTTAAAAAAGGACGAAAAATGGACCTGGACCGAAGACTGTCAAAAGAGCTTTGAAACATTGAAAGAAAAACATATATATATAACTACAGTACCCGAATTTTGATGAACCTTTTATCCTAACCACTGACGCATCGAAGTTTGCAATTCTCACAAGGCCCAATAAAAAATTCTCTTCCTGTCGCATACCCAAGTCGTACGCTAAAACCCCGCAGAAACCCTATATAGTACAATCGAGAGAGAACCACTTGCAATTGTATGGGCGACCAAGCATTTCCGACCATACCTCTACGGATAAAAGTTCACAATAGTCACCAATCATCAACCTTTAAAGTGGTTATTTTCAATCAAAGACCCTTCATCGAGACTGATGCGTTGGAGACTCAAACTGGAGGAATACAAGTATGAAATCGTCCACAAACCAGGAAAACAAAACGCAAATGCTGACGCACTTTCGCGAATTTATCCTGTAGAAGAACTTGCTCCAGAATCAAAAGAATTATATGAAGAAATCGACGAATTCATGGACCAGATCGAAACCGAAGGTCCCATCCAAGTAGAAGACACAATTACCATCGAAAACAATCACAACAGTAAACAACAATCAACTCGAGAAAACAAGTAACAACCAAACGACTTCCTGAAAATGTCGAATCAGTCATCATACCAGTCCATCTAAATGACAAAGAAGTAAGAGCAATACTAGAAGATACGTATCTAAAGGAGATTAGAGACACCATCACCTTCGTCACGCCTAAATCCAACGAAAAGTTAACTTACGTTTTCCATAAGAGTGATACAAATAACAGTTATAGTGAAAATATAAAAAATATTTTTGATATTCAACAAAATGCAAATAATATAATTATTGAATTAAATAACTCCCATCAGAATTTAATAAAAACTCTCATAAATGACGTAAACAAAAACATAACCGTAATAAATAAATTTCCCGACTTAATCCCCGAAAAGGTAAAGTTATCCATCATCAAAAGATACCATGAGAACGCTACATATGGTCACAAAGGAATTCACGAAACTTTAAACAAACTACGGAGAAATTACGAATTTCCTAAAATGCAAGCACTTACTGAAGACCTAATAAAAAAATGTTTTTACTGCCAACAACATAAAATCTACCGGCAAACAACGACGATCCCCTTAAAAATAACAAAAACACCACATCAAATATTTGATCGCGTTGATGTAGATTCAGGACAATTAAAATTAGGAAAAACAAAATATAACTTACTGGTATTTCAAGATCAACTATCTAAATTCGCTCAAGTATATACCACACTAGAGGAAATTAATGGAAATTTTGTGAAACAAAGCCTTTTACAGTGGATACCAGTATTCGGATTTCCTAAAAGGATACACAGCGACCGAGGAAAGGAATTCGTTAACGAAACAATCCATAGCCTAATAAGAACATTAAACATCAAGTGGACAAACAGTGCCGTCTATCACCCCCAGAGCAAGGCTGGAATTGAACGATTCATAGCAACTCTAAAGGAAACTGGCAAAACGCTGTATGAACAGTACAAACGAAAATACAATAATTTTGAACTCATGTATCTCGCAGTACATGCACACAATACCGCGATAAATACATCAACAAAATTTTCTCCGTATGGAATGATTTATGGAATGAAACCGCAAAATCTCCTTGAAGAACCAATTGAAGAAATACAAGAGGGAAATAAGACAATGAAGTAGAAAACTTACGCCAACAGGCTAAACGAAACCAGGACAGAGCAAAAGAAAAAGCTAAACAACGACACGATAAGACCGCGTCACATAACATACCAGCTTTTGAAATAGGTGAAAGAGTATACTTGAAGAAGCCAATAGGGACAAAGAAAGTATGGACAGGCCCTTTTGAGATAATTAAAATTATTAGCGAAAGAAACTATCAGAGCTACTTAAACTCTTTCTTTTGAGATGCTGTTACTGATCATCCCCCTTCTGATACTCCATTAAAAGCGTATTCCGGTATATTTATTTATTTAATATAATTCTACGGACTAGAATAGTCCAATATTCACAAATCAAGAAAAAAATAAATATGTATAAATACAAAAAACTAACTATATAAGAATACAAAAAAAGAAAAAAGAAAATATATATACCTACTTAGGTTATACAGGAGAAAAACCGTAACTGAAAATATAAATCATTCAAATTTAAGAACTCTAGCTCTTACAAAGTTTACAAAATCACGATTACTAGCTTCGGTGATACCAACTTCATAATAGTTAACTACGTCGCAGATACGTGTTAATGGGTTATTGCCTGTGTACAAAGCGTTGTAGTAATCAACATAAAAAGTAGCTTTATTACGAGTGTTGGTTGATTAGCATAATCTCATGTCGGGGTAAGCAGTGTTTACATTCTGACACGAAAACGAGACCCGATTATTGGCACTCTGAAGTTGAGTTCGCCTATGAGTGTATCACAATCGATAGCTCCATTACAAAGATTAAAAATGAATTTAAGGTCACGAGCTTGGCGCAGGGATTTTAAGGTTGGTAGTCTAGTTAAAGACGACAGCTCTCTATAGTCATGTGTAAGAAACGGGTCTGATAAATTAAGGCGTGGTGCAATAATTCTAAAGAATTTATGTTGGATTGTTTCGATGCGCCCAGAGTGGGTCACAGCATATGGCGACCAGATTAAAGAACCGAACATAAGGATAGGCCTCACGAGATGCAGATATAACGTTCTCAGCACCTGCGCAGACCTGAAGTCTTTGCATGTTTTCCTAATAAAACCTAATTGCTGCAATGATTTATTGATCATGAAAACAGGGTGCCAGTCAAATGAAAGCTTTTCGTCAAAATAAATATACTTAAGAAAAATAGGAAATCTAAAACTAATTCAGGAAGATTATTCAGTTATCATCGTTACCGATCTCCGACCGCTATACGAAGCACATTTCAAAACATCAAGACAGGTAACCAAGCCAGAAATGTTAGAAGAAAAACTAGCTGGGTCTCATCACGAATAGGTCCACAGCCTAACGTTAAAAAGATCTATTAAACGTATTAAATGCAGAAATCATACTATGGACGCCAACTAAACCCTTTTCGAGATGACGAACATCCCACATGTAAAGCTCCATGTTGCTTAAGAAACAATGGATCCCTAATTGTAACACCATATCCGTTCTCCTGCGGGACAGTAAAGCAATACCCCTGAAGAAAAATCAATGGCTCATTCTAACTGGAAGACTCTCAACCTTTGCATACACGTGTGGAAGTAAAAATATATAATTATAAAAGAAATCCATGCCAACAGTTTATTCGAAGAAAGCAAATCTTGCACTGGATTACTCGACAACCGAAAGAAGTTAACCGCCACAATCGCCAACAATGTGTTACCATCAACAATACCATAGATGAAATTCCAATCCCCATGGACTGTTGTGTAAAATAATGTTAAAGTAAATTTTTATAATTAAAATTAAGAAAACATTATTCAAATTCTTAATGAGGGAGGAATTGCTATGTATGACTTGTCACCACAAATATTTACTTCCTATAATTAAGTAAGCAATTACCATTAATAAATAAGTAAACCATGTGACCCTTCTAGTAATTAAGGAAGTCATTGTCACCAGTGTCTCGGACACTGCTATGTATGACTCGTCACCACGAATATTTACTTCCTATAATTAAATAGGCAATTGCCATTTATAAATAACTAAACAATGTTGCTCTTCTAGTAATTAAGGAAGCCACTGTCACCATCGAATATTTTTGGCATGCCATTAAAAAGCCTTTTTTACGAAAATTATAAATCCACCCCAAAATAAGAAATTTAGTTAGTTCTAGCTTAGAGTTCTACTTTTAAGTTAAGTGTAACTTTAAGTGCAATAAAGTTTTCTAATAAAGTTAGACTTTTTTCCTCGCAAATCTAATTAAGTGGTAATTATATCAAAGTATAATTATTATTAGATTCGCTTAAAGAAACTGTTATAAAGTATTCACTAAGTGAATATCCAATATTCGTGGGTTCTTTATGAGTTTCTTGTGAAAAACACTCTGCTTCCGGAGTAATCCCAACAAAGGAAGGAAGATCTACGACGGACATGTTTATTTTGCGAACCATAAACGAAGTTCCGACGTAATAAATTGGCGCAGTCAGTATGATTTTGGAAGACACTGGTCACCGAACTTAAGAAGGATCTTTCATCTTGCTGCTGGGAAGCATAGCCCAACGTCCGAGGACAATCTTCAGAAAATTTAGTCAACAAGGAAAAATCAAGACTAAAGGTAGGAATTTTAATGTCTTTGTATCTTAATCAGTGCCATTTTCAAAAGTGCCCCTAAAAATAAACGAAAGCCAAATCCAAATAAGGAAATCCTCGATAAGGATACATTTTTATTGTTCGTAAATACAATACCCAAGTTTGATGGTGAATCAAACGGGGTATCGTTTGATAGATTTCGAAATGAAATCACACATACGATATTGCAGAAAGATGCAATTCGGGTCAACAAATTCTATTAGAAAAAATCACTTTTTCGAAACTTGAAGGCTCAGCCTTAAAATCCATTTCAAATCGAGTCATTTATTCTTTAGACGATTTACTTTTACATTTCTCCACTTTATATGACGGACAAAAAGATTACACTCGCCTTTTGTGGGAAATTCACCATGTCAATTACAAATTTCGAAATGTAAAAGAATTATATTCGCAAAAAGCTCCATTGAAGGACTCAATTTGTAGCATATTAGTCACAAAAGCCAGTACGAGAGATGGTAGAAAAGTAATAAATGATATTTTTGAAGATATAGCAATCTCTTGTTTTATTAGACATTTACCTTCGGAAATATTTTCTATGGTAGAAGAACGAATACTTTAGAAAGAACATACGAAATTATTTTAGATAGTGAAAAATTACTGCAATTAAAAAATATCGAAAGACAGATACATGAACAACGGCAATTAAATAAACACCAAAAATCTAAATTTAATGATTTCAAAATTAAATCTAAATTTGTTAGATTCTAAAAACGAAATGAAACAGGTTCAGAACAAGCAACTAATTCAAATAATGTACGATTATCGTGTTCATACTGCAAGAAAAACTGTCACCAAAAATCAACTTGCTATAAATATAAAAATAAACAAGCGCAATATTCATCTAAACCTATCAAATCTATTGAACAAAAACAAATTTCGGACTCTTGCAATGACGGTGAATTAAATTTGGAAACGAAAAATTTAAACTTGTCAATGGAATCGTTAACGGAGAGCACCGATTCCCAATAAAAGCGCAAGCCTCTCAATGTGCAAACTCAGCCATTAATTCAATTAACAACTTAAACACATTACCATAAATATGTCAAATTTAAAATACAAAATAAACCCTACAAATTTCTAGTAGACACGGGTGCAGCTGTTAATCTTATAAAATTCGACAATAACCTTCCTGACCCAAACAAAAAAGATAAAACTTTACTCAACGGTTTTAATTCAACCCCTTTTTGTTCACTGGGAACTATTAACGTAAATTATAAATCGAAACCAATTAAATTCCATGTATTTAACCAAAGCAACTTAGAAACGGACGGAATACAACAAAGGCGTCAATAGACTATAATAAAAACACAATTTATATAAAAAATAATAAAATAAAGATGCATTTCGACGGAAATATCATTATTACCTATAGAGCAAAGTCAACCTATTCACATTATGGAAAAATCAACTGAAAATTACAAGAAGAGACTATCAACACTCATGGACCAACTTAGAACGCAACACCTCAATCACGAAGAAAAGGAATCCCTGAAAAAAATAATCACCCGGTTCCCAGAAATATTTCACCTAGAGGATGACCAGTTAACAACAACTTCCATATTGGAGCATAGCATTATTACAACGGATGAAAAGCCGGTTCAAGCAAAAATGCACCGATATCCAAAAGTACACCAAGAAGAAGTCGAACGACAAATCAAAAAAATGCTCGACCACAAAATCATCCGACCAAGTTATTCACCCTGGAGTTCACCCCTTTGGGTAGTCCCGAAAAAACTCGACGCCAGCGGAAAACGCAAATGGAGGATCGTTATTGACTATCGTCAATTAAATGCCAAAACGATTGATGACGAATATCCGCTGCCCAACATCGAAGAGATATTGGACAACCTAGGAAAAGCTCAATACTTCACAACGTTGGACCTAACATCAGGGTTCCATCAAATAAAAATGGCCAAGGATTCCATCGCAACAACAGCTTTCTGCGCAAACGGCAAAATTTATGAATTCATAAGAATGCCGTTTGGTCTTAAGAATTCACCCTCATCATTCAAACGATGTATGAATTTACATGAACATTTATATTTTTCATATATAAAATAATTCTGTGATGATATTTTTAATATGTAGAAACATTAATTAACTATTTAAAATAATTGGAAGATGTACAATAATTTTACCAAAAGTACAATAATTTTACGGCCCTGCTACAATATTCCCTTTCCACACATCTGCCAACACCGGATAACAGTCTTCGCGGATATAAACTAACATGTACAAAGACAAGAGCATGAGATCATTTCGTCAGGCGCCGTGTTCGTGTATGTGTGTGTTTCGTGAAGGGGAAGCACCAATCTACAAAGAGCGTTGTTCTTATTATAAGAAGTTCTACAGAAAATTATTATGGTAAGTAAACTGCTTCTTTATTGTATGGCTGAAATTCATTTGTATTAATATTGTTCCATAAATACAGTATACAGCCATCCGTTGCTACGTATGACACCACAAATATTTACTTCCTATAATTAAGTAAGCAATTTGTATACTTCTGAAGAAGTCACAAAGTGACGAAACAATTGTTGAGTAGTGAAATATTATATTTATTAAACAAAAGTGTGTTTTAATTTATTTTAAGCAATTACCATTAATAAATAAGTAAACCATGTGGCCCTGTTAGTAATTAAGGAAGTCATTGCCACCAGTGTTTGGGACATTGCTATGTATGACTCGTCACCACGAATATTTACTTCCTATAATTAAATAGGCAATTGCCATTGATAAATAACTAAATCATGTGTCCCTTCTAGTAATTAAGGAAGCCACTGTCACCACTGACTATTTTTGGAATTCCATTAAAAAGCCCTTTTTACGAAAATTATAAAGCCACCCCAAAATAAGAAATTTAACCCATTAGGTACTAATCGCAGTTAAAACTTATCCGATCTCAAATTCAGAGAGCATACGTAAATGCTTTTAGGTCGAGTAGTATATAGATTTACTAAAAAGGAGGGCGGCAAATGCACCTCGGACATTAGTAGTTTTGTTTTCATATGTATAGGTTGTTGACGTATTTAGCAGGGAATGACAATGGATTCTACGAAAGGGTAAGCTACTTTTTGAACTATTGCTTGGCAGAACAATGTCAACTAGTTAACTTTTCTTTGTCTGTTATATATATTTAACATTTCTGAGTCAAAAACGCGCCATATACAGTTGATGAACTATCGATAAATCAATGATTATAAATATTTGTCAATTTTTATTAACTATTGTATTATATTTTATCATTTTCTTCATGCCTTAAATCTATATCTATTCAATAATACTGATCACCGTTTCCTAAAATTAAAAAATAATTAAGGGAAAAACTTAAATCATAATATAATTATATTCCCATTAACACTAATGACATTTTAAATAGAAAATAATTAAGTGCATCTTCTTTGCAATCTGTAAATTTTAAAATTCTTCCACTACGTCAAAAATTATACCTGGGAATTATACGGGCCCCTATTATACACTACGGACCTTTCTATTTATAGCCAGTAGGGACAGATGTTCAAGGGTATTGAATAGTTACGACCGTCTTCTCTTTATTTCAGTTTGAATCGTATCTTGGTAAACTACGGACGTACAATTTCAAAAACTATGGCTGATTTGTGTTTTCTATGTAATAAGTCAGATTTGGGAGGTGAATCGCTTATTGAAGTAGTGCGCGGTATGAAATCTCTACGAACTGCAAGTGTCGAACAAAAAGACGGAAAAATTGATTATTTAAAATCAGTAACCTCTGTTAAAGTGCATGAAAAGTGCCGAAGTGTTTACATTAGTAAAAACTGTATCCAAGCAGCAAAACGGAAACAAGAAGAAGGAGAAACTATAACCTCCATTATTACTCCGTAAAAAACGAGGTGAAGTGTTTGATTTTAAGAATCAATGTTTATTTTGTGGCGAAGTTGCTGATGAGGCTGCAGAGAAAAAGAAAAAAGAAAAATACAGGCGGAAGATAAAAAATGTGAGTACTCTTGAGTTCAAAGATACTGTTATCAAAAAAACAGAAGAACGTGGGGATGATTTCGGAAAATTGGTGAAAAGTCGTATAATTTTACAGTATGATTTGATCGCTGCTGAAGCGAAGTACCATGCTGCTTGCTTTACAAACTTTTCCAATAAATCATCATCATCATCGCCTCTTGAGAAACCTCGTCAAAATAATTAAGTTACAGAAGCTATGTTAGAGATTTTCAATTACATCGAAAATAATAATGATTCTCAATTCACACTAAAAGAGCTCACAGATGTCTTGACAGGGTATGTGCCAGATGATAAAACTATCATTACAAGACTACAACAGAAGTACTCAACCGATATCGTAATTACGAAGAAAGTTAGAGCTTTCACAATCATTTCTTTCCGTGATGCACAAGCTAATATTCTATCAAAAGCTTGGTACGAAAGTAAAAAAATAGATCCTGAAACAGAAAGGCTAAGAATTGTAGAAGCTGCAGCAGCAATTATTAGAGAAGATATCCGAACATCTATAGTTGAAACTAAATCTTATCCACCTCCTAGTAAAATGTTGGATAATGTTAATCAAAAAATTCCAAAAACTTTATTGCATTTCTTAGAAGAAGTCATCGTCAAAAACAGGAAAGGACAAATTGATCATTTAAAAACAAAATGTACTTCAATAAGCCATGCTATTATGGCTGCCATACGGGAACGTTCTTTTTCATCACAGTTACTTTTGAGCCTTTCTGTATTTCTTCACAGAAGATATGGATCTAAAAGACTATTGGATATTTTATCTAGTTTGGGATTTGCAGCTTCTTATAGTAATACAGTACAGTATGAAGTTTCAGCAGTTTATCACCCACAGCCTCGTATTTTATCATCAGAGTCAGGTGCACTTGTACAATATGTTGGAGACAATGCCGATATAAATGTCCAGACTCTTGATGGTAACAATACTCTTCATGTTATGGGGATTATTAAAATAGTAACTCCAAAAAATGCTGTTCTCTACGATGAACGGATACAAAAATGTACAACCAAACCAAAAGCGAAAGAGTTGGCAGCCATATCACATGTATCTTTACAAGTTTACGATAAACCAGTCGTACCTGGATACAGTAAAGTTCAAGTTGAAAATCTGCATGACAGTCGAGCACTAACAAAAAAAACAATCAACGGAACTGATTTTTTGTGGTTATACGGAAAATGGAGGGATATTGCATCGTTGCCAGGGTGGAACGGTTATCTTGAGCAGCTCACTAAAAATGAAATGAATTTTTCAACATCTCAGATTATGTTTCTTCCTTTTATCGATCATTCTGCTAGTAATGTAAACACAATTTACACAACTTTACTTTGCGCTCTCGATATTGCCAAGTCACACGGACAAAAAACGTGTGTAATTACTTTTGATCAACCTCTCTACTCTAAAGCACGTGAAATGGTAGCTGCGTCAGATTCTAGCTCAAACTTATGTAAAGTCGTTGTGAAATTAGGAGGATTCCATATGCTCATGTCTTTTCTTGGAAGCATTGGATACATAATGGACGGAAGTGGCCTTAAGGAAGCTCTTGGTAATAAAATATACGCACCGAATTCTGTTGACAAGATGCTGAGCGGTCACGCTTACTCAAGAAGCATCAGAGGCCATATATTGGTACGACTTGCATTATCAAAGATCATTTTTGAAGACATGAAAATTGAAGATGGTACGTTGGATGCGTTAATACAGCAAATCACTTTTCGAGATGTATCCTACTCAAACGTAGAAGGATGTATGGATAACTCAATCATTTTTCTTTCAACATTTCTGGACAAACTGGATGATTTGAAAGATCGAGGTCCAACAGCACAATTGTGGGTGCAATATTTCGAAATGGTTACAATAGCACTTGATTTTGTTCGCGCTGAAAGACTTGGGCTTTTCCAAGAACACCTTGATGCAGTGCGCAGAATGCTGCCATATTTTCACGCCAGTGGTCACTTCTTATATGCAAAATCAGCCCACCTGTATCTGCAAGATATGCTCAAGCTGGAAGAAACTATGGATGAGCAAACTTATGAGAATTTCATAAATGGATTTTTCACGGTGAAACGAACAGAAAAATATAATTCAGGTACATGGACAGATATGGTCATTGAACAAAGTCTCATGAAATCCATGAAAACCGAAGGAGGAGTATCTCGTGGTCGAAGTACGAAAGAAAGTGTTTTGTGTAAATGGGTATATGCTATGTACGCCACAAATACTATTTGTGAGGAAATGGAGAAGTTCTGTAATATCTCCTTGGAGTCGACCGAGCAACACGTAGATTCCAGAGACTCAAGAGTGAAAAAAGACAATGCTGACGTAAATATACTATTTGATTGGTTTAAACTCCATGATCCTTTTCCAAATACTACGCAGTTAATATCGATAGCTTCTGGAATTGTTGGAAATGAGCAAATTAACTGCCACAGAGCTTACGAAATTGGATTAGAGTCTATGAAGAAGATCACCGGCTTATCATTTAATGAAATAAAGTTGAAACGTTCCGAAAAAGTAATGCCGCTTTCCAGTGTTAACAAATCTGTAAAAATAAATGATTGTAAAGTTGTAGTGGATCCATTATTACTCTTCCAAAGAATTACTGTCAGCAAAAAATTTGAAAGTAATCTTGAAGAATATCTTCAATATGAATTGAGTCCGTATCCAACAGCTCTATTTGATAATGATGGCATGAGAAAAACAACAAAATCGTCATTGTATGACAATATGAGCCCAATTGACTTTGTTCTCAATGAAAATAATGTGACGTTCATTATTGATGGCGGATTTCTTCTTCATCATGTTGTATGGAGCAGAGAAGATACTTTTTCTATTATTTTTGATAAATACATAAATTATTTACAAAGGCATTACAGTTCCAAAATAATTGTTGTATTTGACGGATATTCAGACTACAGTAAGAACGTAAAAGCTATGGAGCAGCAAAGAAGAACTGCTGCACTTTCAAAAACGTATGAAGTCTGTTTCGATGAAACAATGGTTGTACCAGTTACTCAAGAAAAATTCTTATCAAATCGAAATAACAAAGATAGGCTCATTAATATGTTAATTGAAAAATTACAAGCTGCAAATATTACTACTTAAACAAGCCAGAGATGATGCGGATGTTCTTATTGTTGAAACTGCAATTGAAGAATCAAAGTCTGAAAAAACTGCAGTTATAATAGGACAAGATATTGATTTACTCGTCATTTTAATTGGGCGTACACTGTCTTACGAAAAAGAAATTTTCTTTAAAAAAGTTGGGAAAGGAAATGTAAAAACGGAGATATACTCGACTAAAAGTTTTGATAATTATCCTCATTCCAAAACACATATTTTATTTCTGCACGCATTAAGTGGATGTGACACAACTTCTGCGCTTTTTAAAAAGGGAAAAAAATCATTTTTAAAAGTTTTTGAGAAACTGACAAATTTTGATGAACTAGCTGCAGCATTTGAGGAAGAAAATTGTTCGGGCCAGAGATTATTAGAGAGTGGAACTCAAACCTTATTGGCAGTCTAATATTCTCTGAAATCTGTGAAAAGTCTCGATCATCTTCGTTATATGCATTACGTCAAGTCTACAAAACTTAATAAACCTGTGCAGCTTTCAAATATTCCACCAACAAGTGCAGCTGCTCATCAACATTTCGAACGTGTATATTATCAGGTTTAAACTTGGTTAGGGCATGATTTGGAATCCCAGGTATGGGGTTGGGCAATGCGGAACGATTTTCTGGAGCCTATCATGACAATTTTACCACCTGCTCCAGAACATTTGCTAAATTCAATTTTCTGCAACTGCAAGAGTGGTTGTTGTTCGCGATGCGGATGCAGGAAAGCGGGCTTGCAATGCTCTTTAGCTTGTGGCCAATGTAATGGGCAAGCTTGTCTCAATGCTCTACCATATCAGAGCGACATTAACGAAGATGGAACTTTTGACCCCGAAATCATGGAAGAACTTGAGATAAATGTCGTTGAAGACGATAATGAAGACCAGTTTGAAATTTACCAGCAGCCGGAAGACGACGATGAAGAGGAAGAAGATGATTAAAATTATAAATTGTAGTTTTTGTACCCTTTATTCCATTTTTTTACTTTTAATAAAAATAAATGTATTGGATGATATTTTTTAATAAAAAGATAAATTCATAATTTATTTATTTTTTTTTATCATGTAAGAAGTTATTAATATTAATGAGGTTTAAATTCAAATATAATTCCTATATTTTCATTAACAATTCTGCAATTATATGGGCAGGTAAGTGTTGTTAAATAAATTAATACTGAATAAAAAGTGGATAGGTTAGGAAAAAATGATAAAATATAATATAATAGTTAATAAAAATTGACAAATATTTATAATCATTGATTTATCGATCTTTCATCAACTATATATGGCGCGTTTTTGACCGGAAGCACCGGTTGACCTGAAGTGATGCTGTGACCGCGCGCTCTCCGCCCTCTATCTCGAAAACGGTTCACCGTATGTAAAATTTTTTTAAACAAAATTTGTAGAGAATTTTGTATTCTACAATATTGATAATAAATACAAATAGCAAAAAACCCATAGGAAATGAGATATTTACAAAAAAGGCGCAAAAAACGGATTTTTGTGACCTTTGACCTTGAAATTTAATAGTTGCGTACACCCTACCATATGTAGGTTTTGAGACAACTTTTAGGGTGTAAATATACAAGTATTTACAGACTTACAGCTGGGTATCTCGAATTCCGCAGTGAACTTACTATAATGACTGGACTATAATAAAGTTAGACTTTTTTCCTCGCAAATCTAATAAAGTCGTAATTATATCAAAGTATAATTATTATTAGATTCGCTTAAAGAAACTGTTATAAAGTATTCACTAAGTGAATATCCAATATTCGTGGGTTCTTTATGAATTTCTTGTGAAAAACACTCTGCTTCCGGAGTCATCCCAAAGAGGAAGGAAGATCTACGACGGACATAAGTTTATTTTGCGAACCATAAACGAAGTTCCGACGTAACAACGTTCACTTCTTAAATATACTTAACAGTTTTAAGTTTAGTAATGTTTGTTTGTAGCTCTGTGAATTCGATTATCAAATAGAATGTAGAATAAATAATCGTCCACTATAATTATTCTTTGAAATTTTGTTTAACAGAACCCCTTCTACATAAACTTAATAGTATAATAATAATATAATACAATATAATTCACGGGTGTAATAATAATTGGCCTATTGTAGACGGAGTATTTAGAAGATATTTTTAATAATACTGAGGAGGAAACTCCTATAAGGAATACAACCAATTATTGCGTGCGATTAAAATATAAAGAGAAATTACAGTTTTAATTCGATAACTACTGATTTCATTTTTTATAATTTACATTTACACCCCCGCTTATTTTTTCTCTTCTAAGCTCTTCAGCTTTGCAATTGTTTCCCGAACTCATCGGTAAAGACATACAGTTATGTGACGCCGAAGGTGCCATTATAGGGTCAGATTTCCTAGAAACATTTATATCAATATCTAACATCGGAGTAGTAATTGAAATAAAAGTTCAAAAAGAGGAAACCGTATTGAGTTCCTATAGCGATCGAAAGTATTTTTTAGTGATGCAACAATTACGATTCAACCTGAGGTTATTACTACGATTAATTTACTATTGTAAAAGTTGGCTTTGATTAATGAAAAATTTAAAATGCATTGTTTTTGTTTAATAGCTATTTCCTATTACATTTATTGCATTTTTTACTTTTATGAATGTGTTTTGTATGACATATGTTTGCCTTTTTGTTTATTAATCGTAATCGTTTCATCACTGTTTTTCTTATTTCTTAATGAAAATCTGATTTTGTTTTCATATAATACAAACATTAAATTCGCCTATTTCCCCAATTTCGACATTTTCCAATTACTATACGCTTGGCAAGTTACTCACGTAGCGCCACGTAGTGTTCACTGGTAGCAATAATCGGTGACAGTAGTATTTGTAAACATAATGGTGATGACAGAAAAATTATTAAAAACTCCAAAAAAACTGTCAAATCGTAATTGTTGTGTTGTGAATTGTCATAATACGGAAAAAAGAATCCTGATCTGCATTTTTACACATTTCCTAATCGTCCATGGGAAAAAGAACGGAAAATGAAGTGGATAAAAGCTATCCGTCGTACAACGTAAGTATCAATATGTAAAAAATATGTTTAATCATAATAAAGAAATAAATAAGTTAATCATGTATGAAAGTACTATGCTCATTTTTCGAAGTAATTTTTTTTTTTTAATTACAATGAACCTTTTTCAGACTTCAATGTAAATCACGGAGTCCTACTGCACATACAAGAATTTGTAGTGCTCATTTTCGTGGAGGCGAAAAATCAAACCACCCTCTAGAAGAATCGTACAAACCAACAATATTCCCTGCTATTTATAAAACTCCACAAACATCAACATCTAACAGAACTAGACGATTACTAGAACGAAGAAATAGAATTACTACAATTAATTCAAACAATTCGATCGATAGTGATAGAGGTACGAATATTCCGAATATTAAAACAAAAATTTATTATAATTCTTTTGATATTGACGATTCAATTATTATTCTTTTCAGATTCGACTCTAAATATTTCTTTGGATGCAAATGATTCTAAAGGTGATTTGATATTGGAACCACAATATACTGACAATGCTGTTCAAACGGAAATTACAGATGAAGTCGAAAGTGAACATGAAACTCCAAGCGTATTTTTTGTGTGCTAAATCCAGTACTTAATGAAGCTTCATCCCAAACATCTATTCCACTAAGAAAAACAAATGGAGAACCTAAAGTGATAGTACCTCTGCCAAAACAAACTATATCAGTGCGTGTAGGTCCTGATGATCCACCTAGAATAGGATTTTTGGGTTATGAAGATCTACAAACAGACAGAAGTATGAAGCAACTTGCATGAATCACCTTAAGTTTTTTCAAGATTTTACTGAATTTCATTCAACCAAAAGAAAAAGGTCAACCAGCCTATTATAAAGCCCTGGATCCTCCAAATAGATTATTGTTATTTCTAGTGAAAATGAAGCTGGGCATAACATTTGATGCAATTGGTCGCCTTTTCAAAATTTCAAATAGCAGTGCATCCAACATTTTTCATGAAGTATTAATAACGCTTTATGAAAACACCAAGACATGGATATTTTGGCCTTCCAGAGAAGCAGTTAAAGAAACAATGCCTCCAACATTTAGTAACTATCCTTGGTGCCGAGCTATAATTGACTGCACTGAACTCTACTGTGAAACTCCACCAAGTGTTGAACAACGAGTTCAAATGTATTCATCTTATAAATCAAAATACACAATAAAATACCTAGTAGCTATCAGTCCTTCTGGTAAAATAACTTTTATTTCAAAATGTTATGGTGGTAAATCTACTGATGGATTTATTGTTAATGATTCCGGATTTTTGGAGTTGGTAGAACCTGGAGATCAGATTCTAGCAGATAAAGGCTTTCCACAGATAAGGACAGCTCTTTTAGAGCGGCAGTGTGTCTTAGTAATGCCTCCTTTTGCGACAAATCCGCAATTTACAAAAGAAGAAGTCTTAGAAGGTTATTCAATCGCATCGGTGAGAATTCACGTTGAAAGAGCAATCCAGCGTATTAAAATTTTTGAAATTTTGAAAGAGGTACATGTTGATTTGTACCCATACATAGATAAGATAGTGTACATAGCTTGTGTGTTAGCTAATAATAAAGAGCTGCTTATTCGCTCTGAAATAAACAATTCTTAGGGGAAAAAAAGAACTGTAGTTAAAATTATGAAATTAGAAGCTCGTGTTTACAACATAATAACTTCTACTTTTAATATAAAAATCATTTTTATAATATTATAAAATCATGTAATAGCTTAAAATCTTTCAATAATAAATATTTTAACAAGTTGAAAACATTCTCTTTATATTTTTCTGGCTTATTATCTATTAACCACACTCCCATTGCACTACTTTCACATACCTTTATATAATATTCGAAATAAAATCTCTCAATCTTTGGAATGACTTTTTCGTGCTTGCAGCACCAGGAGTTTCTCTAAGCACTGTTCCATCAATTTTACGGTTATTACCATCGATAATTTCGCGTACGTTACTTACGTGATAGCTTTTTACAAGTTTACTACCTTTTGATATACTTTTTTTACGAAAATTACATAAATCAACCGTCTGAAATCCGTTCGTAAGTATTAGACTCATACTTTTTTGAATTGTATTTTTCAATTTCAAATATATAATCCTCTATATGAACGCTCACCCATCCCCCTAAAAATGAGAAAAACATCCACGAGGTGGCGCGCATATCGCCGACTCGAGGAACTTGCCAAGCGTTATTGAAGGCACCAGCACAGCAAGCACTGAATCGTTACGCTCAGTTCCGTCTCCCTCTTCATCAACATCGACTGTAAATTTTGATGACGATTTAAGTTGCGATAGTATAAGTAAAAGGCAAAGAGCAAAAACTGCAGCACATTGTTACCATAAAATTACAGATGAAGTATACTTATTCACATGAAAATCATGTTTAGATTATGTAAATTAATGAGACATCTTTTTAGGAATTGAAACAATTCTTGATGTCTCTTTCTGGAGGAAAAGAAATAATTTCATATTATAGAGAGCATAAAACCCTTGACGATATTCATAGAAAAAGATTAGTAAGTCTGATTGTCGGCCATATGAGGAACAATTTACCTGATGAAAATTTATTACCATCTGACCAAACAAAGTTGGACTATGCAAAATGTATAATAAACTTATTTCCAAAACTAACGGATAAGCACGTTGTATTAGGATGCGTTAGTATTTTTCTTAATTAGTTTCCATTTATTTCTGTTTTATTTTTGTAGAAAGTATTTTTTGATCCCGTTACTAAAAAGGTTATATAACGAACAAATTAAGATCACTTATAAGAGACAGGGAAATTACTTTACATAAAAAGTGCTGTTCCTAATGATTCAATGAAAGCAACACTAACAGATGAAGAAAACATCAAACTTTTAAAGTTTGCTAACGAAAGGGAGGAAGTTTTTCAATTAACGAAGGAGACATTTTCCTATCGAAATTCTAATAGAGGACGTGCCGCAACAGAGTTCCCAAGGTTTTTTAATGTATCTGGATGGGTATTATTTTTTACATTTAAAAAATATCGGATAATGTATGCTAATTAAACAGTTTTTTAGATATCATTTGAATTTTCGCTTATGTGCCCTGGTAAAGAAAATCAATTCATCACCGACTTTCCCGTATATATTGAATCAATAAAGAAAGTATATAGAACAACGATTTCTGCACGAAATCAACACCTTTTTGATCCAACTAAAAAAGAAGGTAAGTAGAGTAAAGTCAGTGAATGTGGAATACCATTTTGTTAAATATTATAAACAAGTTTATTAAACACACTTTTGCATTTTTTTTGTTCATGGTAACATTTTTAGTTAGTTAGCCATTTGTTTTTCCCGCCTAGGCTCCGTAACACATAATATATACCTTTTAACTGGCAAAATAATCAAAGTAAACAATTTTTCGGATTGTTAAAATGGGCAGGTAAAGTGGAATACTGTATAAGTTAATGTGGAATAGGATATTACGATGGAATTAGCATGCTATAATTTTCAGAAATAATTTCACCTACAAAGAGAAAACATTTTATTCTAGTAACAGTTTTACAACGAAACACATAAACAAGAGTAAGAAAACAATTAGTCTTAATATCTATTGGCAGAAATCACAAATATAAACTTCTCTTTCATTTCCTGCACACACTTCATGGCACCAGCCACTACACATTATGCATTTTATCCAAACCTCACTTCTGGTATCTTCCGAAAATTTACCTGCACAAAAAATACATTCGGCATCTTCGTTGGGAGTTAGGGAGAAGAAATTTTCATCGTCTGACGAATCCTGCAAGATCACACTGGAGTCTGATTCAGAACTTAAAGATTCTTTTTGAACCCTGCGCATCTTGTGCTTTTTTCCGGTAACACGTTTAGAAAAGCTGCATGTAGGTTCTTCACCAAAAACGTTTCTTTTGACCTGATTGATTGGATTTACTTGGGAAGTGCGTATAATTGATTGCTCTAGTTCCTATTTATTTGGAGTGGATGTGATTACCTTAGCCTTCCCTGGTTTCCTTCTTCGACTTCCTACCTTTTTAACCAAATATGGCACAGGTAATATTTCTTCTGGATGCACGGATATATTTCCTGCATGTATTGTAATTGTATTTTGTTCTACGTCACGATTTTCTTGACTGTTTTGTATTTCACCTTCTTGGCTAACAGTCAACGCCTGAGACGACGCTACGAAGTCTTCTTCAACAAACACATCTCTTCTTAATGGATATAGACCAGTGGCTTCAAATCCCTTAACGGCTCTTTCGCCAGATTGAACTTTTAAATAGGCCCTACCAAAAATCTCACTGACGTCAAAAGCCGTTACAGTTCTCTGATTGGTTCTTAAGAAAATTCTTCATTATAGAATATTTTTAATGCACCCATTACCGTTTTGTCAAGCGGTTGTAATTTATGAGTAGTTTTCTGCAGTAAGTAAAAAGTGTAGTTCTAGTAACGTTAAAATGTTTTGCTGCTTTTATATATCCCATCTTTCTTTCTCTTACTGCAGCAACTGCCTCCTGCATGTCTTCTTCTGACCATTTATGCTCTTTAATATTTCGCAACGGCATTTTCCTATTAAATTTTTTTTATATGAAGTGGGGTTGCTTATGTGGAATAGTCCACAATAACATATCTGTTGATATTCCACAATACCTGCTTATAAGCACGAAACTATAACCGTATAGAAATTTGCGTAAAGTTAATTTTATAGGGTTGTAATATTATACATCAGACTCTAAACACTTCTAGAAACTAAACATAGCACCACTATTTTAAAATCTGTTCAAACAAATGCGTTACAGTAAATAGTACCACTAACCTACAAAATGTCAGCCACCCGCGAAACCGTTTCTGATGAAGTATAACGACACCAACAACAAACATAGGGTTACATATCACATTACTTCGAAATACATCACGAGTGGTGCCTAATGCAACTACTAGAAATTAGATGGCACTTTTAGTTTGAGGGCAATAGTGGTATTCCACATTACCTGACGTATTCCACATTCACCGACTTTACTCTACATCTAACCCATTTATTTAGTTATGAATATTTACATTGGCCATTAAAAAGAAATATTGAACATTTCAAACTGGGATGACACAGCAAGAGTTCTTCTTATGTTAATTCATTTGCCGCCGTCAACAAATTCTAAAAATTCTAGAAAAGAAACAGTAGCGACAGTATCCGAAAAACTATTAGTTTTTAGAGACCTGCAGTATCCGCCACAATCAATTCTTGAGGACAAACTGACATTACAACCTTTCATTTTGTATACGGGTAACGTAAAATCAGCAATTAATAGTTATTACATCATATTCTACAGGCATGTATTGCCTTTATCAGAAAACAGTATTATAGCGGCCTTCGACTTGTGCTTTAAGATCCATTTTGTTTTCGATCTAAATTTTGAAAAGACACTGCTTACATTTTACAAGTTTGTTCAAGATTTTTTTTATAAAATTCCAATTAACTCTTCAGACGTTACAAGTCGAATGCGTGAAATTCGAGCCAAATTATTAACCATACTTGAGTGAGACCTTTAAAACTGCGTTAGTTTGTTTTTATTTTTCCATCTACGATACCTTCTTGGTTTAAGAGGTTTTGTTTACAAATTTTTGCTTGTTTTATATCTGATTTAAAACTACGTTAGATGTCATTCTTTAAGTGGGTATTATACTTTTGAAGTTTATTAGGAAGTTTTGTTTAACAATGTTTGTTTGTTTTTTATGTCAGAACAATTTTTTTGTTATATCAGAATTAATTAAGCATTTACGAAAAAAACATGTGCTTGTAAAATCCAATGAGGCCTTTTTGAGGAAATTTGTAGACTTTTCAGAAAGTTATAATACAGATCAGATTCAAAATGCGTTTTCTAAATTAAATTCCAAATATAAAAGAAATAAAATATTTAATAAATTAATAGTAGAACCAACTGAAGTTCCCATTGGAATTCGCTTTGATCAAGTATGGAATAAGCAACAGAAAGTGTACGAAACCAAACCGGTATCGTGTTCATTCTCGTACGTTCCTATTTTGAAAACTTTAGAATTTTTGCTTAATAATGAATCCTTTAGAAATATAATTAATACTGTCAGAATTTCAAATAAATTAATTATTAACAATTTCTGTGATGGTGTTATCTTTAAAAATAAGGAGTTTTTTCAGGAAAACAATAACGCTATTTAAATTCATTTATATTTTGATGAATTTGAGGTTGTTAATCCCTTGGGTTCGAAAACTGGTTGCCACAAAATTGGAGCCATTTATATGGTTATTCGTAATTTACCGCCCGAATTTAATTCATCGCTCCTAAATATTCATTTAGTTGAACTATTTTATACAAACGACATTAAGAGAACAGGAATAAATTCCGTTTTAGATATCATTGTTAGGGACTTAAGTATTTTGGAAACAGTTGGTGATTATGACCAAAAATCACAGAAAACTATTTCAGAAAGAATTTAACTGTAACCTTATTCCAAAACATCATATGATAGTGCATTACCCAACCGTTCTATTGAGAATAGGTCACGATGAGGTTTGAAGCAAAGCACGATTATTTCAAAAATTTAGTTCACTCATTAAAAAACTTTAATACACTATGCAAAACACTAGCATTTAGGCATCAAAAGCATATGTTCCACCAATGGAACAATGTAAACCTTTAATTTCAACCCACAGCATCGAATAAAAATTCGTTTTATCTTGAGGAGCTTAATAAGTTTCTTAACGGTTGCAATGATTTACCCAATGCAGTTGACGATATTTTCACGACCAATTCTTTTGATATATATGGACAATCCTTCAAGAAAGGAATATGTTTAACAAATAAATTTAACGATGCTGACTATCCAATATTTTCAGAAATAAAAGAAATATATATATTAAAAAGCAAGGTTTATTGTGTTTGTTTCGATTATGAAACTAAAGATTTTCATAGTGTTTATCAATCATATTTGATTACTAAACCAAATAACATTTCTGAAAAGATTAGGATAGTAAATATAAGACAAATTAAGCATTTTGTTTCCTATGAACTACATAAAGCCGTTGGAGAAACATCAGCGTACCGAAATTTTTCATTTTTGTTTTGTAATGTACCTATGTATTACCTTGTTTTGTTCTTTTTTATTAGAATGTGAATTTAACATTTTCGCCAATAAAATGGTCCTAATTAATAACAGTGGTTTCTCATTTTGGAGTTAATTAAACTAGAATAAATTTGATAGATTTTTGCAGTTATGTCAAATCTACATAAATTGTAAAACGGGCAAATAAACTTTGCAAAATGACTTTGCCGCGGCCACATACCAAACAGTGAAATTTCAATAAAGGACACATAAGGTATAAGAAAAATGTAAAATTAATTATTAGTTTTTTTTTTGTAAAAAGAATGTAAAACTATCTATCAGTTTTTTTTACATGTACGTCCTTCATTGAAATTTCACTGTTTGGTATGTGGCCGGGACAAAGTCATTTTGCAAAGCTTATTTACAAGTTTTACAAATTAGATTTGACATATATGCAAAAATCTATCACACTTTTGCAATTAATTTTTGAAAATAACTAAATTTTAAAAGCATAGTAAAATATTTTTTATACATAAATTGACAACAATACGGAGCAATACGTCAAAAATAAGTTGACAAATTTGCAAAATCTAATGACGAAAATGAAAAATGCCCACCTCTTTTTAAAAATTCATGTTAAATTTTGTGCTTCGGTAGCGATTTTTGCATATACAAAAAATGAAAATTACAAATTTACGTGGTAGAAAAGTAAAATTGAACTACGCCATTTAACTACACTTCTTTTGAAAATTTGACTGCAATTTGTTGAGGACCTGTGGGTTCAAATTTTTTTTGTTAAATTGGCAAATTTTTTCTTACTGTGAAGGAAGAAAATATCGCAATCGTAATAAAATTAAGGTTTATGCATCAGTATTCATATGTTTCGTTACAAAGGCAGTTCATTTGGAAGTTGTAAGCGATCTAACTACCGACGCCTTTTTAGCGGCTTTAAAACGTTTCTTTTGTATACGGGGAAAAGGTATAAATATTTATTCTGATAACGGCATGAATTTTGCCGGTGCAAATAATGAATTGAAGAAGTAGTACAATCATCAATTCTAATGAGCACAATAATACAGTGGGCAACACGTTGGCAACCCAAGGCACACATTGGCACTTCAATCCTCCACAATCCCCTCATTTCGGTGGACTGTGGGAAACAACTTTAAGTCATTTAAAAATTTTTTTTTTCGAACGGTAGGGAATACCTAATTAACCTTTGAAGAATTTAACACACATACTATTGAGATTGAACCAATTCTTAATTCAAGCCGCTTGACACCCTTATCATCCGATCCCAATGACCTTAATTATAATAATTCCTTAACTCCTAGCCATTTTTTAATCAGTGATTCGCTAACAAACTTACCAGAGATAGATTGGACCAATACCCCAAGCAATAGGTTGTCTAATTGGCAACACCTAAAACCAACTAAAAAGACATTTTTGAAATCGATGGCACAAGGAGTATCTCAATGAATTAATTACTCGATCAAAATGGCAACAATCAACATTAACTAGTTACTTCATCGTATTAATGGTCCTGTTAAAGGAAGATAATCTCTCGCCGCTCCAGTGGGTTCTGGCCAGGATTATACAAATTCACCCTAGAGACGATGGGATCGTGGCCGTAAAAACAATTAGCGGTGTCTATAAACGTTCAGTGAACAAAATAGCTATACTTCCAATTGAAGTATAAGTGCAATTAGTTAATTAAATTGATCGCAAGCACAACACTTTTCTATTAGTGTTTCAGGAAGGCAAAACGTTATTAGTATCGTATAAACGTCCTTTTGGTGTGCATTTATAATATTAGTAAATCTGAAAGCTACAAATTTTTATAAAGTTAAAAAAGTGTTGTGTGTGTGACTTACTAAATATGCCTTCTCTATAAGGCGGCGGGCAAATTTAAGCAGAAGAACCCCAAATGCAACGAATCAAATTAATTATCAATCTAATCGTACTGTCCAGGAACGTGAAGATCGCAATGAACGTGAAAGAATTCGGTTAAGACAGACCCGTGAAGCGAGACATTCGACTAATAATGGTACAAGTTTGAATCGAGCTGCTTTCTGTTACGATATGTCAATTGATTACAGTGCCTACAACTGTGTTGCTATTGGATCTATGAACTCAGTATGCCAATATTGTAAGGCATTGAAATACAAAAATGAAGCCAATTGATTGTGTTGCGCAAATGGAAAGGTGAAATTGATATCATTGCTTCCACCTCCAGAGCCATTGTACTCACTGGTTTTAGGAATAGCAACAGATTCCATACACTTTTTAAAGAATATTTAACAATACAACGACTGCTTTCAAATGACTTCATTTGGAGCAACAAAAGTAGTAGGGAAAATTTCATGCCAACTTTTAAGGTTTGTAATAGTATTTGCAGTTGTATGTTTATTAACCATAGCTATTATAGCCCATATACATTTTTTCCCTTTACAGATACAAGGTCAAATATATCACAGAGCAGGTTCTTTGTTACCAGTGCCAGATAGCGACTACAAGTTTTTGCAAATTTATTTTATGGGCAATTCTCCACAAGAAATCAATCTACGTTGTGCACATAACAATTCAGTGAAAAGGTCAATAGTTGAACAATTACAAAACTTATTTCACGAACAGAATCAATTGATTATATTATTTAAAAGTGCAATGGATGTGATGCCATCTGATGATCACAAAATTGTTATCAGAGCAGATAAAACTCCTGTGGGCCAACATGTAGGACGTTTTAATGCACCTACTATCGATGAAGTTGCCATTGTTGTAGTTGGAGAAAATTTTGAGTCACGTGATATTGTTTTACATCGTCGAAATAATCAATCACAACAATATCCCATTATATTTTAGCAAGGTGAAGATGCCTATGATTTCTCAATCAAGATGGTAAATCCCATTACAGGTAATTGAAATATTGGTCTATGAGATGTTACGTCATCTACTATATCACCTTCTAAATAGTTTTAATTTGTTATTCAACTGTCATCATTACAATGAAAAAAAATTTACAGGCTCTGAAATCAACAAAAAAGTTAGTTCAATGAACTATTATTCATACCGCCTAATGATCAGAGAAAATGAAGACAATCACATCTTGAAGTGCCGGCTAATATGTCACAGATATGTTGTTGATATGTATGTAAAGATTGAAACGGAGAGATTAACATTAATCAGGTTGAATCAGATCAAACTTCGATCTGAAGAGTATATTCACCTTTGAGATGCAATTAATTCTGATGGAAATGCAGAAAATGTTGGCAGGATGACTATTCTTCCAGCAACCTACATCGGAAGTCCTCGGCATATGCATGAATATGTTCAAGATGCCATGTCCTATATTCGGCATTATGGCACAGCAGATTTGTTCATTACATTTACATGTAATCCACAATGGATAGAAATTAAACAAGCGTTATTCCTTGGCCAATCACCTATTGATCGTCATGACATTACAGCAAGAGTCTTCAGACAAAAGCTGAAATTTATAATGGATTTAAATGTTAAACATTGTCTGTTTGGTGAGACACGCTGCTGGAAGTATTTTTTAGAGTGGCAGAAACGTGGATTGCCGCATGCACACATTTTGATTTGGTTTTCATTCGTCTCGGCTCTAATTATCAATTTAAAAATGTCAATAACAAGTTATTTTCAACCAAAATTTTAAATTACATAGGTATTTTGTAATTCAATGTTTATCGTTATAGCTCGTTTTTTATATATCGTATTATATAAGTAAAACCCATTACATAATTGTTCGGTTAGTTCGGTGTTAACCCATCAATGAATGTTCTATGTATTGCGACCGTACCGACCGGGGTCGATACTTTCTGGTCAAAATAGTGCTGGACAGGTAAACAAATAAAACAAAAATAAACCTTCGGAAGTATTTATTTATTCAAATAAGAAATTGTGATCGTCAATAGTGGTAGGACCTTTAGATTACGTTGTGATAATAATAGTAACTGAAAATCAGACTCTTTTATGAGTTCCGTACAAGCTATAGGTATTAACAAAGAAAACACAAAAAAACCTGTTTAATTCATTTATTTTCTTTTCTATTACTGCTGGGGAACCTGAATGATCCAACATATGTTGCAAAGGGTTGGGGAAACCCCAGGAAAACCCAACCAGATCATTATAACTTACATGTACCTTCAGAACGTGTAAACACAGTGTTTTTATGATACTTTAACAAAAATGGCCGTAAGTTGGTTCTAGATAGAAGGGACAACAACGAGCTCTTTATGTGATAATTTAGGGCGGTAACGGGTATGTCGTAGTACAAGTGAGTACCAAATATGTAAGGGGGTTGGTACAGAGTATGACATCATCAAACCGTGCACCAACAATAAGTACAGGTGACCTCTCACATGTTCGTCTTGACCAGGGAGGAAGGAAGCCTTGCTAGACGGGACTATAACTGTGATTATAGCCACACCTGTAGTAAGCCATGTTCTACCTAGGTAGTTAGGTAAGACATGTTAGGTACCTGTTGTCTGAAATACACTGTGGGTTTGTGTGTGTGTGTGTGGGTATGCATACACTAGGTGTATATTATTTCAGGGTAATTGTATACACGGTGAGTGTTGGCAGGGTGGGGGCATACACTGAGTGTATGTGTGTGTGTGCACTTTGTGCGTTGGTTTGTTTTGTACAGTTTGTACATAGTGGGGATCCAACACTCGGTGTATGGGTTGTGTTTTATATACTTGGTATATGTGTGTGTATGTGAATATACCCTGTGTATGCATATAAGTATATAAATTTTGTGTGTATAGATGGTTTGTGTATTCAGAACAACAAAGCACGTCACTTACTAATGGACTTCCTCCTCTCGGACCAAGAGGTCTTCAATAGAGAGTATCTCCTTTTAATTTAGACAAAGATGTGTTAATGTATGAAACATTTGACACACCAGTTACCAGACAAATGTTTGGGCTGCTCGACCTTTAAATCCAGCTTGTCGAGTGGTAATGTTTGATTAAACCAAAAATGGTTGTTGTCGTATCTACCTAGTATCAACCAGTTGCCAGAACTAAAACAAAGTAATGACGATTGAAATTGTACTAAGGTAAAAATTAATCATAAGTTTAACTGTAAAGTAATATCATAAAGTTGTTACCTAGAGTAAAAATAATCGGACGTAATAAACAGCACCTATAGTTAAGAGAATAAAACAACAAAAATAAGATTATTAAGAAAATTAAAGTTCATCACCTTTGGGCCATGGTAGCTATGTGGGAGAGAGATATATTAAGTCATAAATCTCAAGTGAGAAAACACAACAAAGACACAAACAAGTGTTAGTGGTTATACCTTCACTTTGTGGGTCGTTCACGGCGGGGTTCCCAAGTACTGCCGCAAAGGGATCGGTTCGATTGGGGGTCGTCATCGTGGACCGGGTGGCCGAACTGGAATGTCCTTTTCGAGAAACCAGTGACGGTACGTGGGGGGTGGACGCTCTCCTATTTTACACGTTCCGCAGGGGCAGGGAACGGCCAGTGCGGGGGTGGTGAAATCGGCGACGCGCTCTATGTGGCCCCAGAAGGTGGCTAAGGACCAAATAAACCAGCGACGGCGGTGATTCGGTTGGGCACCGTGGTCAGAGGTGATTCATGCTGTCCATCAGGATGGAAAGTTGTTTGGACGGCGGAAACTCGCTCAGGGGATCGGAACAATTGAACCCAGACAATGGAACCGAGGGGCGGACGGAAGGCTCGAGGATGGACTTCCCCAGCTACGTCAGACCAAAACCAGGTGACGGTGGACTGCACTCTACAACAGCCTTTGGTTTGCCAGAAGATTTAGGTTAATTAATATGGAAGGGTTAAAGGACGTTCGCTCAGACTGACCGAGCCAGCCAATTGAACAGGTGGTAAAGGACGTTCGCTCAGACTGACCGAGCCAGCCAATTGAACAGGTGGTAAAGGACGTTCGCTCAGACTGACCGAGCCAGCCAATTGAACAGGTGGTAAAGGAACGTTCGCTCAGACTGACCGAGCCAGCCAATTGAACAGGTGGTAAAGGACGTTCGCTCAGACTGACCGAGCCAGCCAATTGAACAGGTGGTAAAGGACGTTCGCTCAGACTGACCGAGCCAGCCAATTGAACAGGTGGTAAAGGACGTTCTCTCAGACTGACCGAGCCAGCCAATTGAGCAGGTAGTAGGTAAAGGTAGGTCTCCCTCTTCCTTGCCAGGGTAGGTGGAATGTCGGAGACTTCAATTGAGCAGGTAGTAGGTAAAGGTAAGTCTCCCTCTTCCTTGCCAGGGTAGGTGGAATGTCGGAGACCCCCTTTTACTGGAGATCGCGAGTCCTTTTATACTCCAAAATTTACCCTTACCATCGCGTGAGAACCGCGCTCGCGAGCTTCCCCTTACTTCACCTCAGCGCTAACACCTACAAGCTCAAATCAGGGTTGAAATATACCTATACTCCTCTTTTACATAACGCTCTTTCTTTCTACCTATCCTAGTGTGTGTGTCCACACGCTCTCTATCGTATCCCCTGCCTGCTTACCTACCGAAAATACCTATCTGCTAACCTAGCTCTCGCTGTCTCTCTCCTAACATCGGAATACAGATAGCTACATCTCACTCGTGATCGGACATAAACCAGATGTAGGATGACGGTTACTGCACGCTGCAAAAATTGACACCAAATGCACGATTTTATGTGGCTTAAATTTTGAAGACAAAAATTATTATTTAATTTTACTGAATTAATTATCGTAAAATGTTAGAGAAAACTGATTCGGCTAAACTGACTAAAAGCACGAAAAGGATTAACTTTGACATCAGACCAACATTATAATAATAATAATATAGGAAATAAAGTAAACAAATGAAGGTATATTTGCAGAAATTAATAACACCTGGGTACAGGTGGTTACAGACGCCCCCGCGATTTGAGACGACTAGTTTGTAAGAATCTAGAGGAGCAAATCGATATTAGAAGATTTTAAGCATGGACCTACTGTGTAACTGAGAACGATGACAACAGTAGATTGAATGCGACTTAAACACAACTAACCCTGCTGGAAAGACCTGCTCTATTATTTTTGCCCCTTGCTTCCTGTAACTGTTTCTACTTGTGAAAGGACTTTGGATAAAACAAACCTGGCGGGCAAATTTGGGAAACAAAGAATTATGGATATGGGGTACTGACTGAGTGACAACCTTGTTAGAAGAAAATGATTAATGGGCGACATAATACGGGAACAAGTTGGACACGTTAAAATTTCCGTAGGGCTTGTTCGAATGTGGCTGAGAAATCTGGTAAACATTTGGATGAGGAATGCCTGTAACCTGATACGGACCAGAGAATAGTAGTGAGAACTTAGCAGCTGTTTTGTCGTTAGTACATGACTTCGGATTACCTCTAAGTAAAACAAGATCACCAATCTGAAATGAAAAAGTCTTTACCTTTTGTGGTTTTACCCGCTTTAAAGCCATCTTCGATAAAAATGCTCGAACTTTATCCTTTAATAGTAAAGGTATCAAAGGTTGTGTAGCAGGTAAGAACTTGCGAATGCTGGCGTCAAGGGAGAACTTCGGACGCTTGCCAGTGACCAACTCGTACGGGACGGCACCTGTACTGAAATGAGGGGAGCTGTTGAAACAATTCTCAAAATTCTTTATATAATTTGCCCAACGTGTATGTTGTTGATAACAATACGCACGACAAAATCGACCTAATTCTCGCATGTATCATTCTGATGGGTTCGAAGCGGGATGACGGATAGATGAAAATGTGGGAACAATTTCTACTTCTCTTAACCCTTCCTTCCAAATACGAGAAGTGAACTGGGTACCATGATCACTTAAGATGAACTTTAGGCTTTAAGACCGGAACGACATCCTGGACAATACAATTCAAGGCGGCCCTAGCAGTAGCTCTTCTCAAAGGAAAAAAATTTAACAAATTTTGAAAAAACATCCACAACTACCAAAACAAAACGAACGCCCCCGCGTCCGGGCGGCACGGGTCCCCAAAAATCTACAGCTACCAGTTCACCTACAACAAAGCAGCACAAAAAAAAAATCATATAAAACAAAGGGTTGTGTTCCTTGTTAACACGAGCTTGTACGGATTGCATGACTCATTATCCTGGTCACGGCACCACTGCGACCGTACCGACCGGGGTCGATACTTTCTGGTCAAAATAGTGCTGGACAGGTAAACAAATAAAACAAAAATAAACCTTCGGAAGTATTTATTTATTCAAATAAGAAATTGTGATCGTCAATAGTGGTAGGACCTTTAGATTACGTTGTGATAATAATAGTAACTGAAAATCAGACTCTTTTATGAGTTCCGTACAAGCTATAGGTATTAACAAAGAAAACACAAAAAAACCTGTTTAATTCATTTATTTTCTTTTCTATTACTGCTGGGGAACCTGAATGATCCAACATATGTTGCAAAGGGTTGGGGAAACCCCAGGAAAACCCAACCAGATCATTATAACTTACATGTACCTTCAGAACGTGTAAACACAGTGTTTTTATGATACTTTAACAAAAATGGCCGTAAGTTGGTTCTAGATAGAAGGGACAACAACGAGCTCTTTATGTGATAATTTAGGGCGGTAACGGGTATGTCGTAGTACAAGTGAGTACCAAATATGTAAGGGGGTTGGTACAGAGTATGACATCATCAAACCGTGCACCAACAATAAGTACAGGTGACCTCTCACATGTTCGTCTTGACCAGGGAGGAAGGAAGCCTTGCTAGACGGGACTATAACTGTGATTATAGCCACACCTGTAGTAAGCCTTGTTCTACCTAGGTAGTTAGGTAAGACATGTTAGGTACCTGTTGTCTGAAATACACTGTGGGTTTGTGTGTGTGTGTGTGGGTATGCATACACTAGGTGTATATTATTTCAGGGTAATTGTATACACGGTGAGTGTTGGCAGGGTGGGGGCATACACTGAGTGTATGTGTGTGTGTGCACTTTGTGCGTTGGTTTGTTTTGTACAGTTTGTACATAGTGGGGATCCAACACTCGGTGTATGGGTTGTGTTTTATATACTTGGTATATGTGTGTGTATGTGAATATACCCTGTGTATGCATATAAGTATATAAATTTTGTGTGTATAGATGGTTTGTGTATTCAGAACAACAAAGCACGTCACTTACTAATGGACTTCCTCCTCTCGGACCAAGAGGTCTTCAATAGAGAGTATCTCCTTTTAATTTAGACAAAGATGTGTTAATGTATGAAACATTTGACACACCAGTTACCAGACAAATGTTTGGGCTGCTCGACCTTTAAATCCAGCTTGTCGAGTGGTAATGTTTGATTAAACCAAAAATGGTTGTTGTCGTATCTACCTAGTATCAACCAGTTGCCAGAACTAAAACAAAGTAATGACGATTGAAATTGTACTAAGGTAAAAATTAATCATAAGTTTAACTGTAAAGTAATATCATAAAGTTGTTACCTAGAGTAAAAATAATCGGACGTAATAAACAGCACCTATAGTTAAGAGAATAAAACAACAAAAATAAGATTATTAAGAAAATTAAAGTTCATCACCTTTGGGCCATGGTAGCTATGTGGGAGAGAGATATATTAAGTCATAAATCTCAAGTGAGAAAACACAACAAAGACACAAACAAGTGTTAGTGGTTATACCTTCACTTTGTGGGTCGTTCACGGCGGGGTTCCCAAGTACTGCCGCAAAGGGATCGGTTCGATTGGGGGTCGTCATCGTGGACCGGGTGGCCGAACTGGAATGTCCTTTTCGAGAAACCAGTGACGGTACGTGGGGGGTGGACGCTCTCCTATTTTACACGTTCCGCAGGGGCAGGGAACGGCCAGTGCGGGGGTGGTGAAATCGGCGACGCGCTCTATGTGGCCCCAGAAGGTGGCTAAGGACCAAATAAACCAGCGACGGCGGTGATTCGGTTGGGCACCGTGGTCAGAGGTGATTCATGCTGTCCATCAGGATGGAAAGTTGTTTGGACGGCGGAAACTCGCTCAGGGGATCGGAACAATTGAACCCAGACAATGGAACCGAGGGGCGGACGGAAGGCTCGAGGATGGACTTCCCCAGCTACGTCAGACCAAAACCAGGTGACGGTGGACTGCACTCTACAACAGCCTTTGGTTTGCCAGAAGATTTAGGTTAATTAATATGGAAGGGTTAAAGGACGTTCGCTCAGACTGACCGAGCCAGCCAATTGAACAGGTGGTAAAGGACGTTCGCTCAGACTGACCGAGCCAGCCAATTGAACAGGTGGTAAAGGACGTTCGCTCAGACTGACCGAGCCAGCCAATTGAACAGGTGGTAAAGGAACGTTCGCTCAGACTGACCGAGCCAGCCAATTGAACAGGTGGTAAAGGACGTTCGCTCAGATTGACCGAGCCAGCCAATTGAACAGGTGGTAAAGGACGTTCGCTCAGACTGACCGAGCCAGCCAATTGAACAGGTGGTAAAGGACGTTCTCTCAGACTGACCGAGCCAGCCAATTGAGCAGGTAGTAGGTAAAGGTAGGCCTCCCTCTTCCTTGCCAGGGTAGGTGGAATGTCGGAGACTTCAATTGAGCAGGTAGTAGGTAAAGGTAAGTCTCCCTCTTCCTTGCCAGGGTAGGTGGAATGTCGGAGACCCCCTTTTACTGGAGATCGCGAGTCCTTTTATACTCCAAAATTTACCCTTACCATCGCGTGAGAACCGCGCTCGCGAGCTTCCCCTTACTTCACCTCAGCGCTAACACCTACAAGCTCAAATCAGGGTTGAAATATACCTATACTCCTCTTTTACATAACGCTCTTTCTTTCTACCTATCCTAGTGTGTGTGTCCACACGCTCTCTATCGTATCCCCTGCCTGCTTACCTACCGAAAATACCTATCTGCTAACCTAGCTCTCGCTGTCTCTCTCCTAACATCGGAATACAGATAGCTACATCTCACTCGTGATCGGACATAAACCAGATGTAGGATGACGGTTACTGCACGCTGCAAAAATTGACACCAAATGCACGATTTTATGTGGCTTAAATTTTGAAGACAAAAATTATTATTTAATTTTACTGAATTAATTATCGTAAAATGTTAGAGAAAACTGATTCGGCTAAACTGACTAAAAGCACGAAAAGGATTAACTTTGACATCAGACCAACATTATAATAATAATAATATAGGAAATAAAGTAAACAAATGAAGGTATATTTGCAGAAATTAATAACACCTGGGTACAGGTGGTTACAGTATGTACGTATTCTTTGTTATCTGCCGCACTGCCATTTTCTTTCTTTGGCGGTCTTTCGGTGTTTTTTGTCGGCTGTCGGCACTTTTTTACTGATATAACTTTGTAGAAGGGTTGTCTTCACAAGACAGTCGATGAGTATAGTTTAAACCAGACCTAACATGTCGCTCCGTGCTCATTTCTACACATGTAATTTATTTATATTTGTTTTATTAAAGTTGTAAAATTGAACTTGAAACTTTTTAACCATCCCAAGTAAGGATATCTTCAAAGTGCTACCAAAATTAAAGACCCTTACAATAATAAAAAATTATTAAAATTTAAATATTGTTTGATTTGCTTTGAAATCGGTTATCCGGATTTTCGATTATACGGAATACCCCTGGTTTTATTTGATCCGGATAATCGGGATTCTACTGTACTTCCTTAACCAGTTTTTTAGAGACGTGCCAAAGTGATAATTTCGCACAAACACTGCTACATTCTGAAATGTCAAAATATTATACTTGGAATCAATCAACAAAGAAATTTATGCGAAGGAAACAAGGAAAACCAGTTCCAGGTTACCCAGGTGTATATTCAACCGATGCAATAGGTCGAATTTATCCCGTTCATCCAAGAAAGGATGAATGTTTTTATTTACGGCTGCTATTAGTCGTTGTGCGTGGCCCAACATCATTCCAACATTTACGAACAGTTGATGGTAAATTGTGTGGATCTTACAGAGAAGCCTGTCATCGTTTGCAACTGTTAGAAAAAGATGCACATTGGTATCAAACTCTCAATGATGCTGTAATTTCATCACAAGCTCATCAAATACGAATATTGTTTTCCATTATCATATGTACATGCTTCCCATCAAAACCAATTGATTTGTGGATAAAATACAAAGATAATATGTGTGACGATATTTTATTTAATATACGCAATAGAACAGGGAATCTGAATTTACAAATAAGTGAAGAAATTTACAATCAGGCATTGATTTCCATTTAGTAGTTTATGGACAGACGCCTTGTTGTAAGCAACTTGAATAAATACATAAAAAAAATAATAAGACATTTAACGATAAACGGTCATTTCTAACAGAGCAGCGGTGGGATACTGATCTCTTGCCACCGTGAAGTGTATGAAATATTCAGAAAATGAGTGAAAAAAAGACAAGACAACTGCGAAAAGCGAGGACAGCCAGCGCGAAGCGAATACCCGTCGCGCAAGAGAAATAGGTCTCCGTGGACGCCGCCGCGTCCTACGTCGGGGAGTGCGGTTGCTAGCATTTCGGAAGAACGGATAGGATACCTGGAGCAATTGGTGGACGAATTTAAGATGCGAAATATTTTATTGAACAACGGAGTTTCCAATTCGCATGTGGACCAGAAAAATTTAATTGTGTACCGAAATTTGAGCCCAGAATTCGAAATTTGACGGCCGTTCAGTGGATTTATAAGATTGAGCAAATGGCAATGGCAAACGGATGGAATGAAGCGACGAAAATCTGGTACATGCAAGGCCGGTTAGAGGGACTTGCAAAGAAATGGTATGATTGTCTTCCGAACTATGACCTTAGTTGGGAGGAATGACAACGAAAAATCCTTCAAGCTTTCCCTGATCACCGTGATTTCGCGACAGCTTTAAGAACAATCTTGGCCAAAAGGAAGAAGGAATCCGAATCGTGGAGCCAATATTATTTCAGTAAAATGGAACCTATTCGAGCATGCGAATTATTCAAACAACAAGCTGTCTCTTGTGTGATCGATGATATCCCGAACGAAATAATACAGACGGGGGCTCGTGCAGGTCGATACGAAAATCCGAAAGTACTCTATTCCTCATTTTTGTCATAATTTAATGAGATCAACGTTCAGAGAGAATAAGAGAAGACGGGAAGATCGAAACACCCGATTAAGCGGCACATTGTTTTCGCGACATAAGCCCAAATGTTACAATTGTCACGAAGTAGGTCATTTGACCAAAGCGTGCATTAAACCTAAAATAGAATGTGGAAAGTGTAAAAGATTAGGTCATACGAGTGCAAATTGCCGCAAGAACACCGAAAAACGTACGGAAAACTTGTCATGCAAAGCTTACTACGCGACGTACCTATGTTGTGAATGGGCAAAATTTTGGGATACGTGAGCACTGGATGTGAAGGTGTCTTTATTCGCCAGGATGTGGCGTACAGTTTGCAACTGAAATGCGAGAAAAGTTCAACAGTTCTTCTCGGGTACAATGATAGTGTAACTAAAGTCGTGGGAACTGTAAATGTGCTGCTGCAAGTGGACTTAGCCGAAGCGAACGTAAGAGCTTTGGTGGTGGAAAATGCTGTTCAAGCTTACCCCGTGTTGATTGGGCAAGAATTCTTAAACGAAAACAAGATTCTGGTGGCGCGAAAAGATGAATTTCGTATTCTGGACGGACAAGACGCCCTGCCAGGTCTCGATGCGATCCCTGTACGAAAAGTTGCCATCATTGCCGACGAAGATGTCTCTGATTTACCTTGAAGTATGGAATAAAACAATAATTTAAAACTTTCACTTAAATTTATTTTAATATTTCTTAACAAACTTGTTTCGACCTACAAGGCCATCTTCAGAAGAAGTAATACAATAAAGTTTATTAAATCTAGCTTAAATACTAAAAATCTATGGTTCAGGTGGGGGAAGTAAATGTTTGGTACACATACTTACAATTGGTGAGTCATACAAGTTTTCCATTTCGTTTAAAACATTTTCTTTATTTTTACTTAAATGGGTTTTTATTTCTATTGTTTCCAATATTGTCAATTTCTTTCCCTTGTCTTTTGTATGCAGTATTTTTACATTTTCTTCTATATTAAATACGTGTCCTTCTTTCAGTACATGATTCATAAAAGTTGATTTTTTGTTATAGTTTTTACAATGTTCGTTAATTCTGTCTTTAAATGTCCTTCCAGTCTGTCCAATATAAATTAAATTACAAGAATTGCACTCTAATTTGTAAACACCACATTTTTGAAGGAGTTCGGTTTGATCTTTCCTGTTATTTAAATACTTAAATAAATTATTAGTAGTCCTAAAGGCAATCTTAGTGTTTTCATTTTTTAATTCATTCGCTATTTTAGTGGAAGAAGGACCTATATATGACAATACACTAAATTTACAACTTGTTTGAGTTAACTCTGGATAAATGGATTTTATAATTAGCTTTTGCTGTTTCTTGAATATTAATTTGTCTATGAGATCCATTTTATATCCATTGTTATAAGCTATCTGTTTTATAATTTTAACTTCTTTAACAAAATTAACTTGACTTAATGGTAATTTACATAATCTGTCTATCATGCTGTTAAAAGTCGATAGTTTTTGTTGTACAGGATGGCAAGATTTATTATGTATCGTAGTATCTGTATGTGTAGGTTTTCGAAATATTGAAATATCGATCTTGTCGGGTTGTTTCTCTAAAGTCAAATCTAAGAAGTTGAGTTTTTTATTTTCTTCAATTTCTATTGTAAATTTTATTCTTTTGTGTAAGTTGTTTAAATATTCCAGAAATTTATTCAATTGTCTTTGAGTGCCACACCATACAACAAAAATATCATCAACATATCTTTTCCAAATTTTAATATTAGACTTATAATTACTTTTATGAATTGTTTGTTCCATGTTGTTCATAAACAGGTCTGCTAATAATGGTGATAATGGCATACCCATAGGTAAACCGTCTTTTTGTTTGTAAATATTGTCGTTAAATTTAAAGTAATTTTGATTTAAGCAGATGGAAAGCAATTCTAAAATTTCCTGAGTTATATACGGTAAAACCCGGTTTTTATTTAAGATTTCGAGAAGTAAAGACGGAAGCTCCCCCGTAGGGATTGAACCAAATAAGTTGGTAACATCGAATGATACTAATAAATCGTTTTTGTTTAATTTAATTTTTGAAATTTCATTTTCAAAATCTGATAACAGAAATTCGATTTTTCAAGATTTACCTGTTGTTTATCACAAGGGCCAAATCGTTGTACGCGGTAATCCCTGTGTAAAAGATAAACAATGTTATCACGAACGTGATAGTATAAGTCGAGTATTAGCAATAACGGACCTCGTAGATTATAAGCCTTTCACTTTCGAGGATATAAAGCTACTCGTCCCTCAATCGTTAGATACAAGTTGTACAATTCTTTTTTGCTTATATGTTGATATATTTTTGGATGCGCCTCGTACATTCTTAGGGTCACATGTTACCTCAGGTGTGGGGATTGCGCAGACACGCATAAAACGCGTAATTGGAGAGTTGCAAGAGAACCTTCGTATGTGTAACATGTACGAGGCAGTTGTTCTGTATTTTAAAACAATACAATAAAATTCCACACATCACATTTTAAAAAGTGTATCAGTGAACCCCAACATGGTCCTTCGACACGGATTTGCCAGTTCTGTGCATAAAAACATCCATTAAATGCAATAATTACAAGAAAACAAGTGGTTACTTGCAAGTCGGCTGCGTGGTTTTCACAGCTACAATCGTTCAGGCGAGTATTGGAAGTACATAATCGATCAATACGCCTGCATTGAAGGTCCGCCGTGGCTCATCGTTCAGTCAAGTTGACTACACAGCGGGCGGTTTGTACTTCCCTACGTGAGTACGACTATTCCTTCATTTGATTTCTATTTTTCATTTAATTTACAGGAAATACATTTGTTTATACAAATAACGTGTCAGCTTAGCGTTTATTACAATTACATTTGATTATCATATTTATTGTTTTATTTCCATCCAAAAATGGAAGGGACTGAAGCGTCCGATGCAAATGTGCAATTAAGCTCTTTACACCGAAATAGAGGGCAGTTAAAGAGAAAGGTAACAGATTTTAAAACTTACTTAAATGAAATACCAGGTAAAACATTAACTACGGTTGATATAAGGGAATTGAAAGCACGAATTGAACGGGTTTCACCAATTCTTGATCAAGTTGATGCAATTTAATGTAAAATTTATGAACCTAATAAATGAACCTAACAAACATGACTCTGAGGAAAATTATGTGTCAGAGTTAGAAAAAACGTATTTTTCGGTACTTGCCGAACTCAAGGCTCTCCTAGGGGAAGCGATTGTTGATAACCGTTCCAGAAGTGTGGAGATAGCTTCCAGTGCAGAGTCAGGTTCAAAAAGGAGTGAAGGGTCTCACAATATTTTGCATTCAGTAAAATTACCCACCATTTTACTACCCACCTACACTCAGTGGTTAGAATTTCACAATACATTTTCAGCATTAATTAATGAAAATGATTCATTAGACAAGGTTCAAAGGTTTCATTACTTGAGAGCATCTTTAGAAGGAGATGCCTCTGATATTATTAAATAATTATCAATATACGCAAATAATTATGGTATTGCGTGGAAGCTTTTATGTAAGCGTTTTACAAACAAAAAATTGTTAAATCAAAATCATTTATCCGAATTATTCATGAAAAAGGATATTACGAAAGCGTCACAATCCAACTTCCTTACTTCGGTATGTTTTGATAAGCTTGGTTTAAACACACACAATGTTGATATTTTAATACAATGAATAAATCAAGTCAGTTCTGCGGTCAAATCACAATGCATTATTAAAATAAAATCTACAGTTAAACGTATTACTACAGAATTAAAATGTCTCATTATAGATACAATTATTGACAATGTACCAGTTGTTTCCATTGATAGTCACTCGGTGCAAATTCCCGATAATATGGAATTAGCTGATCCATCATTCGGTGTATCTGGAACAATAGATCTTTTTATAGGTGCTCAGTTGTTTTTCCATCTTGTTTTGCAAGGACAAGTTAAATTGGGTAAAAAATAACCAGTTTTGCAAAATATATACTTACCTAGGATGGGTGTTGTCCGATCCTCTTTAAGGTATAGATTCAGCTCCAAGTTCGCGTTGTTATCAAACTAAAACACTTGATATCCAAGACCAACTACAAAGGTTTTGGGAACTTGAGGAATGTCCAAATTCTCGTTCAATGTCACTCGAAGAAGCCAATTGCGAAAATCATTTCGTGGAAACAGTCCAAGCTGATTCCACAGGTCAATACATAGTTTCCATTTCCTTTAAGTATAACCCACAGAGGTTGGGGGAATCACGTTCCATTGCTGAAAAAAGATTCCTATCATTAGAAAAGCGGCTTAACAAAAATCCCAGTCTCAAACAGTCATATCTCACATTCATAAATGAATACATTTCGTTAGGGCATATGTCTTAAGTTAAAGACCCTGATGATTACATCCCACATTTTTACATGCCCCATCATGGTGTCATAAATGAATCAAGTTCAACTACGCGTCTTCGTGTTGGTTTTGACGGTTCATGACCCACCTCAAGTGGTGTCTCAATCAATGATCTTCAGATGGTCGGTGCAATGATTCAGTCTGATTTATTCAATATACTTGTTCGTTTTAGACAACATAACATTGCTTTTGAGAACATGAAAACCTTACTAATCATGGAACCCATACTTAAGTATCCTGATTACTCCCAGACTTTCTTTCTGACCACGGATGCGAGTAAATACGCCCTAGGTGCCATTTTATCGCAAGGACCTAATCCTAAAGAACAATTTCCAGTAGCTTATGCCAGCAGGACCCTAAACACGGCTGAAACACGGTACACGACGACCGAAAAGGAGTGTCTAGCCGCAGTTTGGGCCGTAAAACATTTCAGGCCATATCTCTTCGGTACAAAATTTACAGTCATAACCGATCCTGCCGCGCTGAAATGGTTATTTAACATATCGCACCCTTCATCCAGATTAGTTAGATGGCGACTGAAACTCCTGGAATACCAGTACGAGATTATTCACAAACCTGGCAAACTGAATACCAATGCAGACGCGCTATACAGATGGTATGCCCTAGATTCTAGTTAGGAGTCTTCCTCTAGATCATACGAAAAAATCGTCAGAGAACTGGACCTGCACAACATTATCCAAGAAGACTTAACGCCCAGAACAGAGAACATTAAAAATAACTTAAGAATTACAAGACAGTATAGACACCAATCCCGTATATCAATTAATACAGAAGGTCGACGAAATTAAGCCAGACGCGGAAATATTTGCTTATTTTATAAATAACAACCAAAAATTTATTAACACTTTATTAATAGATACCAACGTTAAACAATTAGAAACAGAATTCAATGTGTCTACATCGTTAAATGATAATAATATTACATATTGTTTTTATGATTCTTGTAAATTAGCACAAACAGAAATAACTACTACATTACATTACTACAGCTTTTCCCAAATAACATCATTCACTTCATTACCGAAAATACCGACACAATAGGAAATACTAGTGTCCGACTGAAAGTTCGGTTTCGGTTTCGGTCGAGTTTCGGTTTAGTTTTGGTTTCGGAGGCAAACCTACCGAAACAACGACCGAAACCGAAACTGCATTCGGGACAAATTTATTCAGACAGAAGAAGCAATCTGCGAGGCGAAAATGTTGATAAACCATTGTTTCTTACCTATAATATTTTAAAGTTTTGTGATTTAAAGAAAAATATTAAAACTGACTGATTATAATAACGTTTTCTTTCTTTTTCCCTCAAAACATGATCCTTGTAAGAAAGTTTCGGTTTCGGCCGAAACTGAGACCGTTGCCGAAATTCAGTTTCGGTTTCGGTCAGAAAAACCAGGTCGGTCGGACACTAGAAGATGCCATTATATTTATGCAGACACAACAATTAGAAAAGGCATTTTAGATACCTAATAAATTAAATTTGCCAAATCACTTTACTCCACTTGTTTTTCAATTAATATTAGATTAACTAAGTTGCAGACTAAATATTCATTTCCAAAAATTAAAGCATTAATAGAAAAAGTAATTTCATGTTGTGGTCCTTGTAGGCACAATAAAATTTATAGGATCAATAGAAAAGTTCCGATGGTAATTACGCAAACACCGCCGAAACCATTTGATAGATTCGATGTACACACCTGTGTCATTAAGGCCGGTTCTAATAAAAGAAACTTATTAATATTTCAAGACCAGCACACTAAATTTGTTCAAACATTTATAACGACCAATGAAATAACTGGCAAATTCGTTTCAAATTGCTTATTCAAATTCGCTTCAGCCTATTCCTTTCCAGCCCGTGTCCATTCTGACAATGGAAAAGAACTTATAAATAATGACGTGCAAAATCTCATTAAATAACTGAAAATAAAGTAGACTCATTCAGCTGTCTACTACCCTAAGGGCAATGGTGCTATCGAAAGGTTGATAGCAACAAATCGATCAACAATTGCAAACTATCGCTAACCATATCAATAATAACAATATTAAAATGAAAAAAAAAAAAAAAACGATATTAAGATGAAACTGTTTAATACAGCCTTAGTCTTAGACAAGGAAAGAGAGGGGACTGGTAATGTTCGATATTACGATAACGAACGATGTGTGACCGAAATCGAAGCGAGCGCCATTAAAAAGGTGACAAACAAAGAATTGTCACCCATTTGGTTTGGTGACAGAAAGTACGTGTTAAGAGTTTTTTTTATGAATTATGTGGTTAGTATAAAATGGTTGGATGTTCGACATACGGCTGCCAAAGTCGCAGTGAAAAAAAACAGCCTGGAGTTACGTTTCACAGTTAAGAAAAAAATTGCTTCTGTGCAATGCAGAATCATTTTAGTCCCAAATTTACAAATTTACGAAACGATGCTCCTGTCTATGAAACGACGACTACAATACATTAATATTAACACAGAGACATTACGTATAACAAATATTATAGCGATTTTCATTCATGTTTCATACTTGATAAATTATGCATACAGTATAATCGTTAATTTATCCATAGGCGTAGTTACTGATTATGTATAAAATATTGGCGTTATATTCGTCATTAGATAGCAGGTCCGACGGAAGCCTTTTTGGGTGTATTTATAGTAAACCCTACATACGAAAAACTTCCCTTTGTGGAATTCCACGTTCGAATTATATATTATATTATATAATGTTTATATGGCGCATGCTGCATGCTCGACTTTATTCCTTCGATTGTTTTGCACTGAAAGGGGTTTTTTTCTCCAAAATTCTTCCGAAGAACTGTTTTTCATAAAGATGGGAAATAAAATTGTTTTAATCGTTTAAATTAAAAACAAAAAATGCACTGCTTATTTGAGCAGTAATAATATGTTTATTACGTACGTCATCAAACAAAAAATAAATTCTTATTCCTTTAAATTATAACATTTAATTCAGTTAAATGCAAAATTGAAGTAAATTCCTGTAAGAACTAATGTTCCACAATTTTAAATGTTAGTTGTATTGTAATTATATTATATTAATAATATCAATGCATGTATGATATAAGTAAAGTCTCCTACTTGTTTTGTTTGATAAATGTTTTTGGTATTACTTATTTATTCTATTTTTTTTTTTAATAAATTTCAGTCACAGGCGAGATTGTTGTAGGATTCCTTTTTTTCTTTATATCTGCTTTATTTTTTTTAAGTAGCACGAAAGAGAGTAAATGTTCATATGTTACACCTCTGGCGCAACTGTCCGCCATTAGATTGGTGACGATCGGTCACACTGCCGCACGCCGCGTTATCAGTCCTCTCTCTTTCCTTGTCTAAGGCCTTAGTATTAACCGAAGCTGTTAACGAACTTCGGTTCGATATCAAACAAATTTTAACGTATAATGATATATTGTAAGGAAAACATCCTCCCTATCTTACCCAAATACCCAAACGAATCCATACGAAAACTGGCATTGTCTTCCCCTTCTCATCTGACATTAATGATATTGTTAATTATCAAAAATTAGTTAAAACAAGTTTTTTGATTAAAAATAAAAATTAATTGCTTTTCTTAAATTCCCACTAGTCGAGAAAACCACATTCCACCTCTTTCGAATATTTTCAATCCCGTTCAAGAGTAAAGTTCAAAATCACTTTAATGTATTTTTACCTGACTCGATCTATTTGGCTCTAGATGTTACAGGATCGCTTTTCACCACGCTAAACTCATCACAATATTTAATAATGGTTAATAACAATTATTTTGGATTATCTGTAAAGTATCGTTTATTAGACAAACAGTCCACCTGTGAGACCGATCTCATCGTAAAGAAGAAATTGAACAACAAATGCAATGTTCTGGTAATCCCTCTTGAAGACGATCACCTTCAGCCCCTTGATGGCCAGCAATGATTGCTGTTACTGTCAAAATCCGCGACATTTACTTAAGTCAGCAAAACCCAATTCAGCAAACCACACTCGCCAGATCCAGGATCCTTCACCTAGAAGCCCTATGTTTTGGATGTTTGTATAATGGTTTTAAAGTCGAGCCGCAAAAAAACTCTGTAAATTACACAAACTCGACAATGAGCAGCGTCCCGATCACCCATGATTGCTGTATGGAAGAAGAAAAAGAAGCCGAAATAAACTCTATTAGCTCCATTAGGATGCATAATCTAAATCAAAAAGACCTGCTCCTAAACAAGCATAGATTGGAATCCCTGAGAGAAGATTTATTGAAACTAAAACCGTTTTTCTCAATTACCTCTAGACAGAGGATGGTTTTGGCCTGTGACTGGACTTTTAGGCACCGTTCTTATTATCAGCTGCTGTGTGTGCCAGAAATGCCGAATGCCATTCAGCATCAACCCCTTTTCATGGGATGCCTCAAGTTATGTATAAAAATTAATAACCACAAATCGACCTAGAACAGTGATAAGCCGAACACCCTCCTACAGGACCTATTCTACGAATGATCCGACATCTTACGCCGCATCTGCCCCGAATTTAAATACAGAAACTGCCCCAATGACAACAACAATCGAGGAAATTTTAAATTGAAATGTTATAATCTCTTTGTCGAACATTAGTATATTTAGCCTGCAAGATTGATACAATATCTTAAGTGAATAATGAAATGTGGTTATCATAGCTATAATCTTCTTTTTCTAAATTTTGCATATCAATATTTTACATATATAAAAAAAAATTCAAGTTTAGGGAGGGGGGTGTTATGTCTTGGCTGTTAATAGACTTTCTCTTTAAAATTTGGTAACCTATATAAGGGCCAACGTGATCTAGGCCAATTAGTTATACTTTGGACGCATAATAATAAAGTCGCTAATCTAAAGATAATGTGTTGTTATTCTCCGTGTCGGAGTGAACTCGGTTTCTCATAATCTCCAGGATTAATTTGCTAAGTGAATTTAAGTGATTCTGTGAAGTGTGGAATCTCATTCCTGTTGATTTGTGCGGGATAAACCTTGGTATTCAGTGCCGTAACATCGGTATACCTATGATAATACCTTAGTGCGCAAACTCAAATAAGTAGGAGCATCACCTGGTTTGACGATCAACCCCCGTAGAAACGGAGATGCTCATATCCAGTCGTGAAAATACATGTGGTAAACTATTAGAACAAATGAACAAAAAAACAATGACCATTTTGATCAACTACTGGTGTTTAATTTAAAAGAAAATTGTAATTTTAAATTCCTGTCTATTTTGTACACTTGAATATGCGCGATAGAAGTATTTTTATTAAAAAGAAAATTTTCAGATCCAGTAGTTGACCACAGTTTTGTGGCGGATAGAAAATATACGTACCAAATGTTTTATTTGGTCTTCTTTGAAACTGTTATTACATTGATGTATCTTTTGGGAAGATGTCTGAAGTTAAGAGAAATTTATAATATTAATACTTAATGCGGTGCACTAATTGTGTTTAGTGCTTTCGACGCCTATCTTGGTGAGTCCGAACCATTCTGCGTTTTGAACTCATATATTGCGATAATAATTGAAGGCTTTCTTTCCGGGTGAAGATTTGCCTTATTAAAATTGTTTGGTACCGACACCCGGTGGCGCCCATATTATTTTCAAATTTAGTAGTTTTTTTAAATATTGTATATATTATTTTCATTTCTCTTTTGGCACGGATAGTTATCCATTTTTATAAATATTCTTTTACTAATTTCTATCCATTTTTATAAATATTCTTTTAGTAATTTTAATCCAAATTTTATATTTCATTTTTAAGTCTACATTGTTTAAATCTTTTAATATATGTATATATGTATTTTCCATTAACAAATACTAGTTTTGTTTTTTTTATTTTCTTGTAATACTGGGAGTTCAACGATCTCTAACTAGAATACGGCAAATAATTTTTTGGGTTTTTTAAATCATTTTCAGCCACTAATTTTAATCCACGACCCAGCTTACCAACAGCCTAACTGAGCCCGGCAATTATACACCCCCCTCTAACCCCTCTAATAGGGACGAGAAGGTGATGATAAAATTTTGGCACCCAACGTGGGGCCTGTTTTTTCTTTATTTTGCATATTGTATCGTGTATTCTGGTAGACAATTTGTTATATTTGCGTCTGGTTTTGATACTAGTTTCTATTTAGTCGGATTGTTTTGTAAGTCCACTGCAGAGAATTAGTCCTTACCCCATACATGATTACCGATTATCGTTTGTTATTACCTCCTTTTTGAACCCTATTCATTATGGGATATTATTAGTTTACGTTCCGATGAACATAGGTACGAACTTGAGGTTCGTGGTGTTGATGTTGGGGATGGTACCGTGGTTACAATGCGCAGTCTTCTTCGTGGTGCTCGGCGCAAGGAGATGCGTGATCCCGTTCAGTCATTCGATTTGTCCAAATTTTCTGCTGCTGGGGAAGTTAACGCGTGTGCGGAAAAACTTTCTGAATTAGATTTTTTTTTTTTTTAATACCGTCTGAGTCCAAATGAGAACGAATTTAAAAGATTACACAACCGTCTTTATCACCTTTTATTCCGCATACGTAATTTGGAACAATTTATAGACATTCCAGGCGAACTTGAAGGGTTGCTAAATAGGTGTTTACAACCTTTAGGATCTTTGGAGGATACCGAAGGTCCTCCCAAAAATTCTGATAATTCAAAGGTTAATATCGCCCCTACCCCCGCTGCATCCAGATTGAGCGTGGTAAAATCTGTTCCAGTAGCAAAATGGGACCTTCAATTTTCCGGTGACGATTCTCAATTAAATGTTGTTTCCTTTCTCGAAAGTATTGAGGAACTCAAGATTGCTCGCAACGTTTCCTATGAGGAACTTTTCGTTAGTGCGGTTGAACTTTTTTCGGATAGGGCTTTGATATGGCATCGCGCTAATCGACCGCGAGCCTCTTCTTGGGAGGAATTGGTTTCACGACTAAAGGCGGATTCCTATCGATTATGAAGATACTGTGTTTGATGCGAGGCCGTATCTGGTATCCAGCCTCTGTTATGCGTTCGGATTTTTCTTGTTTTTATTGAATTAAGGATTTTCTTGAATTTTATTGCCTTTTTATTGTAATACACTATAAATCAACTATTTACAAATATATATGTTGATTATTAATAACTCTTGGTCTTCAGAATGTAATTGAATTCTTGTTGCTTTTTTATTAATTTTTTGTTGTTATTTTATATTGTTCTTATCCATGACAATTTGGTTTTTTTTTTTTATTTTTGTAATTTTAGAAAAAGGGCCTCCTTTGTTAATTTATAAATAAACACACATACAACTATAAATTAGAAGAAGAAAGATATATACATATACACAAAGAAAGATATATACGTATATACATATACACGCGAGACGTAACATACTGTTTGGAAACAGATTAAATTTAGGAAACAGGGTTCAAACGAAAAGAGCTCACTGTTTATTTCGGTAATGCTAAATCTCTTTAAAAGACTTCCATCTTTTTTGTCCGAGAAAGATCAGCAGTGGCATATTATGAAAAATTTGAGCCCTTTTTACGCCAACCATCTCGCTTTACGTGATGTCAGTTCCATCGAAGAACTCGCTGATCTTTGTAGACTATTAGAACAAACCAAGTTACAAAATTTAAAACATCGTTCCCTTGCAAATCATCCCGTCGGAATTGAAACTAATTTCAGACACCGTTCAATTGCCAGTAAACCCTTAATCCAGAGAGGAAGTACCGAAGCGCGTAAAACAAAATACCACTGCAATTCGGCCACACTTATCGTCTTTGCGATAAATAAAAAAATATCTTTTGTTACCGTTGCGGTCGCCCCAATGTTACGATCAGTGAATGTCGAAACTGTAGTCCAAAAAACGAGTAAATACGGGCGGTAAAGTCAGCCGTACTTCACGCATATCTAATTTAAAGGCTGAAAACTTTGAATGGAAGGATTGGCTTGCGCATGTGTCAAATTTTCTGACGAGGAAAGTATCGACCATTTTCTTACATCCCCGTTCTGATTCCCCAACCACATTCAAGTCAAAATTTTTCAGAACTGTGTGGTTGCCTTGCTCGACATTGACGCTACAAACACTAACTTGGGTAGTGAGGGTATATCCATTTTAGATAAAAATAATATCCAGGTCTCTCGAACCGTTTCGTCTTCCCATCTTGTCACCGCTGATGGACAACCACAAAAGATCATGGGTACAGTAGATCTTTCGCTTGAGGTTAATGGTGTTAAACGTACTCAATCAGTTTTGGTCACCTTTAAAAGAGGTTTGTAAGCGACTTAAGGAAGCGAATTTAACCATAGACAAGTGCGAGTTTTGCATGCCAAGTCTTAAAAACTTGGGATATATTGTCGATGAACATGGACTACATACCGACCCTGATAAGGTTTCTTCTATTATAAATTACCCTCGACCTACGACTTTTACCGAGCTCAAACGTTTTATTGGCATGGCTAGTTGGTACCGGAGATTTATAAAAGATTTCTCGTCTATTCTGGCTCCTGTTTCTGAGCTCCTTAAGGGTAAAAAGAAACGCCAACCGATTAGATGGACCCCGGAAGCAGACAATGCTTTCCAAGAAATTAAATCTCTCCTTATTTCTGCGCCAATTGTGACCAACCCGGACTTTTCAAAACCTTTTAACTTACAATGTGACGCTTCTGATTAGGGTCTTGGGTGTGTTTTGTGTAAAAGCGAGGGAGATGATGAAAAGGTCGTTGCCTATGCTTCCCGTACTCTTTCGAAGGCCGAAAGAAATTACTCTGTTACCGAAAGAGAGTGCCTAGCCGTTCTTTTCGGTATTAAAAAGCTTCGTCCGTACATTAAAGGTACTCATTTTACCGTACTTACCGATCATTATAGTCTTAAATGGCTTCAAAATTTACACGATACTACCGATCGCTTGGCACGATCGGCTGTAAAACTACAGCAGTACTCTGTCGATATCTTTCACCGACGAGGAAAGTTGAATGTGATTCCTGACGTTTTATCTCGTGCAACCCTAGCCGTTTCGTCCATAACCATTTCTCCTGATAGTGTCGATACTTGGTATTCTAAATAAAAAAAGTAATTCATGACCCTCAATTATACCCCGATTTTCGCGCCGAGAATGGTCTGTTGTACAAATATGTACCTGTTGAACATCAGCTACAGTCTAACCAAATTGAGTGGAAGTTAGTTGTACCGAAAGCCTATCGTTCCGAGGTTTTGACATGATGATCCCCTATCTGGACATATAGGAATTTACAAAACGTTCTGTAAGGTCTCCATGGAATATTATTGGCCTAAGATGCGTTTCAACATTGCTCATTACGTTCGCCGCTGTGAGGTGTGCATTGCCTCTAAGGCCTCAAACAATTGCGACCTGGACTCATGGGAAAAGAGTGAGTTTTCCGTTTGAAATGATTTCTGTCGATCCAGTGGGTCCGTTTCCACGTTCTTCCAAGGGAAATACCATGCTTCTTGTGGTTTGCGACTGGTTTTCTAAATTCGTCCTGGTTAAGCCACTTAAAAAGGCTACTGAGTCTGCGGTATGTAATTTCATTGAAAATGATGTCTTTCTGATTTTTGGCGTCCCTTCCATTATCATTTGTGACAATGGCCCTCAATTTATTAGTAAACAATTCAAAGACCTCGTGGGAAGATACAAGGTCACGAAAATATGGTACAACGGAGTCTATCATCCCCAAAATAACTTTTGTGAGCGAACCAACCGGACTCTTGTTACTTCTCTTAGATCCTACGTTACCACCAATCAAAAACATTGGGGTTCCGAAATATATAGGGTTCTCACGCTTTACGTAATTCGGTTCATGATATAACTGTTGGTCTTTGGACGTGTTGTTAATCCTTTCGGTGACTATTATGGTAAGATTCTTGATACTAAACCGGAAGAAGTTTCTTTCCGATCGCGCGCCAAGGTCGCTTTGGATTTGGAAAATTTCTCTGAACTTTACCGGAATGTTCAAAAACGACTTCATGAGGCCTATGAAAAGAATGCTAAGCATTACAATCTAAGAAAAAGACCCCTTCAATTCAAAGTTGGCAATACTGTATGGCGTCGTAATATGTCTCTTTCTAGTGCTTCCGATAACTACAACCGTAAATTGGACGCTAAATATAGTAAATGCCGTGTTGCCGAAAAAACGGGTCCTCTTACGTACCGTTTGGTCGACTTTCAGAATGACCGCAATTATGATGTTTGGCACGTTAAGGATTTGAAGGCCCATCCTGACGATTCCGATCGGGAATCCCTTTCAGCTACTGAATGATAAGTCCCCCAATTCCTCACCGTATGGACGGTTTCTCTTGTCTGGCGTCTTGACCGCCTAGTTTCACCTTTGGCATCCCTGTGATTCTCTGTGATCCTGGATGCGCACTTTTGCAATTTGGGAACAGAGTTAATTCTTGATTGGTGTGTAAATCGCCTTGAATGAAGGGTTAGCCCCCGTGTGTGATTGGAGTTGTTTATCTGTGTCTGACTTTTGTTCTGGATTCCTTTTGGTGATGGGGAACGACCAGTTCTGAACTGCTTAGCATATATTTTCTTTATCTTCCGGTTTTTTCGCTTCTCTTTTGACCTGGGTGAGGTGGATATCACGATTTTTTGACCATGACTGTACATCATTTCGATGCACGTTTCCTTTGTTTTAAATATTGCTGTATTTAACCTACTGAATCCCATATCGCTTCTTAAACAGTTTATATTTCTTGGCCTTGAAAGCAGTTCTCAGCGTATGCCTGTCTCCAGCTCTTGTTATCAATTTTTGTTACCTGTTCTGACAAGAAAGTTTACAAATCATTATCTCATAGAACCTTCTAGAGACTTGTGTTATGATGACGTCAAAAAAACTGGTAAATTCCCAGACGCGGTCTCTTTTTTTTTCGTCATGGGTACGGCGTGATCGATTTTCTAGCTCTGATTGGTTCCCGATTTGAATTTTTGATCGCGGGAATTTGGGGTATTTAAGCCGTGTGGGCGCGTATTGCGAAACCATCATTACTACCTTTGTTCCGAACTATCGAATCAGTAACGTGATATTGGGCTAGTTCCGCTTCGTTTTGGTGGTTAATCATCCTACCGTACCGTTATCACGGTTAGAACTATTTACCGTTCTGTGACTGAAGAAACTTCCGTTTCGTTTTGGTAGTGATTAACCCTGCCGTACCGTTTGTTATCTTAATTGAAACTACCATACCGGTATATTAAATAAAACGGGTAGTTACCCTAATGCCGTATTGCTTACTGTGAATAAGGTTATATTCATCTGTCGTATTGGGCCGCTATTTTACAGTACAAATTGCTACCCTTCGGATACCCCACTGGATTGAATTTCTACTTTAATACCAACAGAATTTTAGGTGATTACCTTACGCAAATTACGTTGATTGTTGTAAACCATTTATATCATTATTTCGTTACGTATATGTGAAATTGTACATTTTTCGAAATAACAAGTTAACTTCCAGTACGATTATCAAACTGTAAAAAATTGGATTGATTCGGCCGTTACATTGTGATAATTCATCTTAACAATAGATGAAAAAACACTACTTTGTTTATTGTCACTTTATTTATTCACACCTTTTTACTATAGTTTACACTCTACATATGTTTCGACTTATTAGGTCTTTTTCAAGAGTAATTTGATTACTAAAGTTGAGGTACAAAAATCTAAAATTTTAGGTAAAGGTACACGCAGGTACAAATCAGGTATATTGGGAAAACCTTCTATTAGATTGTGTTCCTTAAATATTGGTCAATGATTGATGTGTCTTTGAATTCAGATTTATCATTAGTTATGTTGGAATTATTTTTAAAAAAAAGTTTAATTTCGAGTTGTTCTAAAATGTTTAATCGTCGGCCTTTATTTTCGGTATGGAGAATTTTAGAATTGTCTTTGTCTATTTTATGATTATTCTGTAGGCAATGTAAACTTATTCCTGTTGATGTTTTTTTTTTATATTTTTATGTCTTTTTCGTGTTCAGTTAACCGCATACCAAAAATTTCTGCCTGTTTAGCCAATATAAAAGGAACTACAGTCTGCATAATTTATTTTATAGATACCACTTTTTTGTAGTTTGTTGGGTTTCTGTTTATTATTTACAAAATCTTCTTTAAGTTGTATTTGTTAATGGACATTGTCCTCAATTCCAATTTGTTTAATGCTTTGCATAATTTGTTGCAATGGCCGAATCAATCCAATATCCGTTATTCTTGGCTATTGTTTTTATAATGAGAAGTTCTTTTTGAAAATTTTGTTCATTTAGTGGAAAATGTAATAAGCTATGGACTAAACTGTGAAGAGTTGAAAGTTTTATTTAAGTAAATAATTGTACTCTTGATAATGGTCAAAGACCGAAACAATTGTTGAGTGTTTTTCAATAAATGTGTTTGTTGATGGAAGAACTTTTTTAAATATACACAGGCACAGTTACAGCAAGCTGTAAATGACATTATCAATAATGTCTACTAGCCCTTGGACATCGCCGGTAGTCCTGGTCAAGAAAAAGGATGGCTCGACACGGTTCTGTGTGGACTACCGTCAATTAAACAATGTGAAGCATGTAGTATCCGGAGATGGCGTTTCAGTCGACCCACAGAATATCAGGGCCATGCAAGAGTGGCCTGTACCTGCTGACGTCAATCAAGTCAGAAGCTTCCTTGGACTCTGCACCTACTATAGACGTTTTGTTCCCGGATTTGCTAAAATTGCTAAGCCTCTGACACGACTCACAGAAGAGAGTAGAACATTTTGTTTGGAGCAAGACTGCCAAGCTGCCTTTGAACAATTAAAGAAAACCCTCTCGTCTACACCTGTGTTGAGCTATCCCTTACCAACTGGAAAGTTTATCCTGGACACCGACGCTAGCAATATTGGAATTGGCGCGGTTCTGTCACAAATACAGAATCGTGAAGAAAAAGTGATCGGCTACTTCAGCAGAACTCTATCCAAATCAGAACGGAATTACTGCGTAACCAGGCGCGAATTGTTAGCCGTAGTAAAAAGCGTGGAGCATTTCTACAAATACCTCTACGGAAGAAAGTTTTTGCTACGAACCGACCATGCCGCGTTGAAATGGCTGCTGAATTTTAAGAACCCCGAGGGCCAAGTAGCCAGATGGATAGAGAAGCTGCAAGAGACTTTTACATAGAACACCGAGCGGGAAATAGGCATAAAAACGCCGACGCCTTATCCAGAAGACCTTGCCCGGATAATTGTAAACACTGTCAACGCGTCGATGAACATGAAGAGGTTAGGAGGATAACTATCCTGGACGAGCAGTGGCAGCCCGACAATATTAAGGCAGAACAACATTCCGACGTGCTCCTAAAAATGTTCCTGGATTGGAAGAAAGAAGGCAGAAGACCAACCTGGCAGGAAGTGGCTGCCAAGTCAAAAGAAGTAAAATAGTTGTGCTCAATGGGATTCCATTGAAGATGGTCTCCTGAAGCGCGTCGCTGGGAATCAAGATGACACAGAAAGGAGACGTCAGTTGGTGATACCGAGAAGCTTGGTAAAAGAAGTTCTGCAGTGCCTCCATGACGACCCTTCGGGAGGACATTTTGGCGTAAAGAAGACCCTTGGCAAAGTACGAGAATGATTTTACTGGGTCAACTGCAAGAAGGACGTGGAAGATTGGTGCAGAAAGTGTACGACGTGCGCCGCCAGTAAGGGACCTCAGAAGCGACAACGTGCTCCAATGTGGCAGTATAACGTCGGCAGCCCATTCGAGAGAATTGCCATAAACGTTGCCGGACCATTCCCAGAATCTGAAAATGGAAATAAGTACATTTACCAAATGAGCTTCGAGACAAAGAAAATATAACATCTTGTCAAAGATGTAGCAATTCTCAAGCCTACTGGAACAATATGATGGTCGCCCCGGTTCCACCATGTTTAGATAATTACATAATAAACTACACAGTGTTCTCGTCTGTTGTCTGTTTACAATATTTATTAATACCATATTTTTTTCTTTATATTTATTTATTATTATAATTCAATTTCTTATATATAAGGTGGGTGGACCATGGAAGGCCACGCTCCTTTGAAGGCCAACTATTAAAAAATCGTAGTTATCGACATGTAAAGACATATTCCTTCTATTACACACTAAGATCCATCAAACTCAAGACCACAAACGTGGCGGCGAGTCGATCGCACCCCTATTGTGGCAATGCGATCTCACGCTTCGTAGACATTGGTCGTCGACGTTACAAATGTTATTCGCGCGCACTGCAAAACGTAAGTTTCTAGTCAATAACTTATTATTATCTCATATTTTTTTAATGTGAATTGTCGTATAAGGATATGTTTATGGTACTAAAGAAAAAAAACATAGTTTTGCCTCAATTAAAGTTAGAATATTGGTAGTGTTCCCAGGAAAGCCGGTGGTTCCCTATGAGGCCTATTAAAACTTCGACCGTTGGCCTTGCTATGGTACATGGGCCACACTTTAAGCAAAAAAAATTTATAACAATAAGTGAGTAATTGAACAGATGATAAAATTTTGTGCGAATATTTCAGATTTTAAAAAGGAAGTCTTCACGTCCACGGCACAAGGCTATTAATTATAAGGTACAGAAAATAATAAAAGATTTATTTAAAACTGAAGACAAAGAGAATAAGATGAAGCAAACGACGAGTAAGAAAAAAAGAAAGTCTACAAATAAAAAAGATTCAAGAAAGAAAACCAAAAATAAAAACAATTCCTTAAAACGGCTCAAATGAATAGTACAAAAACAAAACAGTAAAAGATCGAAAATAGAGAAGAAAAGTGCAGAAGGTGAAGAGAAGGAGTGGTACTGTCACGCATGTGGCGATTGTAAAATGGAAGACATGACGCAATGTACCGAATGTCGAAAGTGGTATCATGAGGAGTGTATGAGTCTCACTCAAAAAGATCTCATATTTAAATGCTCAAATTGTTATTAAAATATCCAAAATTAATATCCTTTTTGTTCTAAGTTTGTTTCCGAACTTAATTTTTATTTTGTTATAATTATTTTCGTGATTTAATCTTAAGAATAGTTGATTTTCAACATTCCTGACTACAAGACTGACTATGTGCAATGATAAGTTTTTATAATCTATTACAGTAGTACTGTAGTTCCTATTATTTTATTATAATTAATAAAAAAAAGTCATAGTCATAATTGTTAGTTTGGCTTTCTTAGGAACCGGTGATATTCAAAGTCGGGTTTAAAGGCCGTCGTCGATTGGAATTTCTTCCTAAAGTTTCGCTAGCACAAGTGGCGAGCTTCTTCAGAGGTCCTTTCATATTCGATGCTGGATGTAGACTGATGATTTCTCCTGCGCAAGTTGTATTTATGCTGGTGGGCAGGGGGCGGAGCCTGTTCTGCTTCAGTCGACCGTGCGGAGGCGGTCGGAATTATTCGAGCGTTCCTGAGAATTGGATTCCAGATCTGATTCAGCTTTAGTGTTTCCTCCTTTCTATTGAAGTTTTCTGGGTGTTTATGGATTTCAATGGCCTCTCAATGTACATAGGAACCACCAAGAGATCTATGGGAACAAGACTCAGAGAGCACAAAGCTAACTGTCGGCTAGGACACTCAGAAAAGTCTGCTGTGGCCGAACACGCACTAAACAACGGAGACCACAATATACTCTTCGGGAACTGCAGACTACTGTCTTCAGTCAACGGTTACCACAACAGGATGGTAAGAGAGACCTTTGAAATCCATAAACACCCAGAAAACTTCAATAGAAAGGAGGAAACACTAAAGCTGAATCAGATCTGGAACCTAATTCTCAGGAACGCTCGAACAATTCCGACCGTCTCCGCACGGTCGACTGAAGCAGAACAGGCTCCGCCCCCTACCCACCAGCATAAATACAACTTGCGCAGGAGAAATCATCAGTCTACATCCAGCATTGAAGATGGAAGGACCTCTGAAGAAGCTCGCCACTCGTGCTAGCGAAACGTTAGAAAGAAATTCCAATCGACGACGGCCTTTAAACCCGACTTTGAATATCACCGGTTCATCAACTGGCCGCGAAAGCCTTTACCAATTTCTTAGGAACATTTTGGCCTTACAAAGAACGGACCCATAAGAAGGCCATTTTGGGTATAAAAAAAAAGTTTTTAATTTCATAATAATTAGCAAGTTATTTGATGCCAATATGATTCTCATTAATACTATTTTTAAATAACTTCCATTAATATATGCTTAGTTATACATACGATGGTGTTCAAGTAATGTTCGTTGAGTTTTTTATAGATGAAAATATATTGAGCTTTTAATGCTTCGCTTAAATGATAGAGCTTATTGTGTAGTTTTAGTTAAAGCGGATATATTTATTGTTACAACTCTATTTTTATGTTTCACGACTGATGTATAATATTGGCCTTGTTTGGAGCCGGGTTCCTTGCCAGGCCATTTGGAAGAGCTTAATAAAATTTAAGATTAATAAAAAGTGATTAAAGTTAGGTAAATTGAAAATGATTTATATGGTGCACAATAAAACAAAGTAATACTTAATAATTTGTTTCCCTCATTTATCCAGTAAATAAACGAATAAAAAGTGTTTTCTCGTTAGAGTGGCCTTCCATGGTCCACCCACCTTAGTTGCTGCTACCCGCGAATTCGTCCGCATGGAACAGTGACTCTATGCACCATTTTTCAATAGTATATTTTCAACAGTCAAACATACATGCATACATTCACTTTTGAAATTTGTCACACTTGTTCAGAAGCTGATATACACTAACATATACGAAAACTAGGCAGTTCTGGAAATATTACATACATACGGGTCGAATTGATAACTCCTTTTTTTTTTTTGAAGTCGGTTAAAAAAAAATGCAAGCATAACGCTCCAAAAATCCACGAAACCTCCTATTCAAACTTGCATCTGTCTAAATAATGAATAATAATACATAAAAAAGTCAGTTAAAATTCCCTATCTCAAAAACTACTGAACCGATTTTGATGAAACTTGTAGTATTCCCTAAGTCGAACAATATCTAGTACAACAAAAAAAGAATAACTTAAATCGGACTCTTGTAATTCCGGAGATATGCGAACAGAACATAAAAGCGCGCGCGCGCGCGCACACACACCACACACACACACACAAACACACATACACTTTTGAAATTTGGCACATCTGTTTAGACGCTGATATAGACTAACATATACGAAAACTGGGCAGTTCTGGAAATATTACATACATACGGGTCGAATTCTCGAATTCTTAACGTCGGTTAAAAAAATTGCAAGTATAACGCTCCAAAAATCGACGAAACTTATTAAAACTTGCACCTGTCTAAATAAATGAATAATAATAAAAAAAAAGTCGGTTAAAATTCCCTATCTCAAAAACTACTGAACCGATTTTAATAAAACTTGCAGTATTCCCTACGTTGAACAATACCTAGTACAACAAAAAAAGAATTACTTAAATCGGACTTGTAGTTCCGGAGATATGCGAACACAAACATAAAAATATACATAGTATATACATTTTTGAAATTAGGCACATTTGTTCAGACACTGATATAGACTAACATATACGAAAACTGGGCAGTTCTGGAAATATTACATACATACGGGTCGAACTGATAACCTTTTTTTTTAAGTCGGTTAAAAATTGACAATTAAGAATGTGTGTCGATTATCGTGATGTTAATAAAAAGCTAATACGCGAGAGATATCCGCTACCAGTTATACAAGATCAAATAAACATGTTGTGCCGTGCTAAATACTTTACTATACATAAGATATGAAATCAGGTTTCTATCAGCTGTTTTGGGCATATACAAACCGGACTTACTTTCCGAGTTAAATACAATCGGTATTGGCGCCGCGTTTCTTCAAAAAGAAGATGGTGTTGTGCGCCCTGTCGCATATTACAGCCGTCGGACAACGGTTTATGAATAAAAGTATCATTCATACGATTTTGAAACGCTCGCTATAGTTGAAGCTGTCAAACATTTTCGTGTGTATTTGTATAGGGTACATTTCAGGATATCTACTGATTGTAATAGGCATAATGACAGTATTAAAAAAATTAAAATTAATGGTTTTAGCGGAACATGTACGTTGAATAATTCCTGAAAAAATGGTCAAGTTTTAACAAAAACATTGAGATTCATAAGATTTTCATTAAAATAAAAGTATAAAATACAGCAATCGGCCATGTTAACTGAAACGCCAATACGAGCGAATGACGTCACGGCTAGGTAATTAAAAATTCATCTGTCTTCTACCGTTCTATTATTTGGTCTTTAGTGTACGGAAATTCAACTGATCTCAGCGTTCCCAGTCATATTTTAAAGGAAAATAATAAACAACCATCTGAGCAACCATGGAACCTAGACATGTCAAAGCAAACAGCAATAATTTACCCAGAATTCACGCAGTTATGCTTGGCAGGTTTTTCGATTCAAACAGTGATTTCTACTCATCGGAATTTCGCAATGTGAAAACCAGCATCTTAGTAAAAACCAGTGCATAATATAATTATAAGCTTACCTATCAATAATTCAGTTTTGTCTATAAATTATAATACGTTTGGTCAACCTGCTGTTTTGACATCTTGTGAAGTTATCCTTAATATAATGTAAAACAAAGTTTGCGGGTGGATAAATTCAATCTGCACGTGTTGTTTACTGAAATAGGTAAAACTAGTCATTACAAGTGGACTTGTACAAAAATAGACATAAGTAAGTAATTATCAAAAATTGGGCCTAGTAGTAAACAGAGTTGTGATGGGTAAATTTAATTTCAGGTCCTCAAGAGCTTCCTATGGAGACGACGCCGTAAGCTACGTGCAAATTAAGCGTGACGGAAAATTTGGTATAGTGAAGTGCACAATATGTCCAGAACATAAACTTCATGCCAAATTATATAGATGCACATTGATTGTTAATGAAGAAAATGAAGTCATTCAATCCGTTCAGTGTGAAGATTGTTTAGCTTCACAGAGTGGATGAAAACACGCTATAGCTTTCCTCATGTGGGTTCATCGTAAAAGTGAGGAGCCGTCATGCACATCGATAGACTGTTATTGGAAGAAATCTAAATTGTCAAGAGTTGGTAGCAGCTTAAAATACTTGACCGCTAAAGAGTTATCTAAGGGTGACCCTGCACTATATGGAAATTAAGCTGTTTTAAAAAAGTTTTTGGATGAGGCAGGGAAACGAAAAATAGAAGACTGTAAACTTTTGAAATACCAATCCCATTCTACTACACTCTAATTGGTTGTTGACAATGTTTTGGTTTCGCGAGAGAGCTTTCTTGATTTCTAAGCTTTCTAGTAGCGATAGCTTATTACTTAAAAAAAAAAAACTGGCTTCTCGGAGCATTGCACCGCCTATAACCATTCTATGGACGAGGAAAATGTGGCCGTTTTACACAGCAATATTAAAAAAAGTAATAAGCTATCGCTCCTAGAAAGCTTAGAAATCAAGAAAACTCTCTCGCGAAACCAAAACATTGTCAACAACCAATTAGAGTTAAGCTTCATCGACTCCCTACTTATTTTTGCTAATTTTTAGTTGTATTTATAGAGCTGTTATAGTTTTAAGACCTTAGTATTGTATTACTCTGTTACCTTTGAAAATGGTCGCGCAGACCGAAACTTGTTAGGTTTCTCTAATAAATTCGGTGAAACTTTCCTTTTGCGTTTGTTTTTACTTCATTAAGTATGTTTCACAATAGTTGCACCCCACAAAGTGTTTAGTTTATTAAAACCGTTGGTTTAACGAAATTGGTGCTTATTTACCGTAAAACCTTGCTAAGGTTTAAAAATTGCACGGCTCATATCTGGTTCATTAAACAGTGCAGAAGACTTAATTTAACCCCGGACTTTATGAAAATTAAGTGCAGTTATCCATCTTCGGAAGCCGCAGAAGCTATCAACACGGCCAAGAAAAAATGGTTGCAATTGGAAGTTAAAAAGTGGAACCTGCGCAGACAACATCTCGGAGAACACCTAAAATTGATCCATATGGAATTAACTGAAAAGCTACATCATATTGAATTTCTAACCCTTCAGTCGGACATCTTAGAAGAAGTTGCCATCATTACCAGGGACCACCACCTCAAACAACTCAGCAAGATTAAAAAAGTAAGTAACTAAGTCAGTCAAGAAGTTAATCAGGTAACCACTGCATTAGATCCGTTAGATTTCCGATTCGGACCAAGGCTAAAGAACTTAAGTGATATCAGTTTTAATAGTGATGAAATTAATCTGTTAAACAAAGGCTTAAAGTACGCCCCTAAAAACCATATCAATAAAAGAGATTTCGAATCTTTAGGCCTAGACCTAGAGTTAACGCTAAATAGAGTAACTAATTTGGATCCTAACAATACCGATCATGTCTCCGAACTACGGAAACATAAATACGTTTTTGCTGATATTATTAAAAAAGAATTCAAAAAATCGAAACATTCTAATCGCTCAGTTAATAAAGAATTGTCAGTAGTTAAATCCATTCAAAACAAATGTAGACTACATAAACTTATAATCACCAAAGCGGACAAAGGGAACACGGTCGTCATCCTAGATACTACTACTTACAACAACAAATTAATTTCACTTCTTGATAATTCCTTCTCTATGTTAAAATCAGATCCTACAAAAGAATTTCAAAAAGCTGTATATAAAATTATTTCTTCTAATTGTTGGTTAGACCCTAAACAAAATTTCTTTTTAAAGAACCTTAATCCTTCAGCCCCCATATTATACGGGCTCCCCAAAATACATAAAGACGATACCCCACTTAGACCTGTGGTGTCTTACATTAATGCTCCTTGTTATAAATTATGTCGTTTTGTGAACAAAATCTTACTAAAAAACTTTGATTGCTATTCTATTTACTCGGTAAAAAATTCTCAAATATTCGCCAATCAAGTAAAAGACCTCATAATTCCTACTAACTGTATTCTGGTTTCTTTCGATGTGAAAAGCTTATTTACTTCCATCCCAGTACCAAATTTAATTTCGGTTTTGAAAAACAAAATTAATAACAACAACAACATCAGCACAATACAAGGCTCAGACTTATTGTCATTGTTGGAATTATGTATCAACCAAAATTATTTCATGTTTAACGACAAATATTATAAACAGAATGAAGGTCTCCCCATGGGGTCTCCGTTATCTCCTGTATTAGCAGAGATTTATCTATATTATTTCGAAGAGCTATTATTTAGTTCCAGTAACAATTTAGTCAGTAACATATTTACCTGGAAACGTTATGTTGATGACGTGTTTTGTATTTGGAAAGGCACGGATAGGCAATTAGATAATTTCTTAATTTTCCTTAATAGCATCGACAATAACATCCAATTTACCATAGAAAAACAAGTTGATAACAGCATTAATTTCTTAGACTTAAATATTTATAAATCTAATAACAAATTATCCTTCGAAATTTATAGAAAACCTTCTTGTACTGATACAATTATTCCTGCTAATTCTAACCACCCGAAACAGACTAAACTTGCCGTTTTTCACTCCTTTCTCAATAGACTTTTGAACATTCCCTTATCTGATTATAATTTCGAAAAAGAACTCAATATTATTAAACATATAGCATTAAATAATGGTTTCGAACCCCCTATTGTTGATAAACTTTTACGTGCTAAACAAAGGAGAATAGCTTCTAGGCTTTTATACAATCCGTGTAATGATGTATCGTTAATAAGGAACAAAATGTACTCATCTGTAAAATTCATCAACAATGTAAGCCATAAATTTAAACATGTTTTAAATAAATTTAATGTAACCCTAATTGAAAACAATCAGTGCAATTTGAAGCTTTTATTATCAAAATTCAAACCTGTAGTGGACAAATTAGAAAAAAGTGGGATTTATAGGATTAAGTGTAACACTTGTGATGCCTTTTACATTGGGCAGAGCGGGAGAGCTATAAATAAGTATAAGGATAAAAGAACATCTTTATGTCATCAATAAAAAAGACAAAAAAACTGGCTTCTCGGAGCATTGCACCGCCTATAACCATTCTATGGACGAGGAAAATGTGGCCGTTTTACACAGCAATATTAAAAAAAGTACTAAGCTATCGCTCCTAGAAAGCTTAGAAATCAAGAAAGCTCTCTCGCGAAACCAAAACATTGTCAACAACCAATTAGAGTTAAGCTTCATCGACTCCCCACTTATTTTTGCTAATTTTTAGTTGTATTTATAGAGCTGTTATAGTTTTAAGACCTTAGTATTGTATTACTCTGTTACCTTTGAAAATGGTCGCGCAGACCGAAACTTGTTAGGCTTTTCTAATAAATTTGGTGAAACTTTCCTTTTGCGTTTGTTTTTACTTCAATATTTATCCTTTATTATATCGGAGTGTTGAATAAGTATGGGTGCAGATTTTAAATAAAAAACATTTTAAAAGTTTACATTTGTTTTATTTTACTAAAGAATTTTGTAGATTAATTAAAGCACATGCTATGACTATAATATCAGCAAGTGTTTCTACAAACTTATTTGTTTTTATTCATTTAATAAGAGAATCTTGTCAGTTTATTAAACCACATGCTATTGTTATTTTATCATCAAGAACTTTAACCAAATTTAAGTTAAGAGAAGCATGAGGTTTTAATATATTAAATTCCCGTAAATGTCTAATCACCCGCTCAATGTGAATTCTCGAACTGGCTATTTGTTTAGTTTCTTTAGCTTCACTTTTAGACAGTTTTCCACCAGATGTGACACTTGGAGGCCGGACTAATAGTACTTTCATCTTACGTAAATACATTTCCACATATTTAAAACCTCTGTTCGCCATCCCACACATACCTGGTTCTAAACACTTCATAAAGTCGCAGGAATCTACTAAACATGTATCTGTTATTTGTCCTCCATAACCAGGTGAAATGTAATTTACTAAACAATTTGGTGTACTAGATACCAGATACTTAATTGTGTTGGTTTTTTTGTAATCTGACCATGAAAGAGCTTGATTTAATGCTTTTGAAGGCTTTTGTATTTCTATCTCCAAACAATCTATTATACAACTTACTTTGTTATATTTATGCCTAAAAGCCATGGGTAAATTTCGTTTAGTTATTTCGTTGTCTAATTTTACTATGAAAGGACGTATTACACTTGCCAATATAGGTATATTTAAAAAAAATATTTTGCTTGCATACGTTGTGTCCATAACAAAGTCATCAGCAACTTCACGGAATGAATTATTTAGTCGTATTTTTTTTAGACACAATAAAATATGGTTGAAGCGGATATTTGTTTGCTCTTGAATCAAATTAATTAAGAAGTAACAGTTATTAGGAATGCCAATGTAAGCACGTGGATTCTTTGTGATTTTCTTCAATGTACATTCTAAAATTCTTGCATTCTCTTCTTTTTTATCGTCTTCTATCATCTCACTGCAGTCAGAAGCAGATTCTGTCTGAAGAGATTTTGTTAATGGTGATGATTGTTTGTCAGTTATTGAGAGTGTAAGAACTATCACTATCCCATTGTTCTCCTTTTTGAAATATCCTTCTCACACTAGATTTTGATGGCATATTTTCAACACAAATATTTATTTTAAATGGAGATGTAGAGACAGACTGCAGGTGTGGCCTCAACGGAGATGTCATCTGATTTACTGATCTCACTTCTGTTTGATTAGCTTTACTTCTGAATGTTTTTGTCATATGTACTTGAATTGATTGATCTCTCATTTTAAATGTTACTGGTTGAGCTTCTTCAAGATCGTGCTGAACTGTAAAGAAATGGTTTTATTAAATTATACTTCACATGGTAAATAGAATAGATAAAAGCACAGAGATGATAATACTAATATCCTCACTGTTGATTTTTTTCAATAACACAAAAATAGAATAACTAGATACAGACTGTATGATACCATGAAACCATTAAATTAGATAAAATATGTACCTGAACTTCCAGATACTATTTCTTCAAAATGTACAGTAACAGTATTAGTTTCTTCTTATTGATTTTCACATTCTTCAATAGCCATCATTTTTCGTTTTTTACGTATATATGGTCGTTCTGTAGTATCAGATGTTCGCTTTATTCTATCTGGTTGGCATGCAAAGTTTTTAAGAATACATCCTGGTTTCATACGAACTTGGGACACAGATCCCATCAAATGATACTGCATGTAATTTTCCATATCGTTTGGCAGCTGAAATAAGTAATCCATTATGTAGTCAATTTATGTATGACAACAACGACAAAAACAAAAATACTCACATCAAAGTGGTCTTCACAAAAATAAAGTGGCGAATTCGTAACTACACCTGCTGGGTCTCGCTGTTTTCTTGTTTGGAACATAAACAAACATTTTATTAGGTGTTGCTATTGATGGGTTTTTTCACAAATGGACCGCACACCACTTATAAACTTATAAACTTTTAAATTCATTTTTATCACAAGAAATATGTACGTAATAATTTGTTGAGTTTCTACTTGTAGCATAAATACAGCTGACAGCTGGATATTTACCTAGGCGTGACGTCACAAGCGGACGCCATGACACCAACCAGCGTTTTCGCGCAAAATTCAAAGTAGATAGAAAAACCTGCAATAATTTGCGTTAAAACTCAATTTATTGCCGAAATAATGTTTTTTTTTTTCGAAAAATTGGATGTGTGCCTACATTACAGAAGGCAATTTCAAAATCTGTCATCATGCCTATTCAGTGCGCGCAACAGCGCTTAAGAAAAACCTACGTCTGCGCACGGCGCGTTGGTGGATTAAATTGCAAGATTATGACTTTACTATCGAGTACCGTCCAGGAAATAAAATGGCTCACGTAGACTATTTAAGTTGGAATCCCGTGGACGATGAATGTGATTTGAAAGTGTGTGTTTTGAAAACATTAAGGCCGCCCGCACACTCGGCCACCGGTGGTCGCTACTAGACGCGACCACCGGTGGCTGTCATCGACCACTAGCCGTCGCCATCGGTGGTCGCCACTAGACGTTACTGTAAAACGCCAGTGGTCGCTACTTTTCTCCTAATTTATTAATCAGGTCCGGTGTTAAAAAAATTTAGTTGCATTATAAAAGTTCAACATGGAAGCACTTGCTACGCTCCTTCTAATTCGAAGACGACGCAGGAGACGTGAATTTATATTAATTAACCAATATTTTGGTACATATCCACAATTCATGCAATCAAGTGATTCACAATATTGACTGTCTAATAAAGAAATTCAAAGACAATGACAAAAATTTCAACATTTCACTTTCCTTCTAAGTACCTACATAGATTTAAAATATAAATAAAAAAGGAATGTATGTTTTAAATTTACAATTGTCAAAAAAAACATAATTTTAATAAAAATGTCATGTCCGAATTCTCCCAGTCCGTCCCAGTTAAAATTGTGGCCCGGAAAAGTGGCCAAGTGTGCGCCGGAGAATCAGCGGCGTCAGCGACAAGTAGCGAGAACGAGCTTCTCTGACCATTTGAATTGCATGCAAAACACCGTCCGCAGCGTGTGGTCGCGTCTAGTGGCGACCACCGGTGGCCGAGTGGGCGCCTGGCCTAAATGTAAGCAAACTTGCCGATATAGGAACGCTCCGAGAGTTTCAAAACAATGACTCATTTTGTCGTGACCTAGTTAGCAAGCCAGACAGTGATCCGAATTTCACTGTAGTAAACACTATTGTAGTAACCAAAATTAAGCCTCATAAATGTTTTGTACTTATTGCTGCACGATTGCATACAATGCGCTTGAATCATGATGAGTCATCAAATATCGGTTGGGACAAATGTATTGCGAAAATGAGAGAGGACATACGGTGAGTAGGGTAAGATAACCGATCCGGCACAGAGGAGTGAGGATATTGATTTGTAACGATTGAAATGTGAATAAATTTGTGATGTTATGTTATGTCCAATGGATAACTACGTTATCAGCAGTTTTACCAAATATCACGCCACCTTCTAATTCCATAGCTTTAGATTATTAATAAAAGGTTAACGGTCGTCAGTCGATAATTGAAACCCATATCGATCAGTTCCTTCACATTGCTAGTATAATTCCTATGTAATTTTGCAAATAAAATCTTCTAAAAGCTGTTCGCATTCTTTAAAATAAACTCTATAACATCAAAATTATAACTGGCGCTGCGAACAGGATCGTGAAAGGATCTTCAACCGTGAATATTCATCGAAAAAATTCCTGAGTGACCCAACACTACTTTGTTTATTATAATAAACAAAGAAGTGTTTTATTTGTTATCGTTAAGATGAATTATCACAGCGTAATAGCCGAATCAATCCAATATCTTTAGAACTTTGTTCTACAACGTTCATGATTTGCCCACTTTTGTTCGAATTTAATGAAAATACAGTAATCGAATTTCTAGTTTTTAAATTTCATGATACATTTGATGCATTAATCAGTAATGTAGATTTAAAACTTTTAAATGTCATCATAAATTATAACAGTCAAACTATCACCACACCTAATACAACCATACATTTTCTAGAAATACGTGACAAGGTTATTAACTCTTACACGCAAAAAAATATACCCGTACAGATTCAGGTTCGGGAGAACTTGTTTTTAAAAAGTTTTCAATTCTTAACACATTTATTATTACCAACCGAGTACACTGATAACTTATGATAAGAGCTACTACTTAACGATTACGTGTCAAAAGTAAGACTAAAAATGTCCTAGCTTCTAGTGGTAACCTCTGGAAGTGCTGTTGGGGGTGGTCTTTATTTACTCATGTCTCTTATCGCTGTTTGTGCCTGTGATTTCTATTAGTTAAGGGTGGCTGTCATCCTGTCTGGTATCTAACTCCTCCATCCTTAGTTTGAAAACGTCCTCGTCGTCAGAATCCGTGGGGCTGTTAGTTTTGTTGGTTTTCCATATCTTATATTTAGCACAAAACTTATGTTTACATAAAATTATAAGAGAAACTACGATTATAACCATTATGATTGTCAAACTACTATATGATACATAATGTAAATGATCCAAAGGTCTTAATGCTATCGTTTTGATCTGAATATTTTTCAGTTCCTTGATATCTTTTATTTGCACGTCCACATAGTGGTCTGTCTTCATTTTATTTAACCTAGGTGATGTCAACTTTACGTGTGAATTTTTAATCTTATATTTCACGTTATCTATTAGTATATCTTGAGATTGGTAAATGACACTAGAGTAGTTAACAGTAAATATTTGACTATCTTCATCGCTTATGATCTCTACGGGTACATTTGTAGATATTATTATCTTATCTTCTAAGGCCACTATAAGTCTAAATGGTTGTTTAGTTTTTACAATAGTGCAGTTTTTGACTAAGTCACAATAATAAGTCTGAATATTTTTGCAGATGTAGTTAATTACACTGTTCACTTTGTTCACAGTTATCTGTCCAGTAATTCACTTTTAATTTATGAAGATAATAATTTGGGTTAGGTATTAGCACTTCACTTCGGTGGTTAATTACAGGCATAATTTTGGATATTTTAAAGGTTATAAGATTCAGGACCGGTAATCGAAGAGCAAATACTATTGTTTCGTTAGTAAATATTACAAAACTTTTGGCGTATTTGAAGTCTCTAAGGAGATGTTCTGTGAATATGATTGATTCTTTGCTATAAATACTTTGAAGGTGTTCGATAATGTTTCTTAACTCAGAGAAGGGTATTAGTTCGAGATCGATCATTTCATTTTCAGCAAAAGATATTGCTCTAATAATTTTATTGAGAAAATATAAAAATTATTTTTCATTGTACAGCAAATTTGTATTTCTTTTTTTTGTAATTTCCGCATTGCTTTTGATATATTTTGAGTGTTTTCTTGGATAATTTTTAAATCTATTTTGTACTTATTCGTAAGTTGTTGAGCCAAAGATACCGTTTTATCAACTTGTTGTAAAATAGCTTCTTGATTTTGATGTAAAATTTTGATATTTCTCTGCAATTCGTTTAAATCTCCTGCGTCAGGTGTGCCTGCGATATATTTAATAAAAGTTCTTAATCCGTCTAATAATCCGCGTTTAGTTCTTTTGACAGTCAATTTGGAAATGTTATCATCGATTTCAATAAATGTTATAGTAATAAGTTTAATTAATGGTTCATTAGTTGAAAATTTGCGCGAGTAGGTTATTGTATGTGTTACGGATTTCGGAAGTATTATATAATAATAGAAGGTATGATAGTGATTTATTATTTGTGCCGTACCTAATTGTTCTTCGTAAGCAACTTGGTTTGTGTGAAGACTAGTTATTTGAAGAGCCAGAAGGCCGTTCATCAGGAGCGTTATCGTTCCCAGGATTAACATTTTCCTGCAAAACAATTTGTTTTCTAAGTCGCTTCATTTTTCTTGTATTGTAACGTCTTATTTTATTATTTCCAGGGTGTAAACCTACCAAATTTCTGTTGTCCATTTGCAATACTTGTAACGGGGAGTATTTTTGAGACTGTTTTTTTTTACATAAACATTCTCGGATATATTAGTGGGTATGTCCTCTTAATTGTTCATTACGTTTTTGTAATGTAGCCGTACCTTTATTTAATATTTTATTATATAAGAGCTCGTAGAAAGGCAGGAGTTCGGTTTTTCTCTTATTATTGTATTCCTCGTAAATAGTCATATCTAAGTCAAGTTCGTGTGCGTTCAAATTTTCGTAAGGTCCGTATAATAAGGTGAAAGGGGTAAAGTTTGTGGTAGAGTGAACTGACTGATTGTAAATTGTTATGACTGTTGTCATTAAGGTTTTCAGGTCTTCTTTGGGATTTATTGACAAAAGGACGTTTAATTTTTCTTTAACAGTACTATGGAAACGTTCTATAGGAGAGTTACTACTTGGATTCTGGGAGGTGGTGATATGTAGGGTGATCTTATGTAATTGCATGTATTCTTTGATTAAGAAAATGTCGAATTCAGATCCGCTGTCTGCGGTAATTTTCGTTGGGAAGTTGTGGTGGGAAAAATAGTGTCTCAGTTTATTTAAAATCGTTATGCCATTTTTGTCAGATATTACAAAAGCTTGTGCGTATTTGGAAAATACGTCGATGATTGTAAGGAATTGTTTTCCTTGAAAGGAAAAGGTGTCTATGTAGAGGTGTTCTAAAGGTCTTTTTGCTACAAGAGGTCCTTTAAATAGGTTAGTATATGGTTTTCTTTCGTACTTGTTTTCTAGGCATTGGGGACACTTGTTGATAAAGTTAATGATTCTGTCCTTCATTTTGGGCAGAAAATATAAATTTGAAAAGTGTGCATACGTTTCGCTTATTCCGTTGTGGTTATTTTCATGGTATTCATCTAACATTGCATTAAATTTTGGAATTGTGATATATGGCACGGATTTGATGCATTTTCTGAACCTAATGGTGTTGTCAAATAAATTTTGACACATGGTTACAAACGGTTTTTCTATTTCAGAATCGTAAAAATATATGCCGTATAGGGTATCGGGTCTTACTTACTCTTTGAGAAACTGAGTTATTTGTTGAAGTTCATTTCCTTTTCTAAGTGTTACATCGAATATACCTTGTTTCAAATCTTTATCACACACTTCCTGCGTTTGACATTGTACTGGTCAGAGTATTTGAGTGTTATTGCGTTCGAGAACGACTGCAAAACCTTTTCGGAAATTGGTAAATTAAAATTGGTATTGCTTTCTCTATTTGTATGTACGGTGTCGTTTTCGTCAGTCGGTCTTTGCTCAGGTAACTGTAGCGGGGTATCTTCTATTATTTTGTCGAGTTCGTTAGGTGACAGTTCCTCATCAGGGTTTACTTGGGGAAATAACGACTGTAAATCTAGGTCATTGTCTTCTCTTGGCGTTGTTTCTTCTTGGCGTTAATTTCTACTCGACTCAAGGCGTCGGCTACTTGGTTTCCTTTGCCTTCTCTGTACTTAATTTCGTACTAATATTCTTCTAATTTCAACCTTCATCTTGCTAATCGAGAATTCGGTTCCTTGAGAGAGAAGAGCCACACGAGGGTTTATGGTCAGTTTTGATAGTAAACTTTCTACCGTAAACGTTGGGTCGGAATTGTTTACACGCCTCGACTATCGACAACAATTTTTTGCAATCGTGGAGTAATTTTGCTCCGCGGAATTTAGAGTTCTTGAATAAAAAGCTATGGGATGGTTATTTTGAGAGATTACGGAACCGATTGCTATATTACTAGCATCTGTTGTAATGACAAAAGGTCTAGTGAAATCTGGGTAACTTAATATAGGGGCACTAGTAATTAGTTGCTTGCACTTATTAAATGCGTCTTCATAATCGGTGTCTTTGATTTTAATTTTCTCTCCTTTTCGTAAGCATTTAGTTAAAGGCTTTGTTATGGCGGCAATGTTTTTGATAAATTTCCGGTAATAGCCTACTAAACCGAGGAAAGCTTTTATTTCTTTTTGCGTTTTTGGAATAGGGAATTGTATAATTGACTTAATTTTATCTGGGTTAGGTTTTATATCGTAGGGTGTTATAACGTGGCCAAGAAAGGGAACTTCTTTTCGTAAGAATTCGCTTTTGTCTAGTTGTACTTTGAGGTTGTATTTTGATAACTCTTGGAAAATTTCTTTAAGATGGACAAGGTGTCCGTGCAGTGATTTTGAAAAAATTACAATGTCGTCCATATATACGAAACAACTCTTGTGTAAAAATTTAACTAAAACGTGATCCATCATACGTTGGAAGGTGGCCGGTGCATTTTTTAAGCCGAAGGGCATTCGTTTGTATTCATAATGCTCGTTCTCTACAGTAAATGCCGTTTTTTCTATTGATTTTTTGTCAAGTTCAAGTTGATGAAATCCTTGCGCCAGATCTAGGGTCGTGAAATAAGTACATCTGCCTAAGTTCTCTAGTATTTCTTCAATACGAGGCAGAGGGTATTTATCCTCTATCGTCTTTTCATTTAATTTTCTATAATCGATGACCATACGCCATTTTCTTTTGCCACTGGCATCGAGCTTTTTAGGTACGATCCACACGGGAGACAAATAGAGTGAAATGGATTGTTGTATAATATTGTCGTTTAGTAATTTAGTAATTTGGTTTTGTATCTCTTGGTTGAGATGAGAGGGGTATCTAAAGTTTTTCGTGTAGACAGGTGTTTCATCTGTGGTACGTATTGTATGTTTAGCGGCTGTGGTCGAAGTTAAAGTTACGTTATCATTGTAAAAGCAATGTTTAAAATCCCTACAGAGTTTTATAATTTTTGTCTTTCCCACATCATTCATGTGATCCGTTCGGATAAGTTTTTCTATTTGGATGTCGTAATTGATATCGTCTAAAGGTTCGGATGTCAAATAATTCTCGTCAAATTTTGTCATTTTGGGTTTGTCTTTTAGTTTTTCACTAGCTGGTATTGATAGCGTGATTTCATGATCGCGTACTTCGTAAATACCTTCGGGTAAACGATAATTATTCGTAGTTATGGGTTCAATTAATACATTACAGTTATTACTATCTATCTTAAGCTTTTTAAATTTTGAAATAAGAACGTTAATATCTTCCTGATACTTAATATACGTATTCGGTGTTTCTAAAATTAATTGTTGAATTAAGCGATTGTAAATCTTTGTTTCCGATCAAGCAATCATATTTGGAATGCCAAGGTATAATGAGGAATTCTATTTCTTGCGTTTCTCCGAATTCATATAAAAGGGGTATTTTCAGGGCATAAGTACCTTGAACTGTTTTATGCATCGCAGTGATTTCGAAGTTATAAGGATATATATAATTGTTAAAATAACAGTATGCAACATCAGGGTTCATTATAGAGGGAGATGCGCCGGAATCAATCAATATTTAAAGATTAAACATTTTAGAATATATAAATGGTAATTTCGGTTGATTCAAAAGTGAATTTACATCTATTAGGTGTACTGGTCTTGAGGGCCTAGTTGCTGAAAATTTTGAATAGGTTCACAAAAATTTTCTTCTTGTTCGATCGAGTATTCGTTTTGACAACTAACTATACATGCGTCTAAATCTCTAGGTAAAGCATATTTCAAATGTGAATGGTACGGTTCTTTAATACCCGCAATAAACGTCTTTTTAGCGATTTCGTTATAAAATTCCATTTTGCTCTGTCTTAAAACATCTATCGTTACATTTAATTGAACGTGTTCCTTAAGGGAATTTAAACGTGATCTTATTTCTTCCGCATACTGTTCGAAATTTTGATTATGTTTTTGATAACAAGTATTTAACGAATTGAAGAGAATCTGTTCTGATCTAGTATCTCCAAATCTATTTAGAAGTAAACTTTTGAACATTGTCCAGTCTCTCGGTTGATGAGAGACAAGTATTGCTCTGGCCTCACCACTTACTCTACATGTAATAAAATTAAATAAAATTTCATTTAAATTTAGAGAGGAACCAATCGGCTCTCTGAATAAAGAAACTTAAGTTTTCAGATCCACCCTGATAATAGGGTACCGCATCTTTAGAGACTTCAAACCTAAATTTAAATTGTTCTGTTGTGAGACTCATCTAGATTTCGTCTAACGCTTCTAATAGTCGATTTTCAGTACACATAAAGTTCTAATTGCTCTTAGATTAAGGCTAAATTGGAAAAAGGTAAAAAGGGTACCTGTTTTTCCTGTAGACGATCTCTTTGGAACGAACGGCAATTGTTGTTTCCTTCGGAGGATCGTTAGTAATCGATTTCTTCGGCAGGAGGAACAGCAGTTGTTTTCCAGCGAAGAGGATCGGTGAGCGAAGTTACAGTGTCCAGCGGTGGCGATACAACACAAAGGGTTGAAACCCACGGAAGTCGAATGATCCAGTATTTTCGGGATACTTTAGAGGATGTTAGACGACTCCTTCTTGTATCCTGTTCGCAGCGCCAGTTAAAATTCAGGTTCGGGAGAACTTGTTTTTAAAGTTTTCAATTCTTAACACATTTATTATTACCAACCGAGTACACTGATAACTTATGATAAGTAGTAGCTCTTAAAAAAACATTTTTAATAAAGACCATTGTAAATTAACAGCCACTACCAACGTAAAACATAACATACGTACAATAGAGGACGAACCGATATATGTATAAATCCAAAAACAGGTAACCAAATTATTGAGCGGTAACATTATTTGGCCTTCTATCTCGCAGTATTCCAGTCTTCTCAAAAAAACCGATACCTCAGGGTAAAGAAGATGGACAATGGTTATAGACTTTCATGAGCTAAATAAAAAGAATATAATGGCGTGCTTAGGTAAAAGGCAGTAAACTTCACTTACTGCTTTTTTGAAATTTTGATACTACTGAATTTTTTTGACGATTTTAATATATTTTTCATAAATTTAATCATTAAGAATGTTACTTAAATGGAATTTTAATTTTTCAAATTTATTAAATGTAAAAAATTCGTTATTTTTGCTGAATATAAAAAGAGTAACATTATTTTTTAATATAAAGAAGCTGTAACTTCCAAACTATACTGCTTTTATCAGCTGAAAAATATACTTACTGCTTCTTTACTTTTTATAATCCCTTTTAACTTTTTTTGCGTTATTAGTTACTGAAGAAAAAGACAGTAGCGACTGTTGTGTGTTGCTTTTTTCATTCAAATGTACGTTTGAAAACCAAACAGTTTTTGTAATCACAACGAATTTTCATTCTATTGTTTTTAAATTATTATAAACGAGGTAAGTGTATATTTAAATAGTTTTCGTGACTTCAACAAATAAGATTTATTTTGTATTTAAATTTAAATTAAACTTTCTAAAGTGATATTTACATGCTCCTAACCTCACATACAGAAACATACAGAAAAGTTCTATCAGATGACAAAATCCATTTCACAAAACTTGGTCATGAAGAATGTGAGGTTTGTGAAATTCAAAATATGCATCAGATCATTCAGACAAGAATGTTGATGATAATTGTGATATATGCAAGAAATGGATACATGATAAACCAAAAACGTGCTAAAATGACGTACGATTGCAAAACTCTTTATATGTCTGCTGATTTACAGAAAATAATCATGTTACCTCGTCTTTAATGCTTCAAATCAGTTATATTCACAAACAGGCTTACAGCATATAATGAAACTTTTGTTCCTGTTGGTAAAAATCAAATCAATGCTGTGCCATTAGCTGTTATATGGCACGAAGGAATTCGGGATTTTTAATTCACCACAAAGACTGAAAAAATAATTCTGTGGTTAGATGTTTGCTCCGCCCAAAATAAAAATTTTTAAAAAATATTTGTCCTCTCATACCTGAAAAACACCAGACTTTTTGGAAAAACTTACCCATGAAATAATCGAAAACTTTTTGTAATAATGAAGATCTCATCTTATAACAATTATAATTTAATGATTCCATAATTCATTGATATTGTATTATACCTAACACTTCATACTTAGTTTTTTAACAAATCTCAATCAGACTGAGGTTAAAATATTTCGTTCCCTAATTAGTACTCATGGTCATAGTCATTTTTTTAATTTAAAAAAGAGTTTTTAACAATAATTGTCAACGTTAAATAAATAAGACATTGAATTCCTGTTTTAAAATTTAAGTTTATGTTAATTGTAATAATTTTGCAGTTATTTCATTATTATTAAGAGTAATAAAAATAACTTTTTTGTTTGTGTTCAATAAAGATCAATAAATGTTAATTACTATTAAGAATTTTGTAACTCGATATTTATTCGATAAGAATTATTATATTATTAAAGTTTACTCTGATCTCAACAAAAATTATTAAAATAAAACTGAGTTATTATTTGATATTACTGCGTTTTACTTCTGACAAAGAAATCATTTTAATAATTAAAACAGCGAAGAAAAGCAGTACTTCTGTTTTACAGAGTACAAAGGCAGGAAACCACATCTTACTGCTCTTGAATTTTCAGAAATAAAAGACAGTAAGTTACATTCGTACGATATATTATAAAATAATATAACTTATTATCGGTCGCTAAATAAATTTGATGAAAAAAAATATTATAAATTCAGCTTAAGAAAATTAGAAATTTCGAGTTTAGTTTTTTTCGTTCTGCCTCTTTACACTTTACTGGCCTTTACCTAAGCACGGCAGCATAGAAGATAGGTACCCTCTCCCAAGAATAGATGACTTACTCGATGCTTTAGGTAAATGTCAATACTATACAACCCTTGATCTCGCCTCTGGATTTCATCAAATTCTGATGGACTCCAAGTCCATAGAAAAAACCGCGTTGAGTTGAGAATGGACATGACGAGTATGTTAGAATGCCGTTTGGCCTTCGTTATTGTCCAACCACGTTTCAACAAATGATGGACGAGATTCTCAAAGAGTACCTAAACAAGTTCGCTTTCGTCTAAATGGACGACATAGTCATATTTTCCAAAAGCCTCCACGACCACATCCTCCATCTAAAACTTGTTTTTGAGAAACTACACCAAGTTAATCTAAAGGTATCTCTTGACAAATCAGAGTTCTGTAGAAAAGAAGTTCCGTTCTTAGGACACGTTATTACGACTACTGCCATAAAACTTAACCTCGACAAAATCCGTGTAATCGTAGATTTTCCTATCCCACACAATATTAAGACACTCAGAGCATTCCTTGGACTATCAGGGTATTATCGCAAGTTTATCAAAAACTACGTGAAAATAGTTACACCTTTGACACGCTGCTTGAAAAAGAATTCTAAAATCGAATACCAGAATCCTGAATATCAATGCTATAAAGAAAATCAAAGAACTCATCACTAACGCCCTTATATTAGCTTACCCGTTACCTTCGTAAGTATAAGGCTAAACGGCTCCGACAGAGGCAACCTGTGACGTCAGCACTCGTGGTCTTAATATCAATATCAGTAACGACGACGCACGCGACAGAACGGCGAGAGTCATACGATGCAGATAGGTGAACGCCATTTTGCCAGTTTGCATTTTGTGAATTATTTTCCAGTGTGTAATTAACCGGATTAACGAATTTACTTGTTATTCTTGTGTAAAAGTGATAGTGCTACAATGCCTCATAGGTGTTGTGTTCCGGGATGTCGGGGTAATTATGATAGAGGCCCAAAAGTAGCAGTTTTCGGTTTTCCAGCGGACGCTGACCTGTGTAATAGGTGGATTCGCGCTATTCCACGAAAAAATCTCACTGTTACAAAATACACAAAAGTTTGTGAATTACATTTTGTGGAAAATAGTGTCCTGCGTGTTTCAGTTGCTCAGGATTCCAAAACAGGTGAAATTGTTTCAATAAATTAGAAAAATCCAAAATTGAAATCGGGAGCAGTACCTACTCTATTTCCTAATTGTCCTGCTTATTTGTCGACAAATATTTACTCGCGGTTGAGTAGGGACGAAAAATTAAACAATATTGAACAAGAGAGTTTCGTGCGAGCAGTAAAACAAAGTCAAATTGATTTTGAAGTGTATAAAAAGTCTTTCACCTACTCCGCGTATGAGGAGTTTCTCATTGTTTTCAGTTCGTTTAATATGCCCAATAATTGGTCCAAAATAATAGACGATGAAAAAGTAACGCTTTTTAAATTAGTATATTAGCCAGGGCCTGTTATTACTTATTCGGTTATCATAAATTCCGAATTAAAGGTACAAACCTTTTTTAGTGGAAAAGAAATTCCATTTTCAGTGGGAAGTACCGAAATTCCATTTAAATCGGAGAATATAAATGAAATCGAGTCTTTGTTAACGGAAATAAATAAGTATGATGCTGATAACGTAACTACAGGTATCAAAAGTATTCTTTTACACCATATTTCAGATTTAGTAGAATCGATGAAATGTGAAGAAAACGAGCGTGCTTTAAATTTTATATGTGAGCAATTAAACTTGCACACATCTGCTAAAGAAAGATTTCTATACTCAAATGACACTTTAGTTGTCACTTCTATTATTAATTCAATTAGTCCACACAGTTATAAATTTTTAAGAGATTCAAACTTATTGATACTGCCTCATCCCAACACAATCAAAACAATTTGCGCTTCTCTGTTAACTGATCCGACAATCGAGGAAAAACGAACTGATCTAATTTACGCCAAAAATGTGTGAAAATTGTTAGATGCGAATGATAAGTACATCACTCTATTAATAGACGAAATTCATATAAAACCATATTTAGACTATAAAGGAGGACTTAATAACAAATAAAACACAAATTTAAATTTCCACAATATATTAACAAGTACTTAACAATTGTTTCACCTTACTAAGGCTTCATCAGAAGTACAACAATCATATAAAGGAGGAAGTATTGTTGGCACTGCTTGCAACAGTAGTTTCTTAGAAAATTCTGCTTTTGTGTTAACCCGGCGAGAGTGTAGCAGGGTATGTCATACCCACTGTAATAATAATTTGCGTATATTTTTTGTTCGTGACTTTCAAAGTTGTTGTCGCGCTGAGTAGCTGGAGGGAGAGGGGTGCGGGAGGGGATAGTGGCGTGATCGCAGTGACGCGGCAGCCTGCAGTCGGGTAATCCGCTTGTAAACTGCGTTTGGGTATGAGATACCCTGCCACAAAGTTAATGTACATATTTCGTGATATAAACTAGCTGTGCTTTTTGTTGCTATTTTGGCTTATTTTGTTTGTTACAATATATTGTAACTATAGATTTAAATTAAAAATGGGCTTTGAACGTGAAGAAAACCAACTTCGGTCCATGCTGCAAGATGTACTGCAAAATACGTCAGATGAAGCGAGTTCTGGAGAAGAATCTGACCATTGCAGTGAGCATGACCTGCAATCGGACACTGAGCAAGATGGTCATAGTAATGTCGAGCTTACATCATGACGATAAAATTGATAGCACCACAGGAGACAAGAATAAGCCAGAGATGATAACATTCTACAATTCTACTAAAGCTGGAGTAGACGTGGTCCATGAACTCTCTGGTAGTTACAATGTGTCGCGTAATAGCAAACATTGGCCTATGACTATTTTTTATGGCATTTTGAATATAGCTGCTATAAATGCAAACAGTATTTTACGTGAAAATCTACACAAAAATATCAAAAGAACAGATTTCTTACTTAATTTGGGTCTGAATTTAGTTAACAAACACCTCAAATTGCGAAGAGACCAAAAGAATATCCCAACATATATTCGTCAGAGGATCTCTATACAGTTGAATGAACCACTTGCATCAACTCAAAATGTTCCTGGTCGCTATGTCAGATGCGGAGACTGTCCAAATAAAAAAGATAGAAAGACAAAACATGCGTGTGCAAGCTGTGAAAAGGCTATTTGTATGGAGCATGCAACTTTTATCTGCAAAAACTGCATTGATTTCAACTCCGATTCTTAAGATATTCCTAAGACTACTTGTGTTTTTTTGATAGTTTATATTGTTACTTATGTCATGTTCTATAGAAGTTTCAAGTTATTTTTGATTAAGTTTGTTTTGTTTTTTTTTCCTGGATTTTTTATGAGAGGTTGTTTTTTTTTGTTAAAAATTCATAGACACTTGATTAAAGTTGAATAAAAAATTATATTTATACAAAATAATTAAATGTTTGATTTTTAATACCTTATTATATAGTTACTCTATCATTATAAATAAAAAATAAAAATATTATTTACAAGAATAAAGTTTTACTGCCACACTTGTGAACGGGTATGGCATACCCTGCCACATAGTCCTTGTTACAATTTTTCACCACACTCTCGCCGGGTTAATGGTATCTAGTGTAAGATCAAATTTAAAAGAGGTTGTGCATATAAGTTCAACAAGTAAAACAGACAATAAACTGCTTTTTGCGTTAATAAAGACCGTAGTAATTAAATTGGAAGAAATTGGGTTTCACGTGTTTTGTATTGTTACCGACAACAATGCTATGAACAGTAAAGCAATGAGTAATTTTTCGGCAAAAAAAGTTCTTTCGTTTATGTATCCTCATCCCGTAGATCAATCGCGACCCCTTTTTTACCTATTCGATTCTGTCCATTTACTGAAATGTATCAGAAACAATTGGCTGAATTCTAAACCCGATCTAATGCTGCATTATCCCGATTTTGAGACAGGTAATGAAAGAAAAGCTTCTTTTAAAAGCTTGAGGTATCTTCATACCTTAGAGAACAACAAACTTTTGAAATTTGGCTATTCATTAAACCTAAAGGCCCTGTTTCCATCTTCGTTAGAACGACAAAACGTTTTTTCTCAGATTCATATAATTGTCTCACTGAAATATGATACTGTCCACCAGAGAGTTGGCGGTATTTTCCGAACCTATGTTCTAAATCGTCAGTTTGAAATTTACCTAATAAAACGTAATTCATTTTTAACTCGCTAAAACAATAACTAGAAATCTCTAGTAACCCACGCACAGTATGGTAGAAAGCTGTATGAGTTTGAGAACTTAGTTTATTTTCGAAAGAATGCGACTTCCATGCTTCTAACCAATCAAGCAACTTATTTAAAAACGTAATTTGGATATCATTAGCAAAATTGTGTGCCGTAATGGGCTCTTGATATTCGTCATTTAAACGCTTGCCTATAAGAGGATGCTTTACATTAACAATTTTCCACCAAGTTAAAATTATTTCAATAAAATTAGCAGTGTCTTTGGAGTGGTCAATATTGTATCCGAATTTCTGCAAAGCTTGTACCACTTTGGCTCCAAAAATTTTCAGTCCTTTCGTAGTACAAGCTTTGCAGAAATTCGGAAATAATATTGACCACTTCAAAGACACTGCTAATTTTATTGAAATAATTTTAACTTGGTGGAAAATTGTTAATGTAAAGCATCCTCTTAAAGGCAAGCGTTTAAATGACGAATACCAAGAGCCCATTACGGCACACAATTTTGCTAATGATATCAAAATTACGTTTTTAAATAAGTTGCTTGATTGGTTAGAAGCATGGAAGTCGCATTCTTTCGAAAATAAACTAAGTTCTCAAACTCATACAGCTTTCTACCATACTGTGCGTGGGTTACTAGAGATTCCTAGTTATTGTTTTAGCGAGTTAAAAATGAATTACGTTTTATTAGGTAAATTTCAAACTGACGATTTAGAACATAGGTTCGGAAAATACCGCCAACTCTCTGGTGGACAGTATCATATTTCAGTGAGACAATTATATGAATCTGAGAAAAAACTTAGGATCCAATCGTTGTTAACGCTGAAATCTCGAATATACGGACATTTAGAGATAAAACAATTTCACGAAAATATTGAACACTTTGACGATTCATATGATGATAATGTGTTTAATCCTGACATGATTGTTGACGAATCAGATTGAGACAGCCTTATAAACGACTTGCCTGTAATAACGTACTTTGCAGGTTACTGTTGTTATGTTGCTTTGAAGAGGATAAAATGCAATGTTTGTAGGCAAAATTTAGTTACTGACGATGAGCTTACCGTGGAAGATAATTATTCATTAATAAAAAATTTAAGTAGGGGAAACTTGCTTTTTCCTAAAGAACCTGTAGTTGAAATTGTTTCATTAGTAGTGTTTAACATAATTCTTATCGACTATGAAAAAGACTTTTTAAGCGTAAATAATAAGCGCCACTTTCTCTGCAAATGTATTTTCCAAGTGATTTGTGATAACGATTTCTTCCGCTCTTTTAGTGGGTGTACAGATCACACTACTGACAGTATTGGAAACATAATTATAAAGTGTACTACAAATACTCTTCTAAAAAATTATTGCAGTAAGAATAACGATCGTTTAACTAAAACTTCGAAAAATAGAAAACTAGCAACTTTAACCAATAAAACATAAAATAAAAGAAAAAACGGGATTGTTTAAGTTAATTTTTCAAAAGTTTTGGGATTTTCTTTCGAGGGAGTAAGACAGTAATTGTGAGACCCCCTTTATAGGCCAACGCATAGACAGTAGTACCTCCTGGGTTATGGGGAAACCTACTGAAAATAATGTCCCAAAAATGCCCATTTTCAATTTTGCTCACGATCACAGGATGCTAGTTAATTTAAGCTATTTTAGATTTTTTATCTACTATAAAAATTTGTTTTTTCTCACTTCAAACTTTTTACGAAGTGCAATGAAGAGTTCTGTTGACGCCTGACAAAATTTGAAAACTGAAAGTCTCTTTAAATTATCACAATATACGAATTTCCAATCTACGCCCGTATGCAGTCTGCTGAACTGGCAGATCTCTCGGTCCACGAATGCTGACGTCACCCGTTAGCAGTCAGGCCTTATAGTTACGTAGGTAACGGCTTACCCCCATTTCTCAAAAACTTTTACAATAACGACCGACGCATCTAACAAAGCCGTTGGGTCAGTCTCTCTCAGGATAAACACCCAATAGCATTTTACTCCCGCATGCTTAACACCGCCGAACGTAACTACAGCACTATCGAAAAACGAAATTAAATGAATTTAATGAAAATTCAAAGAATCTTGAAGATACACTAAATGAAAATTCAAAGAATCTGGAAGAAAAATTAAATGAAAATTCAAAGAATCTTGAAAAATTAAACGAAAATTTAAAGAATCTTGAAGAAAAATTTAATGAAAATTCAAAAAAGTTCTGAAAGAAAAATTAGAAAACTTCGAAGGAAATTTGGAAGAAAAACTGGAAAAATTCGAAGAAGAAACAAGAGAAGAATTAAAAGGATTAAAGGTCAAACAGGCGTCGCAACGACAATTTCGAATGCGGGAATTAAAAGAGTCAGCCGGTCGGGACGAAAGACTGGACAGACTGGAGATGATCCGCCGAGTAACGACTAAAATAGAAAGGAAGCCCAGACAAATCATGTGCTGGAATTGTGGGAAGTAGGCCACGAGAGAAACAGCTGCAAAAGTGAGAGATCTGCTTGTCAAGACGCATTATCCACAAGACCTTGCCCGGACAATGGTAAACACTGACGATGCGTGGAGGAACACGAAGAGGTTAGGAAGATAACTGTCATGGACGAGCGGTGGCAGCCCGACAATATTAAGTCAAAACAACATTCCGACGTGCTCCTAAAAATGTTCCTGGATTGGAAGAAAGAAGGTAGAAGACCAACCTGGCAGGAAGTGGCTGCCAAATCAACAGTAGTAAAATCGTTGTGGGCTCATTGGGATTCCATTGAAGACGAAGATAGTCTTCTGAAGCGCGTGGTTGAGAACCAAGATAGCACAGGGAGCTTGGTAAAAGAAGTTCTGCAGTGCCTCCATGACGACCCTTCGGGAGGACATTTTGGCGTAAAGAAGACCCTTGGCAAAGTACAAGAATGATTTTACTGGGTCAACTGCAAGAAGGACGCGGAAGACTGGTGTAAAAAGTGTACGACGTGCGCTGCCAGGAGGGGACCTCAGAAGCAACAGCGTGCTCCTATGCAACAGTATAACGTCGGCAGCCCATTCGAGAGAATTGCCATAGATGTTACCGGGCCATTCCTAGAATCTGAAAATGGAAATACGTATATCGCAGTGGCAATGGACTACTTCACGAAATGGGTTGAAGCGTACGCCCTTCCAAACCAGACGGCAACTACAGTGGCGGTAACACTCGTGAAAGAGTTAATTAGCCGATTCGGAGTACCACTGGACCACTGGACCAAGGACGAAATTTCGAGTCAGCCATATTCCACGACATTTGTAAGATATTGGGCATTCACAACACTCGTACTACAGCCCTACATCCCCAATCAGACGGCATGGTAGAACGAATGAACAGGACCATTAACAAGTACCTGTCTAAAATGGTCTCCAAACATCAGCGGGACTGGGATCGTTATCTGCCATTGTTCCTTCTGGCATACCGATCTTCCGCATATGAAACTACTGGACAAACACCAGCAAGGGTACTGTTCGGTCGGGAATTGTGACTACCATGCGATTTAAAATTCGGATGCAAACCTGGAGAAGACGTAGCTGGAGATGATTACGCCAGTGAACTCCGAAGACGACTAGACGACATCCATGACGATAAACGTTCCCATATGCAGATAGCCAGTGACCGGATCAAAGACGCATATATCATTAAGGGCACTGATGGACGATTTCATGAAGGATATTTGGTATGGCTTTATAATCCGAAGCGTCATTGGGGTCTCTCGCCGAAGCTGCAACAAAATTGGGAAGGCTCGTATAAAGTTGTTAAACGGATCAATGCCGTAATCTACCGAATTAGACATACTCCCAATGGGTAACCAAGAGTAGTCCACTTCAACCGACTGGCTTCATATGCTGCGGACAACCACGAGGAAGCTCGAGTTACAATGTGTGCAGACTCGTTCGCCAGAGCGCCAGTACGAAGAGTTCAAGGCTGAACTGAGCTTACACCGTAAAGCCAGATTTGGAGTCACAATCGAAGTTCAGCAGGACCTATTCGCCGTCCCGAAGGAATATTTGCTGGCCCATTCTGTGGCGAAGGATTTGGGTATGAGCCGTGGGATTGCCACAGTCTTCCGGAAGAAGTTTGGACGACTACCGATGTTACTTGATCAGGTCAGAGATGGAAGAAAAGTATTGCAGTTACTCGATGGGACTAGAATTATCTTCTACATAGTCACCAAAAGCAAATCGTCGGAGAAACCTACCTACCACTCCTTATGGGACTCCCTGATAGAGCTAAGAGAGCAGTTGCTGCTCGCTAACATCCTGAAGCTGGCAATACCGAGGATCGGATGTGGACTCGATGGGCTAGATTGGAGGGTGGTAAGAAACATGCTGGAGGTTTTGTTCCGATACACTGGAATAGAAATCTTGGTGTGCGTTGGAAATCCACGACGAGGACCGTCATCACTGAAGACAGTTGATAGCTACTTCCACCTGACAACCGGATGCCGTAGTGGATCCACCTGCAAGTACCGGCACGATCCTCTGAAGGAACGACAGAATGTGATCCGGGACGGATCACCCTTAAGGGAGGGGGAAGTGTAGCGTCCAGTAATACCGTGCGTGTGTGTGATGCGATTTGTGTCTATGTATTTCTTATCAGTAACATGTTTACGGCACAGTCGCAGCGCGCGGTTCTTTTATCATTATCAACTTACAAGCTGTTGCATATGTGCAACCATAATTTATATTTTTTTATATTCAATTTTTCTTACAAATATTCTTTTAACTTTTAACATAGTACATATGCATGTTTACTCATTTTGTTATTTTATAGTTCACAGCTAAAACGTTTTTCCTGTCTTCTACTTCACCCTAAAATCCACGCTTGCATATACCTAACCACTTACCCTTGTCAATTGACACCTCTTTCTTATCTTTATTTAACGTAACATTCTTTCATGTTCCTATTTTCTCATGACTAAAGAGAGTCTTCTTCTAACCTTTGAACAGAACACCAGATCTATTCATACGGCATTTTTATCATATTTCATATACCTACCTCAAATCAATTCATTTAATAATACAAACGTTTTATATTCAAATCAATGTTGTAAATAATGTAAATAGTGCGATACGTTTTCAATATACCTTTAACCAGACTCAGATATTTCTTACTACAAAATTCATCATCATCATACCAAGCATATATGGTACCTTTCATACTCCAACTATCCACACAATGAGAAATCGGCGTGTGTGACGCAACAATTTTATGGTCCTTCGAGCCGGACAGTTTTTTGTTTTACGAGTGAAAAACTAACGTTATCAGTGCATTTCATTGGATTACGCGAGTGAAGTGAAAATTCACCTGCCTTCATCAAATACCATTCACACAACATCCAGTGAAAGAATCACAGCAATCCAGAGCAAATTGGCGACAACGGCGTATTTGTTCAGCATCATCAAGGTAGGCTCGTTTTAGTCTCGCCATTTCCTTGTACACATTCCTGTTATTCAGATTGTTTAAACTCAGTTTAATTTCTTATTCCTTTACCTACGCATAAGTATTCATAATGTCTTTAATTCGCAAAAGAGATGCTATAAAGGCACGTACCAATAACCTTCTAGAATATCTTCAAAGTGACGATACAGAATCAAACATTCGGCTTTTAAAAATAAAATTCGAAGCTTATAAGAAACATTTTCACGGAATTGATAAAATACACAACTCCCTAATAGAAACAGAAACAGATGAAATAGAAGAGCATATTCAAAACTCGAATCTATGGAGGAAGAACACTACAAAATAGTCGCAATGACTGAAGAAATAATTGATAAACATACACCTGAAACACCTGAAATTAAACCGAATCAGTCCACATCGCAGATCATATCAAATAAACCCTAAATCAGATTACCGGAAATTAGCTTACCGAAAGTCGATTGTAGAATTGAAGAATGACAGTCATTTCGGGACAAATTTCTCGCTCGTGTAGGTGACAACGATAGTATCCCACCTGTAGACAAATTTCAATACCTGGAAGATGCGTTAGAAGGCAAAGCATTACGAGCAATTGAGTCCCTTGAACATACAGCTGATAATTATAAAGAGGCGTGGAATATCTTAGCCAAAAAGTATGACAACCAGAAGAGCGATTTTCAGACATTGGGATATATTAAATAATTATCCCCGATTAGCCAGAGATACTCCAGAAGCAATCGATGATCTTATCGACACCGTTCGACAACATTTACGAACTTTACAAGGATTGGGCCAATCTCTTGAAAATTGTGACAGCTTTCTCATTTATTTAATTCTAACCAAAATTAGCAATCATACCAAATACCTGTGGGAAACCACGCTTTCCGATAATAAAATGCCATCTAACACTTCACTACTAGAGTTTTTAGAAGAAAGAGGTGATTGTACCGACAGCTCTTATTCACGACCTAAAGAAAAGCTTCTCAAACCCCCATACAAGTGTAACAACAGCAGTAGCAGTAAAATTCAAGGCCGCAATCAAACCTTTGTTACAAGTACACAAAAGAAGTTTATAAAAAATATTGAAGACCGTTGTTCCATCTGTCAGGGAAACCATCCCATTTATCGTTGTGCAGATTTCCGAGCAATGCCCATCAATCAACGTAAGCAAGCAGTGATAACCGTATCCCTGTGTCAGAATTGTTTGGGACAAAAGCATCCCATAAATGAGTGTAAAGCAAGTAATTGTAGAGTGTGTAACGAAAAACACAACACATTCCTACATCCGATAACTGCACTATCTTCAAGTGGCAGTCACCCATCTCAGGTCAGCTCTACAACCCCAACAACTTCTCGTAACGTACAGTCTGTCACACAGAATCATTCTAATTCTTGACTAATACCTAATCACACACAATCGTTCAGTTTGGAAACACCTACTGATGATTTAATACCAACTGCAATTGTTCACATTATGGACAACACATCTACACCTATACGATGTCGTGCTATCATTGACACCGCATCAACAAAAAATTTCATTACCGAAAACCTCGCCAAAACGTTGAAGTTACCTTTCAACAAACATCATATACCTATTGATGCGTTAAATGAATTAACTACCATTTCACATTATAGTGTCACGACCACTATCAAATCAATATACAACAAATACCAAAGAAAACTCGACTTCTTAGCAATACCACAAATCACATCTCATACACCAGAACAACAGTTCAAACGTGATCTCTTAAATATTCCAGCAAATTTACGGTTGGCAGATCCCGAATTTCATAAACCATTACCAGTACAACTCCTTATCAGATCTGGCACATCATTATCCCTGTTAAGCGCAGTACAAATCCCACTTTCATCTCCACAACAACCGGATCTGATTCTTCAAAAAAAGCTAATTAGGATGGATAATTGGCGGAAGTTTACCATCTTACAATGAAATACGCAAAACAAAATGCCTATTTACTTCATTCCAAACTGATCTCTCAAGATTTTGGGAAATCGAAGAGGGTAGAACAAACAAATACCTTTCGCCTAAACAAAATGCATGCGAAAATCATTTCATAAAACATTTCAAAAGAAACTCCGATGATCGATATACCGTGTCGCTACCATTCAATGAAAAACAACATTCATTGGGACAATCATATATAATGGCATTACGACGCCTTCAATCATTATTCAAACGATTCAACAAGAACCCTGATCTCCGAAAACAATACAGTAAAGTAATACATTAATACTTAGATTTGGGCTACATGATCAAACTCGATGCCCCGCCCTTAACGCATTTTTTCTACCGCACCAAGCAGTAATAAAAGAATCCAGCATGATCACGAAAGTTAGGGTCGTATTCGACGGATCGGCTGCATCAAGTAGTGGACTCACCTTGAATGACGTGTTAATGGGAGGTCCCACATTACAAGATGATATATTTTCTCTACTGTTACGATTTCGACTACATAATCACGTACTAACAGGTGACATAGAGAAGATGTATTTACAAATTATGATAACGGAAGAAGATCGAAAGTTTCTGTGCATTCTTTGGCAGGATGAATGTGGTCCATCTTGTATTTATCAGTTCAACCGATTAATATTTGGGTTGAAACCAGCATCTTATCTAGCTGTTAGGTGCCTACACCAATTAGCTGACAATGAAAAGGACACATACCCCATGGCTTCCAAGGTATCAAAAAGAGATCTGTATGTCGACGATCTACTTTCCGGTGCTGATACCATTGAAGAAGTCATTCAGTTAAGAGAAGAGATTACCAATTTATTCAGAAGTGGTGGTTTTAATCTTCGTCAATGTGCTTCTAACACACCTGAAGTACTCCAAACAATACCTGATCACAATATAAATCTACAACTACAAGACAATAACGCCGCAACACTAGGAGTTCATTGGAATTCTTCTCAAGATGCCATAATATATACCGTTACACCCCGTACCAACAATAGAATAACAAAAAGAACCGTTTGTTCAGAAATAGCACGTATTTTTGATCCACTAGGATTACTTAACGCAGTAGTGGTTACTGCAAAATTAATTATGCAAGAGCTTTGGAGATTACAACTTGATTGGGACGAATCTATACCCAGACAACTTCATACCAGGTGGAAAATTTTCATATCCCAGTTACCTATTTTAAATGACCTTTCATTTCAAAGAAATATTTTACACGACAAACCAAAAGAGACCCAACTGCATGGTTTCTGTGATGCGAGTGAGAAGGCTTACGGAGCATGCCTTTATCTTCGTTCAACAGGTCAAGACGGCAGTGTTCGTGTGGGTCTTTATTGCGCGAAATCAAGGGTCGCGCCACTAAAAAATAAATAAACCATACCTCGACTAGAGCTTTGTGCAGCTGCATTGTTAGCCGATATATATAATTCAATTTTAAAGGCTATTCATATACCCATACACCGCACCATATTTTGGACAGATTCGATGATTGCACTTCAATGGATATATACATCACCACATTTTCTTAAAACCTTTGAAGCCAATCGAGTATCTAACATTCAACAAAAAACCACTAACGTAGAATGGAAACATGTACGAACACAACATAATCCAGCTGATTTGCTATCCCATGGTCTCCTGCCTGAAGAGTTCAAGAAAACCGCTATTTGGAATAAGGGCCCAACTTGGCTAGCCGATGGTGAGTCAGACTGGCCCATGGTATAATAACTAGGAAGGTATGATCGTGCGCATCGTCTCCCACTACTTGCTTCGTTCCGCGGCGTAATCTGGTGACCATTCGCTGAGTGAATTGCCCGGCAAAACTTATTGTTTTATAGTTATAACGGCAAATTTTGCGAATGTGAGCATGAGGTGTGCCATGTTTAACTGCAATTCGGATAATAAATTAAAAAAATTTGATAAGAGGGTGCGGTCTTTTCGTATTCCCGCCAATGTAACGTATATGAAAATGTGGTTAAATGCGTGCAAAAGAAGTGATACTATTAATGTTGAAACTGCCCGATTGTGCTCTAAGCATTTTGTACAAACGGATTACAAGCGCAATCTAAAAGCGGAATTGCTGGGGTACGCACCCACAAAATGTAGACTGTTGAAGGAGGATGCAGTTCCAACTTTAAACTTGCCTGCAAATAAATCAGAAACAATAACAAATCCGAAAATTAAGTGTCGATCTGAACGAGCTGAAAAGAGATCAAAGGCAAGAATTGTCAATGAACTTGTCAAACTGCATGTGGCACCTTCTGACACCAATAAGTAATTACCTATCTATTTTTCATAAAATGCTGTTCACTTAAGGCCCATTGCCTATTAATCAGCAATGCCACTTCTGTAAAATAAGATTGTGGGGATTAAACTGCACGTTTAATTTTATATGCTACGTATCTACAACTATTTTTATTCGTTCTTCCTTCTTAGTAGTTTTGCTGATGGTGTAAGTGAAATGCAGCATGTCAATTTTGTACAAAGTAATGCTGATAAATGGAAGGATGTGGGGTACGTTAATTAAAGTGGTAGCCAGAGGATGTTATAATAGATTTTTTAACTATTATTCAATTTCAGCGTCAATACAGATGTGGACGAGAGGGACCTGTTATAGCTGATTTAAGAGCTAAACTGGACACTCTGGAAGCTAAAGTGAAGGATCTGGAAGAAGAGAAGGCAGCTGTGGCTAAAATATTTTCTTCTAGGCAACTGCAAAGATTTAAGGAACCAAGTAAACGTTTTCGATGGACAAGGGAAGATATCCAAAAGGCGATTGTTCATTATTCTGCAGGCGCAAGAGCATACAGAATGCTTCTAAAAAAGGGGTACCCCTTTCCTGCTGTCTCCACTTTGCGTGCGTGGCTCAAGAAACTTGATATCGACGTAGGAATTCTAAGACAAATCTTCCATATTGCCAAATTTGCCAATTTAACCCCGTTTGAAAAAGTTTCAGTTTTATCGTTCGATGAAATAAGAATTAGATCCGTGTATTTATATGATAAAGCTCACGATGAAACTATGAAACCGCATTCCTACGCCCAAGTTGTCATGCTGAGGGGGCTGTTCAGTAGCTGGAAGCAACCCATCTTCTACGATTTCGATTGCAAATTAACAAAAGAAAAATTAAATGAAATAATCGTCTTCGTCGAAAGTTGTGGTAGATGTTCCTAACCAATAAGTTAAACTAATCATAATGAATTAGATTGTTTTTATTGTAGGCTTTAATGTAGTAGCTATGGTAAGCGATCTAGGAGGTTAAAACACGCAGTTGCACAAAGTATTAAACGTTCATTTCGAGAACACGAGCTTTGCAAATCCAGCAGTACCCAATGAACAAATTTATGTGTTCGCGGATGTGCTGCACCTCTTAAAGTTAATTCGTAACAATTTTGTGGATCATGGATTTATTCTTGAAGGGCAAGAGATAACGAAAGAAATTATCGAAGAACTACTGCACGTAACAGATGGTTCAGATTTAAGTTTGTCATATAAAATTTCTATTGAAAGCCTTACGGTGCGTGGACCAGCTAGACAAAAGGTCAAGACAGCTGCAAAATTATTTTCCCATACGGTATCTAAAGCGATCACACGCTGTGGAATGCTTGGCTACTTTAAAAATGACAAATGGGTTCAAACGGCCGAATTTTTCAAACACGTAAGTTTTTGATACCTTACTTTTTGTTGGTATGGCAGTTCAAAATTGTAAATCAATTACTGCATTCAGGTGAACGATTAGTTCGATTGTTGCAACGTTCGCGCTGCGGAAAGTAATGCAAGACGTAGGACAAAGGCCTACGGACTAGCGCTGGAGGTTCAAAATGAAATTCTTGACATGACAGAAATTATGAAGAAAATAAGAGTGAAAGGCAGTAGATCGCTTTATCCCTTTCAAAAAGGTAATTGGTAAAAGGGTTCTTAAAAAGGCATTGACACAATCCATTCCAGGTATCATAATGTCCAACAATTCTTTGAAAGCGTTATTTCAAGATTTACAAAGACGATATAATATTAAATATCTATTGACGTATAGATTAAACCAGGATGTGTTAGAAAACTTTTTTGGTGTATTGCGCGCAAAAGGTGGTTTGCAAGATCATCCGGACCCAATAATTGAATTTAGGTACCGACTTCGATCTATCTGTTAGGTAGCAATGAAGGCAGTTTGTCGTTATCTGGGAATGTCGAAGTAGATGATACCCCAGATCTTGTTTCCGATGAAACCAATTTATGTGCTAATTTGTTGGCCTCTTTGCAACAAAAGGCTAACGAGCCCACACAGACACCTTATGAATTTGAAGATTTAAGCACTGAACTTAACGAACTCGTTTATGACAGTCTCGAACATTTGGATAGTTTCATGTGTCATAAATTAAAGGATCCAACGTCAACAATTGCTGGGCCTTCCACTTCGACGTCCTTTGGTTGGGTGGATCATCTAAGCGAAGGTGGCCTAAGAAAACCCTCAGAACAATTTATGACCATAGTGGAGCTGTTAGAGGCGATTTTTAAAAAATTTAATAACGACGGGGATAATGATACTCTCCGTTTAACAAGGAACTACCAAAAAACTCTCTTAAAAAAAAAGTTTACACGTAAGTAAATTGTGACGATAAAGTGAAAAAACTGTTCTTCAGATCAAGAATGTTTTTTAGAATCCGTCAACTGAACAAAGAATTAGTGCAAAGCAAATTAACCCGGAAAAGAAAAATGAAAAAAATTGCCACTTAGTTTTAGGGAGTAATACAATGGACTCGCGATAACGTAAACTGCGGCTAACGTGGACCTCCGAATAACGTGAACACCTTTTTGCCATTAATGCTCGATAACGTGAACAATTTTACAAAATACTGGACTGGGCTGAACAAAATGAAATCAACTATTCTGATGTTTCAGTATTGCGTAAATTGCGGGCAAAGGCTGTTCACAATAAATCGCAACAAAAGTTGACGTAGCTGAAAATAACAAATTATTTTACCAAATAATTATTTTTTCACTGTGTTATATCATAATTAATATTTCCGTTGTATTTTGAATCAAATAAAATGTTTTTATGAGGTTTTAGGGGTTAAATTATCTTTTTGGCATATAAGAAACTTATATTCGATAACATGAACAATTCATTAATGTGATTACGCCTGGTTTTAATTAGTTCACGTTAACGCGAGTCTACTGTATTGCAATCTTTTTTACACAACGTAGATACATACAAAATTACTTTCATGTTTTTCTCTTGCAATAATAAAATTTAAACACCTACAAATTGCATTCGTAACAGCTGATGCAAGAAATATTTATTTATTTACAAATTCGCTTTAATCGTTTTTAATTTTAAAAAACTACAATGTACCTAGTATTTTTTTTCTTTTTACTTACAATTTCCCGGAAATCGAGGGTATTTTTTGCTAATTCTATCAGACTAATAGCGCGTAACAACCAAACCGTACAAACTATAACCTGTTTTTCTTAAAAAGTATACGTTGTACCGAAAAATATTTCAAATAAAAAAACTTTCTTGGTTCATTTCCTACATTTTGTCTCGATCAATAACCCATCTACCACCAAAACTAAAAAAGTTTATCGCAGCGTTACTTTATGCCTGCACTTTTCGCGCACCTACCTATTAAAAATTTTTCGTTATTTTTCGTAATTATTTTGATATGTTTATAATCTAGAAAGAAGGAGCTTTCATTCGGTATAAAATTCAACACGATATGTTCACAAATAAGAGAGTAAATGCGACGTTAAGATAGAATTTCGTGATTTTCATATTTAGTGCAAGTGGAGCGTGGTCACCAGACTACGGCGTGCGTGAAGTGAACCTAAAAACGTTCAGCTAAGGCTATTTTCACATTATACGGTTTTTATCGTACGGTAGAAAACCGTACGGCTGTAGATGTAAAGAAAAGCATGGAATCTTTCACATTATACGGCGACGGTAACTTGCCGGTGCCGTGTCGTGTAGCAGCCGTCTTGCCACTGAATTTGACGGTCGCCGTACGGCGCCTTCGACATAGTTGCCTACATGACTGAATGCATGCTTTCACAGAGAACGGTTTTAACCCGTACGGTATCGACAGATTTGTTCATTTGTGTGTGTATTCTGTTTTGAATAAATTGTTTTTTGAAAAATGGATGATATTGATATTGAAGTTTTGATATCTTTGGTCGAAGCAAGACCTGTTCTGTGGGACAAAACACTAGATGTGTATAAAGATCGAAACGCTACAAAGAATGCTTGGCGAGAAGTTTGTTCAGCACTAAAGGAAGATTTTGATCTAGTGGAAAATAAAGAGAAAAATGCATTTGGTAAGTATATTTAATATTTATTTAAAACACTAATAACTCATGCATGTTAATTTATATCTTTGACATCTGCCATGGCACACTTCCAGCATTTGTCATGAAATACTGGCAAAGAGTGTTCCTAATGTTGTTGGCTGTCAATCCTCCTCTTATGTTAGCATCTGGGGGCAAATCATCCAAACCAGTGATGGATGTAGTATCCTCAACTATAAATCCGTCTCTATCACGTACAAAATTGTGTAAAACAATACAAGCTTGTACCATTTTTACTGCAAAATCTGGTTGTACATTTAAAGGTCGGTGAAATATGCGCCACTTATTGGTGAGAATGCCAAAAGTACATTCCACATACCTCCTTGCTCTACACAACCGATAATTAAATATTCGTTTATCGACTGTTAAGTGTGTTCCCCCAAAAGGCCGTAAAAAATGTTTGTGTAGTCCAAATGCTGCGTCTCCGACAAAAAAGTACGGTACTTTTGGATTTTCCGTACCAGGTAAACATCTTTCCTTTGGCAATTGTTGGGAGTTACTTTCTATTGAATTCCATAAACTGCACCGTTTAAATATTGAAGAGTCATAGTCTTTGCCATAACTTCCTATATCGACATAGATAAACCTGTAGTTGGAATCTGCGACAGCCATTAAAACCACAGAAAAGTATTTTTTATAATTAAAATACATTGATCCGGTATTATGTGGAGCATAAGCAGTGGGGGAAATTGGCAATACTTTGTTGTACAGCTTTTTAAAGTGTTTTCTTTTGGTTTAAGGTAAAGACATCATACGAAGATGAACCAACCTACGCGACTCTTTTGTAAAATCGAACACAAAAATGAAAGCTTTAAAAAGAAGTGGCTTGGGGGCAAAGAAATTTAAAAAATATGTATATGCCGATCAACTGCAATTTCTAAAAAAACTGTATGAAGCTAGAGAGACGCAGGACAGTTTTCAGTCATAAAATGCGACCGGGCTGGAAGAAGATACAGAAACACAGGGCTCAAATGAAGATATTGAAAATGCTTCTCAGCCATTCGATACACCAGCCACACAACTCCCACCCAAATGCGTACGTCCGATAAAATCAAGAAAACAGAGAAAACCCGATGAAATTGAAATAAAAATGTTAAGAGCGTTGGAAGCAGAAAAACCATGCAGCAAAACGTCATTTTTACTGAGTCTCAAGCCTCATTTAGACAAATTTGATGAACAAGATTATTTACAGTTTCAGCTGGGAGTACTCAGAGTTATAGAAAATATAAATAACAGAAGAAAGACAATGTTATCTACACCTCCTACATTCACTCAACACACACCATCCATGCCCTACGATCAGTTTCCCACTTATTCTCATTTACATTCGACAAACTCAGCTCCTATATCTTCTTATCATACGCTTCAGATTCACCCTCCTCCAGCTACACCAAACCCAGGTTTTTTCCATTCTCGAGAAGGTTTTAACAATCCGAATCTTTTTTCTGCTTCACAATTACAAACTCCTCAAAGCCACAATTCTTATCAACAGGGAAATGAGGGCCACCACCGCATACCTCACCTAGCACTAGTAATAATTAACGTCCACCATCTGCAACGCAGTTGTACCAGCAGTTTGGGGAAAGCATTTCTTCACAAAGTGACAATGCAGTCAGTCCTGCTACATATTCTATACCTTCAACTCCTGATTCTATTAACTTTTCTTCCCTTTAATTTCACCATAATATTAAGGGTAATCAGAATGTAAAAACAAAAACTAAATAAATGTAAGATTGCTTTTTATGTATTTACTTACCTTAACGTAATAGCCAGCATTTGAACAGGTTGTATGCAATTTCGAAATTGTGTGTTTTGTCGCTGTAACACATCCTTAAGTTTTCTATGTCATTCATCAAAAGAGGTAATACTCATTCGGAAATAGTTAAAGAATTTATTTTCGTTGTTCCTCAGATCATTAAAGAGTATGTAAAATAATCCTACTTCCTCTCTTCTCTGATTAATTGGGTGAACCCAAAAAAGGCGATTTCGTTTTACTCTTTTTCGGCGACGATGAAGCAACCACAAATCAACAATTTGTTTACGATTCATCGTGACAGACGCACATTACCAAATAAAATAAAAATAGGTATCTACTACTTCTGACGGCAAAAAGCCGTGCAATATGAAAACAACAATATCACGGCAAAAACTCGTACGGTTTTTTACCGTACGATCAAAACCGTATAATGTGAAAATAGCCTAACGATCATACCCTCTGTCTCGGTATATCGTGAGACTGGCCTATTCAACCGGTCATTAAACCTGCTACCGATATTGGGATCCGGAAATCCACATGTTTAGCCCTTCAGTGCGATAATAGCATACTTACCCGTTATTCCTCTTATATTCAGTTACAACGTATCATTGCCAGATGTTTACAATTACGACCAACATCTCAGAGAAACGAATGGTTAACTGTTGAACAATTACAACATGCATCAGACAGGATTATTTATTTATTGCAAAAAATTGAATTTCCTACAGAAATCAAACATCTTCGTAAACATAACACCGTGCCATCAAATAGCAAACTTTTAAATTTGCAACCCTTCTTAGACAACAACGGTTTACTTAGAGTGGGCGGCCAACTTCAAAATACAACGTTCTCTTATCAACAGAAACATCCTACTCTACTACCTAAGTCACACCACGTTACAAAACTCTTAATACAACAAGAGCATCTTAACACTCTACACGGTGGTACCCAGGCTACCCTTTATGCAATACGACAGAATTATTGGCCAATTGATGGTCGTAATCAAGTTCGACATGTCGTTCGTGCTTGTGTTAAGTGTGCACGAGCCAACCCCTTACCTGTAGAGTATCCAATGGGAAGTATACCCAAGACTATTGCGGTCCTTTCCTCATAAAAGAAAAAAAGTATCGTAACAAATCATTCATAAAAATCTACGTAGCAATTTTTGTTTGTATGTGCACTAAAGCTGTACATATTGAAACCGTATCTGACTTGACAACAGATGCTTTTCTAGCTGCTTCAAGGCGATTCATTTCTCGACGAGGGAAATGCGCATCTATTTCATCAAACAATGCAACTAATTTTGTAGGCGCTAACAACGCGCTGAAAGACTTACAAACATTACTAATGTCTGATAATCATAACAAGGTCGTGCATCAATATTTGGCAACCCAAGGTATAACATGGCATTTTATACCACCCAGAGCCCCGCATTTTGGTGGTCTTTGGGAAGCCGCCGTCAAATCGGTTAAATATCATCTCAAAAGAGTTATTGGCAACGCAACTTTCACTACAGAACAATTTAACGCCCTTACCATTGAAGTAGAAGCTGTGTTAAATTCCCGTCCACTAACACCTATTTCCTCAGATCCTAATGACCTTCAAGCATTGACTCCTTTTCACCTTATCAATGGCGATTCTTTTTCGAGTTTACCTCAACAGGATTTCCAGATGACTCCAACAAACCGACTATCTACCTGGCAGCAGATCCAGAAAGTCAAACAAGATTTTTGAACCAGGTGGCATAAAGAATACATCAATGAGTTAAATGTTCGCCGCAAATGGACCAAAGGTGGTCATACAATCAAACAAGGTTCTATTGTACTCTTACGCGAAGACAACTCTCCACCATTCCAATAGCGATTGGGACGTGTTATTGAGGCATATCCAGGACCAGACGGCATAATACGTACAGTGCGATTAAAAACTGTCGCGGGTGAGTGTACGCGTTGTGTTAAAAAGCTCGCACCATTACCGACTGAAAGTGACAGTGAATCCATATAATTTTAAATTAAAGTTTATATATTCATCAGATTTATATCCCATTCTTTTATTATTTAGTCATACCAATTTATCATAGACATAAGTATTGTAGCGACCAGTGACACAGTACGTGTGCGCGATAACAATTCGTGGCATGTACTTGTTATCAACTAACATACTCACGGCGTAAACTAGGCTCACGGTACTTTTCGTGTTATCAATTTACAAGATGTAAATCATTCTCCGGCGACAAGTAACAAGTTCAATTCTGGAATAATCGAGGACTTTCTAATTATTACTCATCATTCGGGAATACTCAGGATTTCTTCGAGTTCCTGTCTAGAAAGATCGAAAGGTGTATATATAGTGATCATCTTTGGACCGAGAAAACAGTTAGTTGGAAGAAAGCATCAGTGCGCGAATTGAAACCGATAATAGACAAAGTGATATAAATAAATTGTAATATAAATAAGTGAATTGTTGTGATATAAATGGTAGTTCTAAGTTAGTGTTTAAGTGTTATAAATAGTGTTAAATAAATAATTGTTTAAATAAATACTCTGACTAGAAAATTCGTTACAGTATTTTTTAATTTTTGCAATTTTCGCTCGATTATTTCGGAAAACGGGATACAATGTTCGGCTAGGCCTGTTGAAACTTTATGTTTTTTAATGCTATCTAAATGTTCTTTTCCACGTATATCTACTGAACGTCCACTTTGCCCAATGTAAATTGCATCACATTGCATACAATTTAGTTGATTGACACCGCTTCTTTTTGGTTTATCTATTTTTAGTTTGTTGTTGACTAGCAGTTTTTTCAAATTGTTGCTAGTCAACAACAAACTAAAAATAGATAAACCAAAAAGAAGCGGTGTCTATCAACTAAATTGTATGCAATGTGATGCAATTTACATTGGGCAAAGTGGACGTTCAGTAGATATACGTGGAAAAGAACATTTAGATAGCATTAAAAAACATAAAGTTTCAACAGGCCTAGCCGAACATTGTATCACCCATAATCATAGCATAGACATAGATAAAATGTTAGTTTTACATTCACAACCGAAGGGCAGAAAACTGACCCTTCTTGAAAATTTAGAAATAAAAAATGCTCTACAATCAGGAAAAAATTTAGTAAACAATCAAAAAGAAATTTTAAATTACAATACACCCTTAGTCATTTCAAAATTCTAATTGTTACCTTTTGCACCCCACCCCCTAATTGTAATACCTATATAAACATTGTCATTTACATTTTAAGATTAGTAACCGTTTGTAGTAGGTACTCTTGAAAATGACCGTCTAGGTTCGAAACAATTGTCGAGTAATAAAAGTTTATTTGCAGAAACGTTTGTTTGTGTTTTCTTTTTAGGCAGTTTTAGGGACCCCATTGAAAGGAAGTTTATTGAGATAGCTGCATTTATATAATGCCAGTGTTTCATAATTTACTTTACTTTGATAATAGACGTGATAGCGTCTTTGGTTACACATCATTTGAATACAGGCAAAGATGATAAGTTTTTACTACAGGTTTATCTATGTGAAAATATTTTCTGGAGATTTAAAACAACTAAATTCATCAATAAGAAGTGATATATAAATGAATGGGTAGTTTGTAAAATGTGAAGTATTTTGTAGTACGTTTTGTGTCAATTTTCATTTAATACACAACTTTCTAGGCCAATTTGGGGAGTCCATGTACTGCTCCTTATTGAGATTGCTACATTTATTTAATGTTAAGGTTTTATTATTTACTTTAGACAATAAACGTGACAGCGTCTTTGGGCATACATTGTTACCATACAGGCAGATAAGATGTTTTGTTCTTAGAGGTATGTGTTAGAATATCTTATTCTTATCAATATTCACCAAGAAGAAGTGATATGCTTATAAATGGATAATTATAAAAATATTTAAAACGCTTCAGAATATGTTAGTTTTCATTGAAATTGCTGCATTTATTTAATGTCAAGATTGCATAATTTATTTTAATTTGGTAATGCTATATTGTTAGGTATGTTGTAATTTTGGGTTTTATTTCATTTAGAAATACATGTTTGTACTATTCAACACACCCTATCAAAGTGTTTATACTTAAATCTTGCAAAAGTAAGTTAAAGTAATGGATGTTTGTAAAGTTGTATATCATATAATTATGATATAATATTATCCACACAAGTTATTGATATAACTACCAACAATGTACATTCGCCGATTACGTCACTAAACAGCATAAGTACAATACTTGCATTTAAGATTTGTTATAAAACGTAGTTAATCTCCATGTAAAATTAATAGTAATATACATATATGGGTAAAATGAGTTTTATTGAATAAGTAAATGATATCTTGCACCTAAAAAGCAGTTTATTAAATCAAACATTTAAATATTAAAAGAAATTAAAAATGGCAAGTCTTTAGGTTACGTCTAGAACACCAATTACTCCGCTGGCCATCTGTATTCAATAAATAAGTGTCTACTGTCAGAAAGGAACTGTCGTTATGTACAGTGTATAGACATACGAACTCTGGTTGAAGTGAAATTCGTGCAATTGGGAAATGTAATTACTCCAATTAGTGAAGAATTTATAATTAAATACATTAAAATATATAATTAAAAATCAATATTTTTATGCAAAGAAACAAAAATAGAGTACAACATTTTAAAAATGTATAATGATATTAGAGGATTAAATTGCTTTCGTTGATTAATAATAACAAGTTGTATAATTTTAAAGTTAACTGTTTGCAGAACTGCAGCGAACAGTTGAAATTGGCGTAGGGTATATAAGCAGATTTGGCGCCAAAATGATCATTCTCCTTTTGGAGTCTTATCTTGGTGTTTGTACTCTGTGCGAATACCTGTGAATTTTTTGCTTTTCCATAGGTTTTTTAGGACTTTTAATAGATTCAAGATGCCCAAGAGGAAAACCAGCAATAATTGGACCCGCAAGAAGAGAACGAGGACTGCAGGAGAAGAAATTACACAAGAAGAACCGACTGATGCCACGCAACAATCAATATACGAAGATGAAGGTTAGCAGAACAAACTACAATTTTTAGGTGTACGTGTATTTATCAATTTAATTCGAGTTTGCAAAATAACAGACGATATCTATTTTAAAAATTTCTTGAAGTAGGTTAGTAGTGTTGTTTTTTTTTTTTTATTATTTGTATGTACATTTATTACTACATTTACAAATTCCGACATCTTGTAAAATGAAGGATTGACCTTCATGAATATTGTGTAAGAAAACCGTCACATAGGTAATGGGTTTAAAACGAAACTAAATGTATTTACTAGGTATGCGCATATTTTGATAAATGGAAATTATTTCGCGAATCTGTTTTAACATACCTATTTATTTATTTATATCTGCATTTAGTTCTTATAATTATTAAGTGTACACACACATACACAGGCGCGCACACACACATACACACAAAAACACACACAGACTCACATATACATACTTACACACACACAAACTCACATATACATACTTACACTCACACAAACACACACACACACACACACGCACGCACGCACGAACGCACACACACACACACACACACACACACACACACACACACACACACACACACACACACACACACACACACACACACACACACACACACACACACACAAAGTTGAACGTCAACAAGAATCTCAAGAGAGGAGGGAGCAGCGTTTGAAGCTACAAAGCGAAATTAATGATGGACATCAAAGAAGAGAGGAAACTAAAGAGGCTAGACAGGTAAGACTTTTACAGGTAGCAGAACGAACTCGCCACCGCAGGGAAACAGAAGAGGAACAAACCAGGATTGAATGTCTTCAACAAAAGGCAATTCGACGACGAGAAATTCGAGAGCAAGAGGAGGAAGAAGAACGTCAACTCCGCAGAGCTGCTGCAACAGTTTCGTCGCCAACGTCAGCGTGAAGGACAAGTGGTAACCTATCTAGCAGCAACTGAAGGCGATTCAGAAGAGTACTTCGCTGGACATCTCAACATCGTTTGTGAGTTTTGTCACGCTTTTCATTTTCGAAAAGAAATGCCCCGCGATGGACGATTCAGCAATTGATGCCATAAAGGAAAAGTACAACTAGAACCGATCGAGGTATATTTTTAATTTTTTTATTTCTTTCCTTTTTTAAATATAATTTCTATTAATATTATTTCGTACTATATAACTAATTCAACTAATAAGCTTATTTCCATCATTAATATTCTGGTAAGTTTAACAAAGATTTTTAAATATATACTACTTATTCATACCTGACAAATTAAAATATTTGGAACAAATCGTCGCAATGTATTATAAAAACAAGTAGAATTAATATTCCATATATTTATATTTGTTTTATTGTAGAACTACCCGGACCAGTTGCGAAGCCTGCTCACCAACCAGCATCTCAATTCGAGGAATTTTATGGAGTTGATTAGGAACTACAATAGCGCGCTTGCATTCGCATCAATAGGAGTCAACATGGAACTGCCCCCAGGACGTGGACCGTACTGCTTTAGAATTCACGGCCAGATCTATCACCGGGTTGCGAACGTGGACGCAAACACGAGGAACCCCGCGTTCGGTCATTTGTATTTTTAAGACACTGCTGCTGCTCTTCATTACAGGATGAACGCCGATACAAACAACGCCTGTATCCCGGAACTGATGCAACAACTGGACGATCTGTTGAGACAGATTAACAGGTTTGCGGAAGCCTACAGGTTTATTAAGGAGGTCGAAGATGAACTCAATGACAACGAGAGGGCAACGGAAACGGTAGTAATGCAGATTCGCGAAGATCGTCGACTGGACCAGGGAAGATACAACCAACCCACTGCAAACGAAGTTGCAGAAGTTTTCAGAACTACCGACGGAGAACCGCCGCTGGATAGGGACATTCGTGTCTACTTGAGGAACGGACCCGACGAATTCACCCGGATATCGATCCTGAGCCCTAACTGCGACCCGTTGTGTTACCCTCTTCTTTTCCCGAGAGGAGAGGCAGGATGGCAACCAGGAATACCTTACATTCCACAACATGGAATAAGCAACAACGTAACATTACTGCAGTTTTATTCTTACAGGTTGTCAGTACGAGAAGAGTTCAACCCGATTCTAAACGCTGGAAAGTTAACGCAACAGTTCATCGTGGACGCCTACGTCAAAGTGGAAAGCAATCGTCTTAACTATCACCGCACGCATCAGGCAGCGTTGCGCGTTGAACAATACCAAGGATTGATGGACTACGTACAGAATCGGGCGACCAGGGAAAACGTTGGCGTCGGTAGGATGGTAATTTTACCTTCTTCGTTTCAGGGTAGCCCACGAGCGATGGTTCAACATTACCAGGACTCTATGGCCATCGTCACAAAGTTCGGAAAACCGGACCTCTTCATCACCATCACTTGCAATCCGCGGTGGAGGGAAGTGGTGGAAAATTTAGAACCATGGCAACGTACGGAGCATCGGCCCGATCTAATAGCACCAGTGTTTTATCTTAAGTTACAGGAGTTACTAGACGATCTTAAGAAGAAGCACGTCCTGGGAGTTGTCATCGCGGACCTTCACGTCATCGAGTTTCAAAAGAGAGGACTTCCGCACGCCCACATCTTGGTCATTTTGAGAGAAGAGGACAAGTGTCGAAACGCCGAAGACATCGACCGGATAGTCTCCGCAGAATTTCCAGACGAGGTAGAGGACGCCGAGCTGCACGTGCTGGTTTGCCAAGACATGGTTCACGGACCGTGCGCCAATGACAACGGATATCCAGCTACAGGCGGAGAGATACTGGCAGGACATACGTGATCCGTCAGGGAGAAGTCGACAACAGGTTTATAGTTCCTTATAACAGGTGGCTGCTGAAGATGTACAATTCCCACATCAATTTGGAGATCTGTTCGTCTGTGAAGAGCATCAAGTACATCTGCAAGTACGTCCACAAGGGTTACGACTGCGCACTGCTGGAGTACGGGAGAGCCGGTCGTGGCGGACAAGAAGAAATTCATCTGGACGAGATTCGGCAATTCCAGGACTGCCGATACGTGAGCGCTCCGGAAGCGATGTGGCGCATCTTCGAGTTCAAGGAGCGTGATAAATCTCACACTGTTTACAGGCTTGCCGTCCATATGCCGCTACAGCACAACGTTTACTTCGAAGGTGGAGAGGAGGCGGAGGCACTGGATCGTGCTGCCAATAGGGACACCACGCTCACAGCGTGGTTCAAGTTGAACGCGGAAGACGTCAACGCCAGGCAGTTCCTCTACGTAGACATTCCCATCCACTTCGTGTTCAACAGAAATGGAACGTGGACGCGACGAATGCAGAACACCACTCCCGTCATCCCAAGGATGCACACCGTTTCACCGAGGGATATGGAACGCTTTCACCTTCGCATGCTTCTGCTGCATGTCCGTGGAGCGACTTCGTTCGAAGAACTGCGCACCGTCAACGGAGAAGTATGCCAGACGTTCAAGGATGCCTGCAGACGTCGCAAACTATTAGCGGACGACGAGGAATGGACCCGATGCCTCGAAGAAGCTGCCGTCTTCCAGATGCCCAAACAACTCCGCCAACTGTTTGCCATGCTACTAGCATTCTGTAATGTAACCGATCCTCGACTACTGTGGGAACGTTTTTCAGGACAAATAGTCGAAGACTTCGTCCGAGCCGGACACTACGACGACGACGCTGCACGGGAACGAGCTCTTGCTGACGTCCAAGCCATTCTCATCGTCAACGGAACGAGATTGAGAGACTTCGGATTGCAGGAACCCGCTCACCAGCTGGTACATATAGACGAGGACATCAACGTTACCGAAGAAAGAGAGGAGGGAGAACGGAACCGTCGCCTACTCAACAGACGCCAGTCCGAGGCGTTCGACAGGGCCACGGCAGCATCAAACGGCGACGAGGTAGCTAATCGGTATTTCTTCATCGATGGACCAGGAGGATCGGGCAAGACCTTCCTCTACAACACGCTGATCAGCGTGATTAGAGGCAACGGGCACCAGGTCATCGCCATGGCCTGGACGGGTATCGCAGCTACGCTGCTAAAGGGTGGACGTACTGTTCACTCCCAATTTAAATTACCTGTTCCGCTTTCAGAAACATCAACGTCGAAGATCGTCGCGGATTCTGTGGAGGCGGCGATCAACAAGGCCCAAGGACAATCCCTGAATTGCATAGGCTCTACTTGAAGAATCCCGTCTTTGGACACGGGCAACTGTAGGTCGCACTGTCACGTACAAAAAAGAAGAGGAATATTTACGTCGAAGTGAAAAACACTATAGAACAGGGAAAGCTACTACGAAATAGTAACGAGATATTTACACGCAATGTTGTTTACAGGGAGATCCTTTAATAAGATCACATGGAAGTACAACAGCGATGGTGGAAGGATACGTCAACAATGTCAAATTGCAAAGTATCTGTTTCGACTGGGAAAGGGAATCATTCGGTTCATCTTGGAATTTGCGTCGTCGTTCTCTAAATTGCCGTCCTTATTTTCTATAAAAACAGCGAAGGAGATGTTTCTGCCAGAGCGAATGGAATCTATTACGAAACCAATTCGTATAAGTGGCAAGATGGCCCCGGTGAGGTTTTTTTACATTTATTCTATAAACGGATACCAGTAACTCCGAATTTTTTCCTATTTGCCGGTTAAATACTCATCCAATAACGAACCACTTGGATCCCTTTGGACACGCACATCTATACGTTGCACTGTACAAAAAAGGAGAGGAATAGGCACACTGTGGTGAAGGCCACTTCGGAACGGAGAGAGACACTACGAAATAGTAACGAGATATTTATATGCTTTCTTTTTTAATTTAAATGCTTAATTTATTTATTATGGGATATACTACAGCTGTGGTTGTCGGTTGTTTTAACAACAGGGAGGCATAGATATAGATGTATCTACCAGGGCTATTAGAATGCACCACCATGAGTTTCTGCTTAATTTACGTTAAGAATAGGTTGCTATGATTAAGTGCTTAAAGTGCTATGCACCACCAAGAGGTTATGGTACGAAATGGTAGGTATCATTAAAATGATTGAAGTGCTATGCGCCACTATGAGATTATAGGATGAAATGGTCGCTATGATTAAAACATTTAAAGTGCTATGCACTACCGAAAAGTGCTTTTTCTCACCAACAGAGTTATGTTTACGTTACGGTATGGAATTGGCGCTATCATTCAAATGTTTGATGTGCTTTACACCAGCAAGAGCGTTTTGCTTACGTTACGGTATGAAATGGTCGCTATCATCACAATGATTGAAATGCTACGCACTACCGAAATACTATCCAGGAACAAGACGGTTATGGTAAGAAATGGTCGCAGTGATTAAAATTAATTAATTAAAATTGCCTAAAGTGCTATGCACCACCGAAAAGTGCTATGAAGTATCAAGAGAGTTTTGCTTAGGTTACGGTATGAAGAAGTTGCAATGATTAAAGCATTTTAAGTGCTATGCACTACCGAAAAGTGCTTTTCCTCACCAACAGAGTTATGTTTAGGTTATGGTATGTAATGGTCGCCATCATTAAAATGTTTGACGTGCTTTGCATTACCGACAAGTGCTATGCGCCATTAAAAGGGTTTTGCTTAGGATAGGTTATGGTATGAAATGGTCGATATGATTAAAACTTTTGAAGTGCTATGCACCACCGAAAAGTGCTATGCACCACCAAGGAGGTTTTGCTTCTGATATGGTATGAAGTGGTTTCTATGATTAAAATGTTAGAAGTGCTGTGCATCACCGAAAAATGCTATGCACCACCAAAGGGGTTTTGCTTCGGTTATGGTATGAAGTGGTCGCTATGATTAAAAGGTTAGAACTGGTATGCATCACCGAAAAGTGCTATGTACTATCAAGAGGGTTTTGCTTAGGTTACGGTATGGAATGGTCGCTATTAGTAAAATTTTAACAGTGCTATGCACCATCTAGAGGTTAGGGTATGAAATGGTTGCTATCATAAAAGTGGTTAAAGTGCTATGCACCACCAACAATAGCAACTATCCCTCCAAATTTGGAGGGGTTACACTAGTCATATATAATAATGTTCTGCTGTAGGAGAATTTCAGTGTCAATCTCTCAGTGGGCCGTGATAGAAAACGTCAAAATTGCAATTTTCGCTCGATTATTTCGGAAAAACGGGAAAACGTGCAGCAAATGCCGTAGAGGCAATAGATTCGGCGTTAACCGAAATGGATATTTGTGAAATTTCGTTGCGATTTATGGAGCGGTTTAAGAGATATTACCATTTGAAAACGGGAAAATACACGATTTTGCGTTGTAACGAAACGATGTGCATCTATCTGCTCTCATAATACGACACCCCGAAACTAGCTGACATGATAAAAATCGAAGGCCTGTAGGGAACATCTAAAACACCCATTACTCCGTTGGTATTCCATATTCAATCTTATTCAATAAATAACTCTCCAATGTCAAGAATAAACTATCACATAGTGTATAAACATACGTACTCCGTTTATAACTTTATTTTAGTGTTTTTGTAAAATACGTCTTTTGGATTTAAACAATTTAGATAGAATTATAAAGTGAAATTCATGGAATTGGAAAATTAAAGGGTTTCAAGTGCTTTGCACTACCGGCAAGTGGTATTTACCACAAAGAGATTATGGTATCAAGTAGTCGCTATGATTAAAACGTTTGAAGTGCTATGCACCACAAAGAGGGATCTGCTTAGGTTACGGTATGGAGTGACAGCTATAATTAAAATGTTTAAAGTGCTATGCACCACAAATAAGTGGTATGCACCATTAAGAGGTTACGGTATGGAAGGGTCGCTATCATTAAAACGTTTGAAGTGGTATGCACCACCGATAAGTGCTATGCACCACCAAGAGGTTACGGTATGGAGTAACTGCTATGATTAAAAAGTTATAATTGCTATGCACCCCCGAAAAGTGCTATGCACAATCAAGAGGTTACGGTATGGGATAGTCGCTATCATAAAAATGTTAGAAGTGCTATGCACCACTAATAAGTCGTATGCACCATTAAGAGGTTACGGTATGGAAGGGTCGCTATCATTAAAACGTTTGAAGTGCTATGCACCACCGATAAGTGCTATGCACCACCAAGAGGTTACGGTATGGGATAGCCGCTATCATAAAAGGTTTGACGAGCTATGCACCATCGATAAGTGCTATGCACCACCAAGAGGTTACGGTATGGGATAGTCGCTATCATTAAAATGTTAGAAGTGCTATGCACCACTGAAAAGTGCTATGCACCACCAAAAATAGCAACTGTCCCTCCAAATTTGGAGGGATTACACTATTATTATCATCATCATCATATATAATAATGTTCTGCTGTATGGATGTTTGTATGTCAATCTCTCAGTGGGCCGTGGATGGAAACGTCAAAATTGCAATCTTCGTTCGAAAATTTCGGAAAAACGGGAAAACGTGCAGCAAATGCCGTAGAGGCGATCGATTCGGCGTTAACCGAAGAAGAGATTTGTAAAATTTCGTTGCGATTTGTTGAGCGGTTTAAGAGATATTAGCATTTGAAAACGGGAAAATACACGATTTTGCGTTGCAACGAAACGGTGTGCATCTATCTCCTCTCATAATACGACACCCCGAAACTAGCTGACGATTGAAACGTTTAAAGAAAGGATTAAACCGCAATTTAGTTCTACTTTCAGTGTCCTAGGTGTAATCGTTTAATCGGGGTCTTTAATTAAAAATCGTTAATTTTGCGGTTTTCGAATTGGAACTAAACAATTGAAATGTCTATGTGGGCGGGTCTAGATGTAAATACACGGTATCGATTTTGTCATGTACGTGTTAACCTCAAAATTTTGACGTTTAAAACGTTTTATTCAAGTAAATCAGGTATAAAAATAACGGGTGTGATGTAAATGATAACTTTAATGTTAAATTAATAAGTTAATATATAAATGAGAAGTGACTAATTGATATTCAATAAAATGTCAAGTGTTTCAGGATGTATTTTGTGTTAATTTTTATTTAAGACACAACTTTTTAAGCAGAATTAGGAAGTTAATGAAAGAAATTTTATTGAGTTAGCTGCATTTATATAATGGTAGAGTTTCATTATTTACTTTAATTTGATAATAAACGTGATAGCGTCTATGGATGTACATTATTACCAAACAGGCAAATATAATATGTTGTTTTTACAGGTATGTGTGAAAATATTTTCTGGAGATTTTAAATAACGAAATTCATCAATAAGGAGTGATATATAAATAAATGGGTAGTTAGTAGAATGGGAAGTGTTTCAGAATACGTTTTGTGTCATTTTTCATTTAAAATACAACTTTCCAGACAAATTTAGGGAGTCAATGTAATGTTCTTTATTGAGATTACTGCATTTATTTCATGTCAGCATTTCATAATTTATTTTATTATGATAATGGTACATTATTAGGTATTTTGTAATTTTGGGTTTTACTGCTTCTAGAAGTACATGTTTTTACATTTCAATACACTCTATGGAAGTGCTTATGTCTAAATCTTGCAAAAGTAAGTTAAAGTAATTGATGTTTCTAAAGTTATATGTCATATATAACATATTATCTACACAAGCTATTAATACCACTAGCAACAATGTACATTTCTCTGATTATATCACTAAACAGCATAAAATACTTGTATTCAGGATTATTAACCATCCCAGTTGATATAAAATGTAAATAGACTCCATGTGAAATCAGAATAATGTTTATAAATAGTCATATATATGAGTAAAACGGGTTTAATTATATAAGTAAATTATATATAGGACCTAAAAAGCAACATATTTAAACAAATATAAGCGTATTAATAAGAAAATGATAAAAATCAAACGCCTGTAGGGTACATCTAAAAGACCCATTACTCTGTTGCTATTCCATATAATATATTGGACCTAAAAAACAACATATTAAAACAAATATAAACGTATTAATAAGAAAATGATAAATATCAAACGCCTGTAGGGAACATATTAAAGACACATTACTCTGTTGCTATTTCATATTCAATCATATTCAATCAATAACTGTCCACTGTCAAAAATGAACTATCACATAGTGTATAAACATACGTACTTCGTTTATAACATTATTTTAGTATTTCGGTAAAGTATGTCTTTTGGATTTAAAAAATGTATATATAATTATGAAGTGAAATTCATGGAACTGGAAAATTAAAGTGTTGCAAGTGCTATGCACTACCGGCAAGTGGTATTTACCACAAAGAGGTTATGATATCAAATAGTCGCTACGATTAAAATGTTTGAAGTGCTATGCACCATCAAGAGGGATCTGTTTAGGTTACGGTATGGAGTGACTGCTGTGATTGAAATGTTTAATGTGCTATGCACCTTCGAAAAGGGCTATGCACCACTAAGAGGTTACGGTATGGAAGGGTCGCTATCATAAAAATGTGTGAAGTGCTATGCACCATCAATAGGGATCTGCTTAGGTTACGGTTTGGAGTGACTGCTATGATTAAATTGTTTAAAGTGCTATGCACCACCAAGAGGTTACGGTATGGAAGGGTCGCTATCATAAAAATGTGTGAAGTGCTATGCACCATCAAGAGGGATCTGCTTAGGTTACGGTAATGATGTGACTGCTATGATTAAATTGTTTAAAGTGCTATGCACCCCCGAAAAGTGCTATGCACCACCAAGAGGTTACGGTATGGAAGGGTCGCTATCATAAAAATGTGTGAAGTGCTATGCACCATCAAGAGGTTACGGTATGGGATAGTCGCTATCATAAAAATATTTGAAGTGCTATGCACCACTGAATAGTGCTATGCACCACCAAAAATAGTAACTATCCCTCCAAATTTGGAGGGCAATTTTCGTTCGATTATTTCGGAAAAACGGGAAATCATGCGGCAAATTTCGTGGAGGCGATCGATTCGGCGTTAACCGAAGTAGAGATTTGTAAAATTTCGTTGCGATTTATCGAGCGGTTTAAGAGATATTAGCATTTGAAAACGGGAAAATACACGATTTTGGGTTGCAACGAAACGGTGTGCATCTATCTCTTCTCATAATACGACACCCCGAAACTAGCTGACGATTGAAACGTTTAAAGAAAGGATTAAACCGCAATTTAGTTCCACTTTCGGTGTCCTAGGTGTTATCGTTTAATCGGGGTCTTTAATTAAAAATCGTTAATTTTGCCGTTTTCAAGTTGGAACTAAACAGTTGAAGTGTGGGCGGGTCTAGATGTAAATGTACGTTATCGATTTTGACATGTACGTGTTAACCTCAAAATTTTGACAATTGAAACGTCTTATTTGAGTAAATCAGACACAGAGTTAACGGTTTTGATGAAAATACTAATTTAAACGCTAAATCAATAAGTTATGACAAGTCTATGGACAAGTCTATAGGTTACGTCTAGAACACCCATTACTCCGCTGGGTCATCTGTATTCAATCAATAATTGTCTACTGTCAGAAAGGAACTATCGTTATGTACAGTGTATAGACATACGTACTCTGGTTATAAAATTATTTTCGTGATTTTGTAAAATAGGTATACCTAAATATGGGACATATAAATAAAAAATTTTTGTTAAGAATTTATAATTAAATACATTAAAATATATAATTAAAAATCGATCTTTTCATGTAAAGGAACAAAAATAGAGGAGTACAATATTTTAAAAATGTTTAAGGATACAATAAAAAGTGGATTAAATTGCTTTAATTAATTAATAATAATAATAATTTGAATAATTTTAAAGTTAACAGTTTGCAAAACTGCCGCGAACAGTTGAAATTGGCGTGGGGTATATAAGCAAATTTGGCGCCAAAATGATTATTCTCCTTTTGGAGTCTTATCGTAGTGTTTGTACTCTGTGCGAATACCTGTGAATTTTTTTGCTTTTACAAATTTTTTTAAGGCTTTTAATAGATTCACGATGCCCAAGAGGAAAACCAGCAACCATTGGACCCGCAAGAAGAGAACGAGGACTGCAGGAGAAGAAATTATGCAAGAAGAACCGACTGATGCCACGCAACAATCAATATTAGAAGATGAAGGTTAGAAGAACAAACTTTACTATTTTTAGGTGTAGATGTATTTATCAATTTAATTCGAGTTTGCAAAATAACAAACGGTACCTATTTTAAAAATTGCGTGAAGTAGGTTAGTATGACTGTTTTTTTTAATAATAATTTTTAAATAGATGTAGTAATGTACATTCCGACATCTTGAAAAATGAAGGAGTGGCCTTCATGGATGTGTAACAAAAGCGTCATGTAGGAAGTAGTTTAAAATTAACTTAATTGTATTTACCAGGTACGCGCATATTTTGATAAATGGAAATAATTTCGTGAATCTTGTTTAGCGTAATAGTTATTAAGTGTAAACACACATATACACCCATACTCTCGCATACACACACACACACATACGTACCTTCACACATACACACAAACACACACACATACAAACACACGTACCTATGTACAAACAAACAAACACATTAAGTCTCAAAAAAAGATAATAAGAAAAATTTATTTCATTACCAATATGAGGGTGCTTATGGCGATTATATATTTTAGTTTAAGATGGATTTTGAGCATCGTTTTTAATTTCAACTTATCATTTTCAGCATCTCCAAGACCATCTACTTCTGATGCTCTACCTTCTCATTTACCCGTATCCGTTGAAGGTAATGAAATTTTGCATTTTTAAAGGATGTTACGTTAAACTACTTATATGAATAAAAGAATGGCATGAAACGTATCTATTGCAATAATTTTCTTTCGAATTAAATTGTCTAACTGTTTAAAGGTATATATAAAATCCGATAATAATTTTATTACTTCTGATGCTATGCGATGAGGAGAATTTAAAAGAACATACAAAACGATCGACTGTTAATTCGATTGAATATTTTAATTTTCAATAATGTTTTTGTAAAGTTAACGTCTATTTAGCAGAAGATGGCTTGAACATAATATGCAACAAACCAAAAATATGTACTTAAATAAATAAAAATTGCCATTTACTTTTAACTTACATACTTAATTAGTTAAGCAGCAAAATCATAAACATAAACAGACACCATTTAATTTATTATTACAAAATTTACTATAAACCGGTTGCTTTCAAACCATATATGGATGTTGTAAAAATTTAACTCGCTCCAGATATGCATACACGACACCTTCGACTTAATAAATACGTAATTGATATACACTTGAATAGTACGAATAAATTGAAGAAACTTTTGAAGGCGATTCAGAAGAGTACTTCGCTGGACATCTCAACATCGTTTGTGAGTTTTGTAATGCTTTGCATTTTCGAAAAGAAATGCCCCGCGATGGACGATTTGGCAATTGTTGCCATAAAGGAAAAGTACAACTAGAACCGATTGAGGTATATTTTTAATATTTTTATTTCTTTCTTTTTCTAAATATAATTTCTATTATTATTATTTCGTTCTATATAACTAATTCAACTAATATTTCCATCATTAACATTCTGGTAAGTTTAACAAAGATTTTTAAATATATACTACTTATTCATACAATCGCAATGTATTATAAAAACAAGTAAAAGTAAAATTCCATATATGTATATTTGTTTTATTGTAGAACTACCCGGACCTGTTGCGAAGCCTGCTCACCAACCAGCATCCCAATTCGAGGAATTTTATGGAGTTGATTAGGAACTACAATAGCGCGCTTGCATTCGCATCAATAGGAGTCAACATGGAACTGCCCCCAGGACGTGGACCGTACTGCTTTAGGATTCACGGCCAGATCTATCACCGAGTTGCGAACGTGGACGCAAATACGAGGAACCCCGCTTTCGGTCATTTGTATTTTTTAGACACTGCTGCTGCTCTTCATTACAGGATAAACGCCGATACAAACAACGCCTGTATCCCGGAACTGATGCAACAACTGGACGATCTGTTGAGACAGATTAACAGGTTTGCGGAAGCCTACAGGTTTCTTAAGGAGGTCGAAGAGGAACTCAATGACAACGAGAGGGCAACGGAAACTGTAGTAATGCAGATTCGCGAGGATCGTCGACTGGACCAGGGAAGATACAACCAGTCCACTGCAAACGAAGCTGCAGTAGTTTTCAGAACTACCGACGGAGAACCGCCGCTGGAAAGGGACATTCGCGTCTACTTGAGGAACGGACCCGACGAATTCACCCGGATATCGATCCTGAGCCCTAACTGCGACCCATTGTGCTACCCTCTTCTTTTCCCGAGAGGCGAGGCAGGATGGCAACCAGGAATACCTTACGTTCAACAACGTGGAATACGCAACAACGTAACATTACTGCAGTTTTATTCTTACAGGTTGTCAGTACGAGAAGAGTTCAACCCGATTCTAAACGCTGGAAAGTTAACGCAACAGTTCATCGTGGACGCCTACGTCAAAGTGGAAAGCAATCGTCTCAACTATCACCGCACGCATCAGGCAGCGTTGCGCGTTGAACAATACCAAGGATTGATGGACTACGTACAGAATCGGGCGACCAGGGAAAACGTTGGCGTCGGTAGGATGGTAATTTTACCTTCTTCGTTTCAGGGTAGCCCACGTGCGATGGTTCAACATTACCAGGACTCTATGGCCATCGTCACAAAGTTCGGATAACCGGACCTCTTCATCACCATCACTTGCAATCCGCGGTGGAGGGAAGTGGTGGAAAATTTAGAACCATGGCAACGTTCGGAGCATCGGCCCGATCTAATAGCACGAGTGTTTTATCTTAAGTTACAGGAGTTACTTGACGATCTTAAGAAGAAGCACGTCCTGGGAGTTGTCATCGCGGACCTTCACGTCATCGAGTTTCAAAAGAGAGGACTTCCGCACGCCCACATCTTGGTCATTTTGAGAGAAGAGGACAAGTGTCGAAACGCCGAAGACATCGACCGGATAGTCTCCGCAGAATTTCCAGACGAGGTAGAGGACGCCGAGCTGCACGTGCTGGTTTGCCAACACATGGTTCACGGACCTTGTGGTACAATGAACCCGCAGTCGCCATGCATGAAGGACGGACAGTGCACCAAAAGATATCCGAAGACGTTCATCGAAGAAACCGTCGCCAATGACAACGGATATCCGAGCTACAGGCGGAGAGATACTGGCAGGACATACGTGATCCGTCAGGGAGAAGTCGACAACAGGTTTGTAGTTCCTTATAACAGGTGGCTGCTGAAGAAGTACAATTCCCACATCAACGTGGAGATCTGTTCATCTGTGAAGAGCATCAAGTACATCTGCAAGTACGTCCACAAGGGTTACGACTGCGCACTGCTGGAGTACGGAAGAGCCGATCGTGGCGGACAAGAAGAAATTCATCTGGACGAGATTCGGCGATTCCAGGACTGCCGATACGTGAGCGCTCCGGAAGCGATGTGGCGCATCTGCGAGTTCAAGATGCATGATAAATCTCACACTGCTTACAGGCTTGCCGTCCATATGCCGCTACAACACAACATTTACTTCGAAGGTGGAGAGGAGGCGGAGGCACTGGATCGTGCTGCCAATAGGGACACCACGCTCACAGCGTGGTTCAAGTTGAACGCGGAAGACGTCAACGCCAGGCAGTTCCTCTACGTAGACATCCCCATCCACTTCGTGTTCAACAGAAATGGAACGTGGACACGACGAGTGCAGAACACCACTCCCGTCATCCCAAGGATGCACACCGTTTCACCGAGGGATATGGAACGCTTCCACCTTCGCATGCTTCTGCTGCATGTCCGTGGAGCGACTTCGTTCGAAGAACTGCGCACCGTCAACGGAGAAGTGTGCCAGACGTTCAAGGAAGCCTGCCGACGTCGCAACCTACTAGCGGACGACGAGGAATGGACCCGATGCCTCCAAGAAGCTGCCGTCTTCCAGATGCCCAAACAACTCCGCCAACTGTTTGCCATGCTACTAGCATTCTGTAATGTAACCGATCCTCAACTACTGTGGGAACGTTTTTCAGGACAAATAGCCGAAGACTTCGTCCGAGCCGGACACTACGACGACGACGCTGCACGGGAACGAGCTCATTAGCATTACCATGTTGTTTTCCAGCACGATGCTCGATGCTGAAGTCGTATACTTGTAGCCGCTGTAGCCATCGAGCCAGTTGTCCCTCTGGGTTTTTAAATTGCAGCAGCCATTTCAGGGACGCATGGTCTGTCCTTAACAGGAATTTTCGTCCGTAGAGATACTTATGGAAATGTTCGAGAGTTTTGACGACTGCCAGCAATTCTCTACGGGTCACGCAATAGTTTCGCTCCGGCTTTGACAGTGCCTTACTGAAGTAGCCAATGACTTTTTCTTTTCCTTCCTGCATCTGCGACAGTACACCACCAATTCCTACATTGCTGGCATCCGTATCGACAATGAAGTCTGTGTCGAACTGTGGGTACGTCAGTATTGGGGCTTGAGAAAGGGTAGACTTCAGTGTTTCAAAAGCTTGCTGACATCGTTCTGACCATTGGAAAGGGACACCATCCTCTGTTAACTTGTGGAGCGGTCGAGCTATATCTGCAAATCCCTTTACGAATCGTCGGTAATAGGAACACAGCCCCAAAAAGCTTCTCAAGTCGTGTTGGTTCTTCGGAACAGGCCAACTTCTCACAGCTTCAGTCTTGTCAGGATCAGTTCTTATTCCTTCTGAGGTAATAACGTGGCCAAGATATTTCACCTCCTTACAGAACAGATGGCATTTCTTGGGACTGAGTTTCAACTTGGCTGCTGAAAGCTTCTTGATCACTTCTTCGACATTCTGGAGGTGGTCTTCGAATGTCTTTCCCAGTACTATCACGTCGTCTAGGTACACCAGACAAACCTTCCAATTGAGCCCTTGTAGCACATTTTCCATAAGTCGCTCGAAGGTGGCGGGAGCGTTACATAGTCCAAATGGCATAACGTTAAAGTGCCACAGCCCGTAACCAGTCGTGAATGCGGTCTTCTGCTTGTCTTGTGGATCCAGTTCCACTTGCCAGTATCCACTCTTCAAATCTAACGTTGAAAACCATTTGGCACCAACCAAACTGTCAAGGGTGTCGTCGATTCTGGGTAAGGGATAGCTGTCCTTTAAAGTTACGTCGTTGAGCTTCCTGTAGTCAACGCAGAACCTGGTCGATCCATCCTTCTTCCTAACCAACACTATCGGCGAAGCCCAAGCACTTTGTGATGGTTCGATTACCCCCTGTTCTTCCATGTTCTTCACCAGGTTGTTGACTTCTTCTTGCTTAGCCCATGGAACTCTTCTAGATGGTTGTTTAATAGGACGAGCTGATCCCGTGTCTATACGGTGGTATGTCAGATTCGTTCTCCCAAAGTCGTTGTCAGAGAGGGCGAAGACGTTTCGATACTTGCTGAGTAGTTCTTCGAATTTTCTAATTTGGTCGCTGTTAAGGTTTGTGGCCGAACGCTGCACTAAGTCTCGAAGAACGGTTGGAAGTGATTCGCTCTCTGCCATTGAGTTTAGCTTCAACTTCGCACTGGAGGATGGACACCACGGGTTCAAGGACTCCTACTTCCATTCCTTTACACACTTTTTGCTCGAAGTCCTTCAGATTGACCACTCTGACAGATGCGTTCGGCGTCCCAGTTCGAATTAGTGTTCGTCCTATCAGTATGGCTTTCTGTGTCAAATCCGGGTTTTTGGCTTCTACTATCCCCACCAAACCATCCGCACCTTCGCCGTCGATGTTTATTTTGAGAACTACCTCGGATCTAGCAGGTAGTAATCGGTCTTCTGCTACGATGACCTTTCGAAGACCGTACTCTTTGGTGGGGTTTGTCATCACCAACTCTTCCTTGCCGATGCGTAAAATGCCGGAGCCCAAATCCAGATTAATTTTGTTTCGTTCAAGAAGATCCAATCCAATGATCACGTCGTCGGCGACATCGGCTACCAGTGCCCTGTGTCGAAGGCATACTTCTCCCAATCTCAATTCGATATCGCATTCTCCTCTAATTGGCGCTGTTTCTCCGGTAACCGTGGTCAAACGTAGCTTCCTCTGCAGGGGACGGATTCTCCACTCGTTAACGATGTTCGGCCGGATTATGGTCTTAGAAGCTCCCGTATCGACCACCATTCTAACCTTCTTGTTGTTGATGTGACCTTCGACGAATAAGGACTTGCTTCCGTTTAGTTGGGAAACGACGATTTCGGCTGGGGCTTGGTGGGGAGAAGCCAACTTGCGCCCCTCAAAGTTGGCTGATCTTAGTTTCCCGACTGCTGTCGGTCCGCACGGCGTTCTTCGGCCGGGCAGTCTCGCTGTAAATGTCCGTGCCTTCCACATTCCCAGCACCTTGGTCTTCCTTTGTTTTTGTCACAGTCTCGGGAAAAGTGACCGACCTTCCCGCATTCCCAACATTTGGCCGATTCTCTCTTGTCGTTGATGGTAGTCCTCTTAACAGTTTCGACGCATTCTTTAATCAGCCTTGCGACTTCGTTCTTGTATTCGTCGTGTTCAACAGTTGTTTGGCGTACACGCACGTGGCCCTTAGAAGCTTGTTTTGCAGCTTCGAATTCTAAAGCGTGCGCCAGTGCGTCACTCGCAGTCTTATGGCGGGCCAAACGAAGAACTTGCTGTAAGTCGGTGTCCCTCACGCCATCGACGAATGTTTGAACTGCTAGCTGATCTGCGAAGTCCTGCGGAGCGGTAGGATAGGCCAATCTAACTAGACGTTCCACATCGGCCTCGAACTCCTGTAGATTTTCTGATGTCTTCTGATTGCGACACTTCAGTTGAGTCTGGTACACTTGTTGTAAATGTTTGTCGCCATATCTCATTTCAAGTCGCTCTAGCAGCGCAGAGAAGTCTCGTTGTTGGCGCTCTGGAATACCTTGAAGGACATCCAATGCTTCTCCTCGCAGAGCTATGACCAGCGCCGTTGCTTTCTCAAAATCGTTCCAGTTGTTTGCTTCTGCCGCTGCCTCGAACTGTCGTTTGTATACAGACCAGCAAACTTTTCCGTCGAAAGTCGGTGGTTTAATTCTAATCGTCTTAGCAGTGTCTTCGGACTTTACTTCACTTGCCGGTTTTGTGTTCTCGAACTTCTGTCTCATCTTCTCTACTTCCTTTTGTACTTCTTCTTTCAACTCATCTCTTAGCTTTTCTTGTCGTATCTCCAATTCTTGTCGTACTTCCTGTAACTCTTCTTTTAATCCTTCTTGCTCAATTTTTATTGTCCTTATATCTTCGACCAATTTCTCTTGAACTGCCTTAATTTCTTCTTTGCTTGCTTTAATTTCTTCCTTCATTTCTTCTTGTGCTAATTTCATTTCTTCCTGTCCAGCTTCCATTCTTTCTTGTCCAGCTTCCATTTTATTCTTCAATTCTTCCTTCATTTCTTCCTGGCCTGCCTTCATTACCTTCATCATTTCCATTAAAGCCTTTATTTGTTCCTCCATTATCGCTGATTGTTTTCTTGTTACTGGCATAAGGCTTCAAAATTCTTCTTCTCTTCGGACCTCTTCTACGATCTGTCGCACTAACTTTCTTCGGGAATCTTCAATTCCCTTACTATCCCACTTCTGACACCAAATGTGACGTGTTCGGTCACAGAAAACACAATTAACAAAACAAAACAACGAGTTTATTTAATTACTAAAATTAATTTGACTACACTACAGTTATGAACAAGTCCGCACAATTTATTTCACTAAAAGTCACTTTTTAATCGCCGTTCCGGTAGACACTATTTATCGCTCTCTATGAACACTATCGCCTCTATGGTTCGCCTGTATCGCCTATCGATCGCTTTGCATCAGCTGTTACTGTAAACTGTCAACTAACTCGGTGTGAGTGTCTCGTCCGCTTTTATAGTCTTCTCAGCCTTTTTCTAGGGTATTCTACAGCCGTCTAGTATTCCAATTGTTTTCCCATTGATCTTTGCTGGTGTTTTCTAGATGTTTCAGGAAAGCCGAGAATATTCCTTATGTAATCAGGAAAGATGTTCATTAATTATGCTCACACCAACTTAATTGGCAAGTACTCGTAACAATATTATCTACACAAGTTATTAATACAACTCGCAACAATGTACATTTCTCTGAATATATCACCAAACAGCATAAAATACTTGTATTCAGGATTATTAACCATCCCAGTTGATATAAAATGTAGTTAGACTCCATGTGAAATCAGAATAATAGTCATATATATGAGTAAAATGGGTTTAATTATATAAGTAAATTATATATAGGACCTAAAAAACAACATATTAAAACAAATACAAACGTATTAATAAGAAAATGATAAATATCAAACGCCTGTAGGGAACATATTAAAGACACATTACTCTGTTGCTATTCCATATTCAATCTTATTCAATCAATAACTGTCCAATGTCAAGAATGAACTAACACATAGTGTAAAAACATACGTACTCCGTTTATAACTTTATTTTAGGGTATTGTAAAATACGTCTTTTGGATTTAAAAAATATATATATAGTTATAAAGTGAAATTCATGGAACTGGAAAATTAAAGGGTTTCAAGTGCTTTGCACTACCGGCAAGTGGTATTTACCACAAAGAGATTATGGTATGAAGTAGTCGCTATGATTAAAACGTTTGAAGTGCTATGCACCACAAAGAGGGATCTGCTTAGGTTACGGTATGGAGTGACAGCTATGATTAAAATGTTTAAAGTGCTATGCACCACCGAAAAGTGCTATGCACCATTGAGAGGTTATGATATGGAAGGGTCGCTATCATAAAAACCTTTGAAGTGCTATGCACCATCAAGAGGTTACGTTATGGGATAGTCGCTATCATAAAAATGTTTGAAGTGCTATGCACCACCAACAGGAAATGGTATGGGAAGGTCGCTATCATAAAAAGTTTCGAAGTGCTATGCACCACCAAAAATAGCAACTATCCCTCCAAATTTGGAGGGGTTACACTAGTCATATATAATAATGTTCTGCTGTATGGATGTTTGTATGTCAATCTCTCAGTAGGCCGTGGACGAAAACGTCAAAATTGCAATTTTCGTTCGATTATTTCGGAAAAACGGGAAAACGTTCAGCAAATGCCGTAGAGGCGATCGATTCGGCGTTAACCGAAGTAAAGATTTGTAAAATTTCGTTGCGATTTATTGAGCGGTTTAAGAGATATTAGCATTTGAAAACGGGAAAATACACGATTTTGCGTTGCAACGAAACGGTGTGCATCTATCTCCTGTCATAATACGACACCCCGAAACTAGCTGACGATTGAAACGTTTAGGGAAAGGATTAAACCGCAATTTAGTTCTACTTTCGGTGTCTTAGGTGTTATCGTTTAATCGGGGTCTTTAATTAAAAATCGTTAGTTTTGCGGTTTTCGAATTGGAACTAAACAATTGAAGTGTGGGCGGGTCTAGATGTAAATACACGGTATCGATTTTGACATGTACGTGTTAACCTCACAATTTTGACGTTTAAAACGTTTTATTCAAGTAAATCAGGTTCAAAAATAACGGGTGTGATGTAAATGATAACTTTAATACTAAATTAATAAGTTAATATATAAATGAGAAGTGACTAATTGATATTTAATAAAATGTCAAGTGTTTCAGGATGTATTTTGTGTTAATTTTTATTTAGGACACAACTTTTTAAGCAGAAATAGGAAGTTAATGAAGAAATTTTATTGAGTTAGCTGCATTTATGTAATGCTAGAGTTTCATAATTTAGTTTAATTTGATAATAAACGTGATAGCGTCTATGGATGTACATTATTACCAAACAGGCAAATATAATCTGTTGTTTTTACAGGTATGTGTGAAAATATTTTCTGGAGATTATAAATAACGAAATTCGTCAATAAGGAGTGATATATAAATAAATGGGTAGTTAGTAGAATGGGAAGTGTTTCAGAATACAATTTGTGTCAATTTTCATTTAAAACACAACTTTCTAGGCAAAGTTGGGTAATCAAATAATGTTCTTTATTGAGATTGCTGCATTTATCTAATGTCAGGGTTTCATAATTTACTTTAGACAATAAAGTTGACAGCGTCTAAGGGTATACATTGTTACCATACAGGCAGAGATGATATTTTCTTGTTATATGTTAGGTATCTGTGAAAACGTCTTATGGAGATTTTAAGTAAGAAAATTCATCAATAAGGAGTGATATGTAAATAAATGGGTAATTAGTAAGATTTGTAATGCTTCAGAATATATATTTTTTATCAATTTTAATTAAAAAGACAACTTTTCAGGAAGATTTAGGGAGTCAATATAATGTTTTTTATTGAGATATATGTTGGTTGCAGGTGATACTGTCTTCAAACGTACCCACCAAACGATATAATTATGGTTAAAATATAAGTTTGCAGTGTTGACATTGTGCAAGAATAGGACATCGTATGAGCAAATATTTTTAAATTTTGTGCAGAAAAAATTTACTATAAGAAGTGAGATGACAAATGTTAACATTTAAGTAAGATATAACTATGTATTGGTATATTATTAGGTATTTTATAATTTTGGGTTTTATTTCTTTTAAAAATACATGTTTTTACTATTCAACAAGCCCTAGAGAAGTGTTTATGTTTAAATCTTGCAAAAGCAAAGTAAAGTAATTGATGTTTGTAAAGTTGTATATCATATAATTAACATATTATCTACAGACGTTATTAATACAACTAGACACAAGGTTCATTTCACTGATTATATCACTAAACAGCATAAAATACTTGCATTCAAGATGATTAACCATCCCAGTTGATATAAAATGTAGTTAGCCTCTATGTGAAATCAGAATAATAATGTTTACCAATAGTCATATATATGGGTAAAACGGGTTTAATTATACAAGTAAATTATATATTGGACCTAAAAAGCAACATATTAAAACAAATATAAACGTATTAATAAGAAAATGATAAAAATCAAACGCCTGTAGGGAACATCTAAATGACCCATTACTCTGTTGCTCTTCCATATTCAATCAATAACTGTCCACTGTCAAGAATGAACTATCACATAGTGTATAAACATACGTACTCCGTTTACAACATTATTTTAGTGTTTTTGTAAAATATGTCTTTTGGATTTAAAAAATACATATATAGTTATAAAGTGAAATTCATGGAATTGGAAAATTAAAGGGTTTCAAGTGCTTTGCACTACCGGCAAGTGGTATTTACCACAAAGAGGTTATGATATCAAATAGTCGCTATGATTAAAATGTTTAAAGTGCTATGCACCATCAAGAGGGATCTGCTTCGGTTACGGTATGGAGTGACTGCTATGATTAAATTGTTTAAAGTGCTATGCACCCCCGAAGAGTGCTATGCACCACCAAGAGGTTACGGTATGGAAGGGTCGCTATCATAAAAATGTTTGAAGTGCTATGCACCACCGAAAAGTGCTATGTACGACTAAGAGGGTCTTGCTTAGGTTACGGTATGGAATGGTCGCTATCATTAAAATGTTTGAAGTGCTATGCACCCTCTATAGGTTACGGTATGAAATAGTCGCTTTCATTAAAGTAGTTAAAGTGCTATGCATCACCAAAAATAGCAACTATCCCTCCAAATTTGGAGGGGTTACACTAGTATATAATAATGTTCTGCTGTATGGATGTTTGTATGTCCATCTCTCAGTGGGCCGTGGATGGAAACGTCAAAATTGCAATCTTCGTTCGATTATTTCGGAAAAACGGGAAATCGTGCGGCAAATGCCGTAGAGGCGAACGATTCGGCGTTAACCGAAGTAGGGATTTGTAAAATTTCGTTGCGATTTGTTGAGCGGTTTAAGAGATATTAGCATTTGAAAACGGGAAAATACACGATTTTGCGTTGTAACGAAACGATGTGCATCTATCTCCTCACATCATACGACACCTCGAAACTAGCTGACGATTGAAACGTTTAGAGAAAGGATTGAACCGCAATTTAGTTCTACTTTCGGTGTCCTAGGTGTTATCGTTTAATCGGGGTCTTTAATTAAAAATCGTTAATTTTGCGGTTTTCGAGTTGGAACTAAACAATTGAAATGTCTATGTGGGCGGGTCTAGATGTAAATACACGGTATCGATTTTGACATGTACCTGTTAACCTCACAATTTTGACGTTTAAAACGTTTTATTCAAGTAAATCAGGTATAAAAATAACGGGTGTGATGTAAATGATAACTTTAATGCTAAATTAATAAGTTAATATATAAATGAGAAATGACTAATTGATATTCAATAAAACGTCAAGTGTTTCAGGATGTATTTTGTGTTAATTTTTATTTAAGACACAACTTCTTAAGCAGAAGTGGGAAGTTAATGAAGAAATTTTATTGAGTTAGCTGCATTTATATAATGCTAGAGTTTCATAATTTAGTTAAATTTGCTAATAAACGTGATAGCGTCTATGGATGTACATTATTACCAAACCAAATATAATATGTTGTTTTTACAGGTATGTGTGAAAATATTTTCTGGAGATTTCAAATAACGAAATTCATCAATAAGGAGTGATATATAAATAAATGAGTAGTTAGTAGAATGAGAAGAGTTTCAGAATACGTTTTGTGTCATTTTTCATTTGAAATACAACTTTCCAGACAAATTTAGGCAGTCAATCTAATGTTCTTTATTGAGATTACTGCATTTATTTCATGTCAGCATTTCATAATTTGTTTTATTATGATAATGGTACATTATTAAGTATTTTGTAATTTTGGGTTTTATTGCTTCTAGAAGTACATGCTTTTACATTTCAATACACTCTATGGAAGTGCTTATGTTTAAATCTTGCAAAAGCAAGTTAAAGTAATTGATGTTTCTAAAGTTATATGTCATATATAACATATTATCTACACAAGTTATTAATACAACTAGCAACAATGTCCATTTCTCTAATTATATCACTAAACAGCATAGAATACTTGTATTTAGGATTATTAACCATCCCAGTTGATATAAAATGTAGTTAGACTCCATGTGAAATCAGAATGTTTATAAATAGTCATATGTATGAGTAAAAAGGGTTTAATTATATAAGTAAACTATATATAGGACCTAAAAAACAACATATTAAAACAAATATAAACGTATTAATAAGAAAATGATAAATATCAAACGCCTGTAGTGAACATACTAAAGACACATTACTCTGTTGCTATACCATATTCAATCTTATTCAATGAATAACTGTCCACTGTCAAAAATGAACTATCACATATAGTGTATAAACATACGTACTCCGTTTATAACATTATTTTAGTGTTTTTGTAAAGTATGTCTTTTGGATTTAAAAAATATACATATAATTATGAAGTGAAATTCATCGAACTGGAAAATTAAAGGAATTCAAGCGCTATGCACTACCGGCAAGTGGTATTTACCACAAAGAGGTTATGGTATCAAATAGTCACTATGATTAAAATGTTTGAAGTGCTATGCACCCCAGAAAAGTGCTATGTACCACCAAGAGGTTACGGTATGGAAGGGTCAATATCATAAACATGTTTCAAGTGCTATGCACCATCAAGAGGGATCTGCTTAAGTTACGGTATGGAGTGACTGCTATGATTAAATTGTTTAAAGTGCTATGCACCCACGAAAAGTGCTATGCACCACCAAGAGGTTACGTTATGGGATAGTCGCTATCAAAAAAATGTTTGAAGTGCTATGAACCACTGAAAAGTGCTGTGCACCACGAAAAATAGCAACTATCCCTCCAAATTTGGAGGGGTTACACTAGTATATAATAATGTTCTGCTGTATGGATGTTTGTATGTCCATCTCTCAGTGGGCCGTGGATGGAAACGTCAAAATTGCAATCTTCGTTCGATTATTTCGGAAAAACGGGAAATCGTGCGGCAAATGCCGTAGAGGCGATCGATTCGGCGTTAACCGAAGTAGGGATTTGTAAAATTTCGTTGCGATTTGTTGAGCGGTTTAAGAGATATTAGCATTTGAAAACGGGAAAATACACGATTTTGCGTTGCAACGAAACGGTGTGCATCTATCTCCTCTCATAATACGACACCCCGAAACTAGCTGACGATTGAAACGTTTAAAGAAAGGATTAAACCGCAATTTTGTTCTACTTTCGGTGTCCTAGGTGTTATCGTTTAATCGGGGTCTTTAATTAAAAATCGTTAATTTTGCGGTTTTCGAATTGGAACTAAACAATTGATGTGTGGGCGGGTCTAGATGTAAATACACGGTATCGATTTAGACATGTACGTGATAACCTCACAATTTTGACGTTTAAAACGTCTTATTGAAGTAAATCAGGTATAAAGTTAACGGTTGTGATGTAAATGATAACTTTAATGCTAAATCAATAAGTTAATACATAAGTGACAAGTGATATGTAAATAGATGGATAGTTAGTAAAATGTAAAGTGTTTCAGAATATATATTGTGTGGGTTTTCCTTTTAGGCTGAATTAGGAAGTTAATGAAAGAAATTTTATTGAGTTAGCTGCATTTATATAATGCTAGAGTTAATAATTTAGTTTAATTTGATAATAAACGTGATAGCGTCTATGGATGTACATTTTTACCAAACAGGAAAAGATAATAATACCTATGTTGTTCTTACAGGTATGTGTGAACATATTTTCTGGAGATTTTAAATAACGAAATTTGTCAATAAGGAGTGATATAAAAATAAAATTAGTAAAATATGAAGAATACATTTTGTGTCATTTTTCATTTAAAACATAACTTTCCAGAAAAATTTATGGAGTCAATGTAACATTCTTTATTGAGATTACTGCATTTATTTTATGTCAGGATTTCATAATTTATTTTAAATGTGGGCGGGTCTGGATGTAAAGCGCGGTATTCACACGCCGATATGTACGGCGGATCTGTCGTCCAGACAAATCGGCCGTACCAATCGGGTAATGTGTAGTATCTGTCAGACCGGATTTGTCGTGCTCGCCGTCCGTTGCCCACTACGACGCACATCGACAGCAACACCGACATATCGACGCGTAAGTACCCAATCTCGGACACGTCAGTACGAAACAATTGCTAGTTGAGTGCAGTGTGCATGCAGTTCATGTTATAAAAAATGTCTTTTGCCGACAATAAGATATTTTGGACATCGTTTATATCTTTGTATAGAGAAAATCCTTGTCTTTGGAAAATAAAGAGCAAGAAATATTCCAATAAGCCCATGAAAAATGCAGCATATCAAAAGCTTGTGGAAAAATGCAAAGAGATTAATGCAGACGCCGATGTAAAATATGTTCGGAAAAAAATTGATTCATTGAGAGCTGGTTTTCGTAGAGAAATGAAAGAAAAACAAAAAAGTAAAAACACGGGAACAGGCACTGATGACATGTACGAGCCCATTCTTTGGTATTTTGAGGAATTGTTATTTTTACAAGACCAAGAAGAGAGTCGCCGTGGAACATCGTCAACAAATGATCAACAATCAGGGTCTGAAGCGGAGGATAATGAATTAAAGGTAAGTTTAATTACGTATTTATATTGTATATAGTAAAATATAATAATAATATTATATCTAGTTAATGTTGAAACATGATATAGATAAGTATTCTCATTTGTGTCTTTTACGTTAGTGAATCATTCTTTCTTGAAATTCAACTTGCCCTTCATTATTATAATAATCTGTAAAGGCTTTCCTTGCATTTTTAGCAATATTACTGTAATAAGTACGATTGTTTTGTAAACCATGTAACTGCCGAAGTTCTTCACGCCAGTCACCATCTTCAATACCGTTGTTATTGATAGTTTCCAATTGATTTCTTGGATTATTTATATAGCTTGAACTTTTTCTTCTCAGAAAATTGTGAAGTGCACAACATGCTAAAACAATTTTATCGATGTTTTCCACATTGGTAACTGTAATTGTGGTTAGTAAAATCCTGAAGCGAGATGACAATATGCCGAAAACGTTTTCTACCACTCTTCTTGCTCTACATAAACGATAGTTAAAAATTTTTTCGTCGTGACTGATCTCAGTCAGGGAATAAGGTTTCATAATATTTTCAGATAACGAAAAGGCATCGTCACCGATAAAAACATAAGGCAGTTTGACTGCAGACTTTTCCATACTACTGGGCAGTGGTAAATGTAAAGTACCATTTTTGAGCTTCTCGTAAAAATCAGTTTCGCGTAAAACACCTCCATCTGAGATTCTTCCATTGATTCCAGTATGTATGTAAATAAACTCGTAATCCCCATTTACAATACCGAACAGAACAGTACTGTGGAAGTCTTTGTAATTATAGTAGAAGGAACCGCTATTTTCAGGTTTTTTTATTGCAATATGTTTTCCGTCCATTGCTCCTAGGCAGTGTTCAAAATTCCAAGTTTTTCTAAACTGATCTACGATTTCCAACCATTCATCTGGGTTGGAAGGAAACTATAAAAAAAGAAAACATAATAAGTAAACAAGCAAACTAAAAAATGGGATTTTATTTCATGAATTCAATTCCATTTTCAATAAGTGGTGTGCTATATACATATTAATAATGTCGCTTATTTTTCAGAACTATGAACCAATGACTCCACAAAGCAGCTGCTCTTCTGAACAGAGTGATAGCAGCAGGCCATCTACTAGAAAATCCTTAAACCAAGGAAGAAGCTTACTACAAAAAAAAGCCAAATTTTTGGAACTAGCAAGTGCTGCTCTTGCGCCTACATCGATCTCCCCCTTTGACGCTTTTGGAAAAAGTTTGGCAGAAGACCTCACCAATATAGACGGTACCCAGAAAATTATAGCACAAAAACTGATTTCCGACGTTGTATTTTACGGAAAGTTGGGGAGACTTTCCGAGAGTTCGAGCATTAATTGTGCAGACACAGCTCCTCAGTTGTCTTACCAAGCCCCTATTGGTCCTGCTTATATTAATCGGATGCATGATCGACAATATCCCTACCATTGCAATACTTCTTACGCATCCACATTTACAGCACCACGAACACCATTGCAACCGCAACATATTCAAACTTCCACACATTCACCACAATTCACTCCACAGTCGGCTACTACTACTTCTCACTCTCAACAGTCTCAACCTGCTTCTATGGTGCATGATGCTCGTTATGGTACATCCAGGAATACTTCTCAATGTGATGTTAGTGATGAACTATCTGAGTATATTACATTGCATAAGGCATAAGTAAAACTAATATAAACCATGATTAACGCTATGCAGTATAACATATATTAATGTAAATCGACAATAAGTAATAAAAACTTACCTTCATGTATTCTTCTTTTAATACAGTAAATAGAGCCCAACAAGTTTCGGGAATAAGTTTTCCAAGAAGCTGTGGTGAAATTGCACAACTAAACTTTAAATCAGCCGCACATCTTCCGGTTGCTAAATACCGTAATGTGGCGATGAGTCGTTCTCTGGCACTGACAGCTTCTCTCATGGGCGTGTTTTTCCTCTCTATTTTGAATCGAATTGCTTCCAATAGAGTTTCAAATGCTTCTTTGTCCATACGTAAAAAATTATGTAAGTCAACAGGTTCTCTAATTTCAAGTTCTTGAAGTAAACTCATATGAGAGTATTTTCGTCTCTCCAAGTACCACTGTTTGGACCATACTCGTTTTTTTTTCTTCTCGCCCTCAAGTATTATAAAGCCTCCAATGATCGCCAAATTTCTTTTATGCATATCTAATAATAAATACGTCTGTCCACTGTTGAACACAACACTGCGGAGAGTGCCTATATCGACCTACACCAATCGTCGCAACCACCTACTGATCCGACCGATTTGTCTTCCTGTGTGTACTTAAACGACGAATTTATCGGCGTGTGTATACCTAGTGGCGGATTTGTACGCCGGACAGATCCGCCGTACATATCGGCGTGTGAATACCGCGCTTAAATGCACGGTATCGATTTTGACATGTACGTGTTAACCTCTAAATTTTGACGTTTAATTTGAGTAAATCAGACACAGAGTTAAAGGTTTTGGTGTAAATAATAATTTAAACACTAAATTAATAAATTAATACATAAGTGACAAGTGATACGTAAATACGTAGATGGATAGTTAGTAAAATGTGAAGTTTCAGAATTCATTTTGTGTTAGTATTAATTTAAAACACAACTTTCTGTGCAAATTTGGGGAGTCAATGTTATGCTAATTTATTGAGATTGCTGCATTTATACCATGTCAGGATTTCGTAATTTACTTCAATTTGATAGATAATAAAAGTGATAGTGTCTATGAGTGTATATTATTTGAATACAGCAAAGATGATAAGTTTTTACTACAGGTATACCTACGTGAAAATATTTTCCGGAGATTTTAAATAACGAAATTTATCAATAAGAAGTGATTTATCTATAAATAAATGGGTAGTTGTAAATTGTGAAGTGTTTCAGAATACAATTTCTGTCAATTTTTATTTAAAACGCAACTTTCTAGGCAAAGTTGGGTAATCAATGTAATGTTCTTTATTGAGATTGCTGCATTTATCTACTGTCAGGGTTTCATAATTTACTTTAGACAATAAAGTTCACAGCGTCTAAGGGTATACATTCTTACCATACAGGCAGAGATGATATTTTGTTCAACTTATAGGTATCTGTGAAAACGCCTTACGGAGATTTTAAGTAAGAAAATTCAACAATAATTTTAAATTTCGTTTAAAAGACAACTTTTCAGGAAGATTTAGGAAGTCAATATAATGTTTTTTATTGAAATATATGTTGGTTGCAGGTGATACTGTCTGCAATCGTACCCACCAAGCAATATAATTATGGTTTAAATATAAGGTTGCAGTGTTGACATTGTGCAAGAATAGGACATCGTATGAGCAAATATTTTTAAATTTTGTGCAGAAAAAGTTATTTGAGTAAATCAGACACAGAGTTAACGGTTTTGATGTAAATTATAATTTAAACACTAAATCAATAAGTTAATACATAAGTGACAATTGATATGTAAATAGATGGATAGTTAGTAAAATGTAGTGTTTCAGAATATATTTTGTGTTAGTTTTCATTTAAAACACAACTTTTTAGGCAGTTTTAGGGACCCAATGAAAGGAATTTTATTGAGATAGCTACATTTATATAACACCAGAGTTTCATAATTTACTTTAGTTTGATAATAGACGTGATAGCGTCTTTGGGTACACATCATTTGAATACAGGCAAATTAACGAAATCCATCAATAAGGAGTGATATATAAATAAATGCGTAATTAGTTAAATGTGAAGTGTTTCAGAACACATTATTTGTCAATTTTCATTTAAAACAAAACTTTCTAGGCAAATTTGGGAAGTTAATATAATCCTCTTTATTGAGACTGATGCATTAATTTAATGTCAGTGTTTCATAATTTACTTTAGACAATAAACGTGACACCTTCATTGTTACCATACAAGCAGAGATGATAGTTTGTTCTTATAGGTATGGGTGAGAATATGTTATGGAAATTTTAAATAACAATATTCTCCAAGAAAAAGTGATATGCTGATAAATGGACAATTAGCAATATTTAAAACGCTTCAGAATATATTTTGGGTTTTCTTCCTTCTAGAAATACATATTTTTACTATTCAGTACACCCTATCGAAGTGCTTGTGTTTAAATCTTGCAAAAGTATGTTAGAGTAATTGATGTTTGTAAAATTATATGTCATATAATTAACATATTATCTACACAAGTAGTAAATACAACTAGCAACAATGTACATTTCTCTGATTATATCACTAAACAGCATAAAATACTTGTATTCAGGATTATTAACCATTCCAGTTGATATAAAATGTAGTTAGACTCCACGTGAAATCAGAATAATGTTTATCAATAGTCATATATATGAGTAAAACGGGTTTAATTATATAGGTAAATGATATCTTGGACATAAAAAGCGACTCATGAAAACAAATGTATAAGTATTAAAAAACAATTAAGAATGAATAATAAGTATGGATGAACATCTAATACAACACCCATTACTCCTTTACCGTTCTGAATTTAATCAATGACCGTCCACTGTGAAAAGGAACTATCGTTGTGTATAATGTATAAACATACGTACTCCGGGTATAACTCTATTTTTGTGTTTTAGAAAATATGTATTTTGTATTTAAAAAATTTATATAGTTCAAACAATTGTAAAACATGATTATTACAAGAAAATATTAGTTAATAACTAAAAATTAAATAATATACAATTTATTTTTAAAAACGGCTGTGGTTGCGGGTTTTATATTAACAACATTGAAAAGCAGAGAGACGTGACGTAGAAGGAGTAAGATCTGCCAGGGCGGTTAGAATGCACCACAAATAAGAGGGTTTGGCTTAGAATTCGGTGTTAAATGGTCGCTCTGATTAAAACTTTTGAAGGGCTATGCACCACCATGGGGTTAAAGTATGAAATGGTCGCTATGATTAAAATTTTTTATGTGCTATGCTCCACCGATAAGTGCCATGCACTACCAACAGGTTATGGTATGAAATGTTCGCTATAATTAAAAAGTTTAAAGGACTTTCCAACACCAAAGAGTTATGGTATGAATTGGTCGCTATCAAAAAAATGTTTACAGTGCTATGCACCACCGAAAAGTGGTATGCACCACCAAGAGGTTACGGTATGGAAGGGTCGCTATCATAAAAGTGTTCAAAGTGCTATGCACCACCGAAAAGTGCTATGCACCACGAAGAGGTTTTTGCTAAGGTTACGGTATGGAATGGTTATTGCTCTGATTAAAATGTTTGAAGTGCTATGCAGCACCGAAAAGTGCTATGCACCACCGAGGGGTGTTTTGCTTAGGTTACGGTAAGGAATAGTTATTGCTCTGATTAAAATGTTTGAAGTGCTATGCACCATAAAGAGGGATCTGCTTAGGTTACGGTATGGAGTGACAGTTATGATTAAAATGTTTAAAGTGCTATGCACCACCGAAAAGTGCTATGTACCACCAAGAGGTTACGGTATGGAAGGGTCAATATCATAAACATGTTTGAAGTGCTATGCACCATCAAGAGGGATCTGCTTAGATTACGGTATGGAGTAACTGCTATGATTAAAATGTTTAAATTGCTATGCACCACCGAAAAGTGCTATGCACCACCAAGAGGTTACGGTATGGGATAGCCGTTATCATAAAAATGTTGCCAGTGCTACGCACCACTGAAAAATGCTATGCACCACCAAAAATAGCAACTATCCCTCCAAATTTGGAGGGGTTACACTAGTATATAATAATGTTCTGCTGTATGGATGTTTGGTTGTCCATCTATCAGTGGGCCGTGGACGAAAACGTCAAAATTGCAATTTTCGTTCGATTATTTCGGAAAAACGGGAAATCGTGCGGCAAATGCTGTAGAAGCGATCGATTCGGCGTTAACCGAAGTAGAGATTTGTAAAATTTCGTTGCGATTTATGGAGCGGTTTAAGAGATATTACCATTTTAAAACGGGAAAATACACGATTTTCCGTTGTAACGAAACGGTGTGCATCTATCTCCTCTCATAATACGACACCCCGAAACTAGCTGACGATTGAAACGTTTAGGGAAAGGATTAAACCGCAATTAAGTTCTACTTTCGGTGTGCTAGGTGTTATCTTTAATCGGGGTCTTTCATTAAAAATCGTTAATTTTGCGGTTTTCGAGGTGGAACTAAACAATTGAACTGTGGGCGGGTCTAGATGTAAATGCACGGTATCGATTTTGTCATGTACCTGTTAACCTCAAAATTTTGACGGCTAAAACGTCTTATTTGAGTAAATCAGGTATAAACTTAACCGGTGTGATGTAAATGATAACTTTAATGCTAAATCAATAAGTTAATACATAAGTGACAAGTGATATGTAAATAGATGGATAGTTAGTAAAATGTAAAGTGTTTCAGAATATATATTGTGTGAGTTTTCATTTAAGACACAATTTTTTAGGCTGAATTAGGAAGTAAGTGAAAGAAATTTTATTGAGTTAGCTGCATTTATATAATGCTCTACCAATTTAGTTTAATTTGATAATAAAGTGATAGCGTCCATGGATGTACATTATTACCAAACAGGCAAAGATAATATGTTGTTCTTACAGGTATGTGTGAAAATATTTTCTGGAGATTTTAAATAACGAAATTCATCAATAAGGAGTGATATAATAATAAAATTAGTAGAATGTGAAGAATACATTTTGTGTCATTTTTCATTTAAAACACAACTTTCCAGACAAATTTATGGAGTCAATGTAATATTCTTTATTGAGATTACTGCATTTATTTTATGTCAGAATTTCATAATTTATTTTAAATGTGGGCGGGTCTAGATCTAAATGCACGGTATCGATTTCGACATGTACGTGTTAACCTCAAAATTTTGACGTTTAATTTGGAGTAAATAAGACACAGAGTTAAAGGTTTTGATGTAAATAATAATTTAAACACTAAATCAATAAGTTAATACATAAGTGACAAGTGATACGTAAATACGTAGATGGATAGTTAGTAAAATGTGAAGTTTCAGAATTCATTTTGTGTTAGTATTCATTTAAAACACAACTTTCTGGGCAAATTTGGGGAGTCAATGTTGTGCTCTTTATTGAAACTGCTGCATTTATACAATGCCAGTATTTCGTAATTTACTTTAATTTGATAATAAAAGTGATAGAGTCTATGAGTGTATATTATTTGAATACACGCAAAGATGATAAGTTTTTACTACAGGTATACCTATGTGAAAATATTTTCCGGAGATTTTAAATAACGAAATTTATAAATAAGAAGTGATTTACCTATAAATAAATGGGTAGTTGTAAATTGTGAAGTGTTGCAGAATACAATTTTTTTCAATTTTCATTTAAAACTTTCTAGGCAAAGTTGGGTAGTCAATGTTATGTTCTTTATTGAGATTTCTGCATTTATCTTATGTCAGGGTTTCATAATTTACTTTAGACAATAAACGTAGCAGCGTGTAAGGGTATACGTTGTTACCATACAGGCAGAGATGATATTTTGTTCTTATAGGTATCTGTGAAAACATCTTATGGAGATTTTAAATAAGAAAATTCATTAATATGTCATATAAATCATAATAATATGTAAATAAATGGGTAATTAGTAAAATTTGAAATGCTTCAGAATATATATTTTGTGTCACTTTTCATTTAAAAGACAGGTTTTCAGAAAGATTTAGGGAGTCAATATAATGTTTTTTATTGAGAGATTTATGTTGGTTGCAGGTGATACTGTCTGCAAACGTACCCACCAAGCAATGTAATTATGGTTTAAATATAAGGTTGCAGTGTTGACATTGTGCAAGGATAGGACATCGTATGAGCAAATATTTTTAAATTTTGTGCAGAAAAAAATTACTATAAGTAGTGAGACGACAGACGTTAACATTTAAGTAAGATATATATATAGGTATATTATTAGTTACGCATTTTATAATTTTGGGTTTTATTTTTTTTAGAAATACATGTTTTTACTATTCAACAAGCCCTAGAGGAGTGTTTATGTTTAGAACTTGCAAAAGTAAGGTAAAGTAATTGATGTTTGTAAAGTTGTACCTATATCATAATAATTAACATATTATCTATAGAAGTTGTTAATACAACTAGAAACAATGTACATTTCAATGATTATATCACTAAACAGCATAAAATACTTGTATTTAAGATTGTTTGTTATAAAATGTAGTTAATCTCCATGTAAAATTAATATAAATATACATATATGGGTAAAACGAGTTTTATTGAATAAGTAAAAATTATATCTTCCATCTAAAAAGTAGCTTATTAAATCAAACATATAAGTATTAAGAGAATTAAAAATGACAAGTTTATAGGTTACGTTTAGAACACCCATTACTCCGCTGGCCCATTTGTATTCAATCAATAACTGTCTACTGTCAGAAAGGAACTATCGTTATGTACAGTGGATAGACATACGTACTCTGGTTATTTATAAAATTATTTTCGTGATTTTGTAAAATAAGTATATGGGATATAAAATTTTTATATAGAGTTATGAAGTGAAAATCGTGCAGTTTTAGTTAAGAATTTATAATTTAATACATTAAAATATATAACTACAAATCAATCTTTTTATGTAAAGAAACAAAAATAGAGGAGTAATATATTTTAAAAATGTATAAAGATTGATTAATATAATAATAATAATTTGTATAATTTTAAAGTTAACAGTTTGCAGAACTGCAACGAACAGTTGAAATTGGCGTGGGGTATATAAGCAGATTTGGCGCCAAAATTATCATTCTCCTTTTGGAGTCTTATCTTGGTATTTGTACTCTGTGCGAATATCTGTGAATTTTTTGCTTTTCCATAGGTTTTTTAGGACTTTTTATAGATTCAAGATGCCCAAGAGGAAAACCAGCAACCATTGGACCCGCAAGAAGAGAACGAGGACTGCAGGAGAAGAAATCACAGAAGAAGAACCGACTGATGCCACGCAACAATCAATATTAGAAGATGAAGGTTAGCAGAACAAACTACTATTTTTAGGTGTAGGTGTATTTATCAATTTAATTCGAGTTTGCAAAATAACAAACGGTACCTATTTTAAAAATTGCGTGGAGTAGATTAGTATTACTGTTTTTTTTTTTATAATTTGTAAATGTAGTAATGTCGTAATGTACATTTCGACATCTTGAAAAATGAAGGAGTGACCTTCATGGTAGTGTAACAAAAGCGCCGCGCCAAACATTTATTTCATTGCCAATATGAGTGTGCTTATGGCGATTATATGTTTAAGTCTAAAATGGATTTTGAGCATCGTTTTTAATATCAACTTATCATTTTCAGCATCTCCAAGAGCATCTACTTCATATGCTCCACCTTCTCATTTACCAGTAGCCGTTGAAGGTAATGAAATTTTGCATTTTTAAAGGATGTTACTTTCAACTACTTATATGAATAAAAGAATGCCATGAAACGTATATACTTATTGTTATAATTTTCTTTCGAATTGAATTGCCTAACTGTTTAATGATATATATAAAATCCGATAATAATTTAATTACTTCTCAAGCTATGCGATGAGGAGAATTCAAAAGAACATACAAAATATCGACTGTTAATTCGATTCAATATTTTAATTTATTTATTAAAAATATGTACTAAATTAAATAAAAATTATAAATAAAAATTGCCATTTATTTTTAACTTACATACTTAATTAGTTAAGCAGCAAAATCATACACCATTTAATTAATTTTTACAAAATTTACTATAAACCGATTGCTTTCAAACCATAAATGGATGTTGTAAAAATTTAACTCGCTCCAGATATGCATACACGACACCTTCGAGTTAATAAATACGAAATTGATATACACTTGAATAGTACGAATAAATTGAAGAAACTTTTGTATCCAATTCATAAGCAAACATGCATAAGGTTTGGTTAATTACAAGAATGTAGATATGTACTTATTTATGGCAAAAGTGTCGTGATGACATTAAACAAACAAACTTTTTTAAAATTGTAGAACTCTTGCCCTCTGCTTCTGGTCTGGTTGTATCTTCGGATTCATCGCCGGAAAAGAAGAGAAGGCTTGCCGACAACAAGAAAGTTGAACGTCAACAAGAATCTCAAGAGAGAAGGGAGCAGCGTTTGCAGCAATTAAGCGAAAATGCAGATGAACATCGAGGACGAGAGGAAACTGAAGAGGCTAGACAGGTAAGACTTTTACAGGTAGCAGAACGAACTCGCCAACGAAGGGAAACAGAGGAGGAACAAACCAGGATTGAACGTCTTCAACAAGAAGCAATTCGACGACGAGAAATTCGAGAGCAAGAAGAGGAAGAAGAACACCAACTCCGCAGAGCTGCTGCAGCAGCAGAACAACAGTTTCGTCGCCAACGTCAGCGTGAAGGACAAGTGGTAACTTATCTAGCAGCAACTGAAGGCGATTCAGAAGAGTACTTCGCTGGATATCTCAACATCGTTTGTGAGTTTTGTCACGCTTTGCATTTTCGAATAGAAATGCCCCGCGATGGACGATTTAGCAGTTGTTGCCATAAAGGAAAAGTACAACTAGAACCGATCGAGGTATATTTTGAATTTTTTTATTCCTTTCCTTTTCTAAATATAATTTCTATTATTATTATTTCGTTCTATATAACTAATTCAACTAATATTTCCATCATTAACATTCTGGTAAGTTTAACAAAGATTTTTAAATATATACTACTTATTCATACAATCGCAATGTATTATAAAAACAAGTAAAAGTAAAATTCCATATATGTATATTTGTTTTATTGTAGAACCACCCGGACCTGTTGCGAAGCCTGCTCACCAACCAGCATCCCAATTCGAGGAATTTTATGGAGTTGATTAGGAACTACAATAGCGCGCTTGCATTCGCATCAATAGGAGTCAACATGGAACTGCCCCCAGGACGTGGACCATACTGCTTTAGGATTCACGGCCAGATCTATCACCGAGTTGCGAACGTGGACGCAAATACGAGGAACCCCGCTTTCGGTCATTTGTATTTTTTAGACACTGCTGCTGCTCTTCATTACAGGATAAACGCCGATATAAACAACGCCTGTATCCCGGAACTGATGCAAAAACTGGACGATCTGTTGAGACAGATTAACAGGTTTGCGGAAGCCTACAGGTTTCTTAAGGAGGTCGAAGAGGAACTCAATGACAACGAGAGGGCAACGGAAACTGTAGTAATGCAGATTCGCGAGGATCGTCGACTGGACCAGGGAAGATACAACCAGTCCACTGCAAACGAAGCTGCAGTAGTTTTCAGAACTACCGACGGAGAACCGCCGCTGAAAAGGGACATTCGCGTCTACTTGAGGAACGGACCCGACGAATTCACCCGGATATCGATCCTGAGCCCTAACTGCGACCCATTGTGCTACCCTCTTCTTTCCCGAGAGGCGAGGCAGGATGGCAACCAGGAATACCTTACGTTCAACAACGTGGAATACGCAACAACGTAACATTACTGCAGTTTTATTCTTACAGGTTGTCAGTACGAGAAGAGTTCAACCCGATTCTAAACGCTGGAAAGTTAACGCAACAGTTCATCGTGGACGCCTACGTCAAAGTGGAAAGCAATCGTCTCAACTACCACCGCACGCATCAGGCAGCGTTGCGCATTGAACAGTACCAAGGATTGATGGACTACGTACAGAATCGGGCGGCCAGGGAAAACGTTGGCGTCGGTAGGATGGTAATTTTACCTTCTTCGTTTCAGGGTAGCCCACGAGGTTTTCTCATTGCCTAGAGTTCAAGTGGTAACTCAACCTTCAAACCCTCCTCGGTAACCCCAAGGATAAAATTCCTTTCCTAGAAAAGTCGGGGATATATGAAATTAGCTGTAATGACTGTAGTAAAAAATATATTGGACAAATTAGACGCTCGATCCAAACTAGGTTCAAGGAGCATTTAGCTCATGCACGGTTTGGTAGAGCCGAAAAATCTAGTGTTGCCCAACATATTCTTACTGAAGAACATAATATTAATATTAATAATCTTAAATTAGTTAAGGAAGTTAGGAATAATTGTCTACTAGATAGTTTTGAAAGTTTATACATTTGTAAAAATAACCAAATTTTACTTAACAATGACAAGGGTCCTATCCCTAGATCTCCGCTATTTAGTCTAGTTTAATTTTTGTTATTGTTAAGGTCCATTGAACATCATCACTATTGCTGCTGAACCATGTTCCCTGAACCTTAACAACTTTCAGTATATATTGGGATTAGTTCTCTTTTAGGTTTAGTTCACTTCAGTCCCTGAAGAAGATAACTTTGTTACCGAAAAGTGCTTCGGACAACTAAAGTGTCGTGTTTTGGCGTTGGGGTTTGAGCTGTTTTGTTCGTTCTACTATTATAATCGACGATGTTTATTTATCGTATGACGTCATAATCGGAACTGATTTTTTTGAATCAACCACATGTATCGTGCACAAAAAGTGCCACAGGATTCGTTTTAAAAAGGTTGCCTCCTCTTTCTAATAAATTCGAATCATTCAATTTTTATACTATAAGCACCGTTCAAGATGCTGATTTTGACATTGGAAATTTAACAGAGGCGGAACGTTTACGTACTCTAAATTTATTGAAGCAATACAAGGATTGCATATCGTTTTAAATTAATGATTTAGGGAAAAAAACCGCCATTGAAATGCATATCAAGTGTATTACGGAAGAGCTAATCGTATACCGACCGTACAGAATGTCACAATCAGATAAGGACATACTGACGCAAATAATAAATGACTTGTTATCAAACCAGATTATCTGCGAATCTTCTTTTCCATACGCGAGCCCAGTATTACTTGTCAAAAAAAAAACTAACGAATACCGAATGTGCATTGATTATCGCAAATTAAACGCAATAATGATAAAAGACACCCTCTACCACTCGTAAGTGACCAATTGGATAAACTAGGCGGAAGTAAAGTCTGTATCTCGCTTCTGGGTTCTACCAGGTGCAATGGCCCCTGACCCAATGGCGAAAACAGCGTTTGTCACTCCCGAATCGTATTACGAATTTTTTCGAATGCCTTTTGGCCTCACCAACAGCCCGGCGGTTTTTCAAAAACTAATTAACACCGTTTTGGGAAAGCAGTCAATAGCACTCCCCTACATAAATGATATAATAATCCTGTGTCCAAATTTTTATGAAGGGTTGTCCAGGCTTTTCTTAGTGTTAGAAGCTTTTCGAAAGAACAATTTGACAATGAAACCCATGAAATGTTCATTTTTTAAGACAGTAATTGATTACTTTAGAAATGAAATCAGTGAGTTAGGAGTGCGCCTTGGAAAATTCAAACTAAATGCAGTTCTAGATATGAAAGAGTCTCAAAATATTAAAGAGGTGAGGCAGTTTTTAGATTTATCGGGGTATTTTCGAAGGTTTGTAAAAAAATATGCAAGCTTTGTAGAACCATTAACACGATTAAAATTAAACTGTACCGTGGACCTGGACACAAGAACAGAGCCTAGCGGTCCAGAAAATCAAAACGACACTAACCGAACGACCCATTTGATATATATTCGGTATATTTGATCCGAACCTGGTAACCGATCTTCATACCGACGCTAGTTCCTTGGGCTTCGGTGCAATCTTAATGCAAATAAACAAAGATAAGCGGCATGTTATTGCTACTACAGCAAACAGACTGCCCCAGAACAGCGACTTGATCACTCCTACGAATCAGACGCTCGCGGTTGTTTTGGCCTTAAGAAATTTTCGAGTGTATTTGTTAGGAATACCGTTTCGGGTTTTTAATTTTAATTAGCAATCTTACTTCAGCATTGACACATTCCCTAAACATTGTATTTTGTTTGGTGATTGCTGGAGCAATAATATTGAAAAGTTCTTGATAAGTTTGATTTGACATTCTATACATAGATAAAATTTTTTCGTCATCCTCCAAAAGTTCTTCCGCCGCAACAAACAGTCGACAATTGATATTATTTTCAATACACGGATGGCGCCAATAGCGTTTTCTTTTTTTTCTTAAACGGAGATAAAAATAACAGGCTACAATATCTTCATCACTCGAGGAGGACGACATATTCTTGTGACGGTACAAGCGGTTCTGCTCCATTTTATGCCGAAAACATACCGATAGATGTGTAAATGAAAGCAACGCGGAATCGTTTCGGTAACCACCACTCCATACCGCGCCGCTGCCGCACCGCCAAGTCTGAAAGCGGCTTAAGATGCACATTACCTATATTTTAGATAATTCTCTGGACAATCATGAAAGTAATACTTCCTCTTAGTGTATTAGTAACCTCCAGCAGTTTGAGCAAAATCGTGATTGGTGCAACGCCGCTAGAGTAGTTTTTATCATATTTCTTGTAAAAATTTAAATCTGCAAACATAAGCTTTTTGTCTTTATGGCCAATGAAATACGTGAAATACGGCGTTAATTTTTTTAACAGTTGCTAGTTGACTACATAAAAACTATGGAGAACATGCTTTTTGGATTAACTGCTACAGATGTGCGTAGGTTGGCGTTTCAGTTAGCGGAAAGGAACAATTTAAAACTGTATTTTAATGAAAATAAGAAAATGGCTGGATGGGTTTGGCTCCGATCGTTTATGAAAAGAAACCACCTATCCCTAAGGAAACCTGAAGCAACATCGGCAGTTTTTTTTATTTGCCGGATCCCCTGCAATATAGCAACGCGTATACAACATCTAGAATATTCACCGTCGATGAGACGGGCGTAACAACTGTATATGGAAATCTATCCAAGGTGATTGCAATGAAAGGTAGGATCGTTAACCTCAGCAGAGCGGGGAACACTATGCACTGCGGTAATATGCATGAATGCTGCTAGGGATATATGTTCCATCAACGGTGATTTTCCCAAGAGTTCACATCAAGGAAGGAATTTCGATTGGGCTACCACCCGAATTGCCACCTTTGACAGGAAAGGGAACATCAGTAAAGAAAACCTCCAAACCAAGCAACAAACAAGACAAAAAAGATGTGAATGAGAAAAACAAGATCAAAGATAAGACAAAAATATCGATGAAGAAAATCCTGTGCTTTTACTGTGGAGTAGATTTTCGAAGCAGCAAACCTGGTGACCAGTGTATTCAATCAGTTCCTGTCATAGCTGAGTCCACAAAGTTTGCGGTGTACCAGACATTTCATATGTGATATGTACTTGCAACAATAATCCCATTTTTAAAGCACTACTGATCCCGTTTTAGATATACATGTTAGCATTCGAACCTTCACTATGAATCATCTACACACAACACTGATAAGCCACGTTACCATGATAATATCAATATCATCACGTAGTCACAGTGAAGTCGTGTGGATTCCATGATGCTCGCTCGCCGCTCGCCTACGCACGCTCCGGTCACTCGTACTTCGCAAATCAAGTCATTTTAGGTAAAAACATTTCTTTCCGTCATTATGAAAAATGCCAAAGAGAAAGTATCATTTTAAAGATGAATATACTCAAGAATGGACCTTCATAAAGAAAGGTCGAACAGAATTTGAAGTACTGTGCTCTATTTGTAATTCACATATTTCCATAAACCATGGTGGTAAATCTGACATCCAACAGCACATTGCCACAAATCTTCATGAATCACATATCAGAACCGCTTCAAGCTCTGAAGACATTTCTAGTTTTATTAGGGCGAGCGAAGCGAGCCCTACTCTAATTCAACAATCTGTACATTTTTGTGGTACACTTTATGAAAAAAGTATCACGCCTTTAGATTTGAAATTTAACATAGTAATTTAGAATCATGTCTAGATGTGTTATTTATCATTAAAATATCTTTTTTTTTTTAAATATTTTTTTTAAAAATAAAATTTGTATATGAACACTAATGTTAATATACTACTAATTCACTAATATGCTACTAACGCCATCTGTCGAAGGCATGTATCAACTAAATTGTTTAATATACTACTAAAGCCATCTGTCGAAAGCATGTGTCAACTAAATTGTTTCTACTATTAGTAGAAACAGGTAGAAATAGCGTCAGCGCCATAACAACAACACTACAGATTTTAAAAACAACGTCACTGTTGGTTTATTGGGTGAAAACTAATTATTATTGCGTGAAATATTATTTTATTGCTCAATTTCTGAGGTGTAATATTGATTAAAAAAAAATATTAGGTAAGTGCGTATGATCGTAAGTACCTATGATAGAATTTTATAGAAAAATGCTATCCATTATCCAGTTGTATCTGACGTAAAACATGTTGGTTTAAATGTTTTATTGTTATTGTTGCAGCGAAATGCCACGAAGACGCACGTTAACTGGCCGTAAAGAACGCGAACATAACCGTGTTTCAATGAATGATTTAAGAGAACGTCAGAAAAGATCTCGAAATATGGAATCTAATTTTCATCGCGGAAATGTTCACTTTTTAGAGTATGCCGTTAATTTCGAAACTGCTCAGAAAAATTTGGAGTTAAAACATTGCAATTTATGTCATCGTCGTTGGTTCGATTTACATATTGAAGAAGACGGACTTTGTGCTCTTTGTCGTAAATTTCAAGTAAAAAATGAAATGAATATATTTTCTACAGACAATAATATGGACCCTGGTCCACAACCTGAAGTTTTAAAAAAATTAACATTTCTTGAAGAACAATTAATTGCTCAAGTTCATCCAGTTATAACAGTATATAAACTTAAAGGTGGTCAATTTGGATATAGTGGCCAAGTCATCAATTTTCATCAAGACATTACAAATTTTACTACCTCTTTACCTCATTCTATTGATACTATTTCAAAATATATTTTTGTTAGAAGAAATTATGGTGAAGGATATAAAGATTTTATTGTAAATCGTGATAATGTTGAGGCCGCTTTGATATATCTTAAAAATAATAATCCTTGGTACCGTAATATAACAATCGACGAAAATAATTTACAATGTTTACCTAATAATGAAAGTATTTTTCAACAAATTGTATTAAGTCAAGATAGACAACAACTTTCATGTAATTTAGATAACGAGGATAATGAGGATAATGATCAAAATATATTATATGATAATGTTTATGAATCTGGAGCTCCAACGGTGACTTTTCAATGTAATCGTAAAGCAGTGAATAGTGTACTGAACATTCAGGAAGAAAATGATAGATCTGGTGTTTTACCTTGGCCTATATTGGATCCTGTGCCAATCAATGAATTTACATGTGATGGATATATTTGCAGAGCATTTCCAACTTTATTTCCTACTGGTAAAGATGACCTTAGAGATTCAAGAGTGCATAAAATTTCTAATAGTGAATATTTTAAATTTCTTATGATGTATGAAGATGGGAGATTTGCAAAACATCCAAGATTTAGATTTTTTGCATTTAATAGTATGATGCGTTGGACAGCTTTGCAGAATGGGAGTATTTGTGTCAGAAAAAATTCACTTTTACGTAATATTGAGACAATTGAACAACTCCGAGAATTATTACAGCGAGAACCAATATTGTATAAATCAATTTTATCATATAATACTAATTTGAGATCATCTAGCTCATATTGGTATGTGAGATCTAGAGAGTTAGTGGATATGATTGAAGAATTAGGAACTCCAACAATATTTATGACATTGAGTGCAGCTGATTTATATTGGCCAGAGCTGTATCGTATATTGGATCCAGACTATAATTATGCCGATCGCAATCAAAACAGTGAATTTATTCGTAAATCTAAATTATTAAATTCAAATCCTATGATTGTTTCTTATTTTTTTAAAAAGCGATTAGATACTTTTATGGATCATTTTGTTAAAAAATACTTTAAAGTCACAGATTTCTGGTTCCGTATTGAATTTCAACACCGAGGTAGTCCGCACATGCATGGTCTTTTCTGGTTTGAAAATGCACCTGATCTTAAGAATCTCAATCCAAATGATATTACAAGAATGAAAGAAATTATAAACTACTTTGATGAGTTCATATCTACATGGCATCCAGATCCTTCTCAAGTTTATGATATACATCCATCAAAATTACATTACTCTGATATATCTGATGAAGATGTTGATTACAATCATTTAATACGAGCTGTACAAATGCATAAATGTTCTAAAGCGTATTGTCAAAGAAAGAAAAAAAATTCTTCTGAGACTATTTGTCGTTTCAAGTATCCGAAAGAATGTGTCAACGAAAGTAAAATTCAATTTATTCAAAATAACGATTTAGAATATATATCAAAAAGAAATAATTCATATTTAAATAGTCACAGTCCACAAATTTTGAAAATTTGGCGAGCAAATGTTGATTCGCAAGCCATTGTTTCTATTCATGCCGTTCTTAGATATATTGCTAAGTATGCTAGCAAAGGTGAACCAAGATCGGATGGTATGAAAGATTTTATTCGACAAACAGTACAAGAGTCAAATACTAATAGTAATGTTGTACAGATAATCCAAAAAATTTTGATAAAAATGTGTGCTGAACGTGACTACTCTGCTCAGGAAATATTTTGGATTATTATGGGTTGGCCTTTGTATCGATCTTCTCGACAATTTACTACTATAAATTTTAGAATATCTGAAACATGGGAATATCTGGATATGAATAGTGAAGATGGAAGTATTTTTGTTTCGAATTTTTTGGAGAGATATCAACAACGACCAGCAAAATTTGAACAAATGTCTTTATCTGATTTTTTTACAAAAACTTATAAAAGAGGTTCAACTTATAGTATGAGAAAAGTACCTCTTATTCTTAGAGTTATACCAAAAGTGAAATATGATCCTGGCTGCATAGATAATGAAAATTTTTATAAACAACAAGTTATATTACATGTTGCCTGGCGACAGTTAAATGACCTAAATCCTGACAATAATAGTTGGAAGATTGTATATGAACGTCATTTTAAAAATAGTAATGATAATAGTCTTAGTTATGAATTGGATCAAATGTTACAAAATTTAGAGAATGAAGAAGATTATGAAGTAATAAATACAGTGCAAATAGAACAACTACATGATTGGATGGAAGTAGCTGCTGGACCACAAAATATTAATCAAGAAGATGATTTAGGTAGAAGAGAAATTGATATCCGATATCAATGGCATTCTATTTCAAGCAAACAACTATTGAATTCATTAGAAACATTTATTGAAAATGAAAAAATTGCAAGAAATCAAAGAAACCCTACCATAAATAATCACAATTATTTGTCAAATTTTGTTTTTTCTGGTGAACAGCAAGAAGTGATTAATATATTTGAAAAACAACTTAATTATCTACAAGGTTACGAGGAAGAACAATCTATAAAAAGAGTGGTTATACAGGGAAAAGCTGGCTCTGGAAAAAGCACATTGATAAATTACTTTACTTTTCGATTGAATCAAATATTGGGATTATCATCTTATAAATTGCTTGCACCAACTGGTGCTGCTGCTGTGAATATTAATGGTTCGACAATTCATTCTAAACTTTTATTGGGAGTAAATAAAACATTCAAAGATCTCAATTTACATGCACTTGCTGATTTTCAAGAAGAATTATATGGTTGTAAATTTATAATTATTGATGAAATGAGTATGATTGGATGTAGTCTTATGAGGAAAATTGATTTACGTTTACGTAGAGCTTTTCCTTCAAGGCAAGATGAACCATTTGGTGGATTATTTGTATATTTTTTTGGAGATATTAATCAGTTGCCACCTGTAAATGATAGGCCGCTTTATAGTAATAAAACTGAAGGAAGTGAATTTCTTTTAGAAGGAAAATTGTTATATACATCAAGTATTCAAAAATATTTCTTTTTATCATCATCATTTCGACAGAATGAATCTCAACAAGTTTTTAGAGATATACTTGATCGAATTAGTAATGGTGAATGTACGGTAGAAGATTACGAAAAATTAATGACACGGAGTATACAATCATTATCATTAAATGAACGGATTTTTTTCAACGATGCCATTAGACTATTTGCAACAAACAAAGATGTAAAAGAATTTAATCATCAAAAGTTAAAAGAATTACGTCAACCAGTTGCTTATATTCCAGCTCATCACAATTGTTCCGAGGCAAAATCAGTAAGTGCAGAATTATTAGGTGGACTTGAACCATTTATTATTTTATCGATTGGATCTAAAGTTATGTTACGTTCTAATTTGTGGGTTGAAAATGGATTGGTCAATGGAGCTTTAGGCTATGTCAAAGATATAATTTATGAAGAAAATTGTAGTCCCCCTGATCAAATTCCGCGAGTGATAATGGTCCGATTTGAAAATTATTCTTATTCAACTTACGAAAATAGTGGTTGTATTCCAATATTACCCATAACTAAATTTTGGAAAAATGGAAATACCAATTGCTCAAGAAAACAATTTCCATTACAATTAGCTTTCGCAATTACAATTCATAAATCACAAGGTTTAACATTAGATAAAGCTGTTGTAGATATTGGAGAAAAAGAAACTTCTATTGGTTTAACTTATGTCGCGTTTTCAAGAGTAAAAACATTTGAAGGATTAGCATTAAATAGAAGATTTATTTATGATAGATTAAGTAGTATTAAAAACTCAAATATGTTGAAGTGTAGAAAACAAGAAGAAATCCGTATGAGGAATGTAAATGCTTTGATACAATAAAAAATTTGAAATTTGAATTTTTTTTGTCGTATGAGTTATTTATAGAAGTCCATATTAATAATTCATATATTAAAATATACTTTTAATAATATTATTCATTATTAATAATATATATGATTAATTAATAATAATATATATTATTAATTAATAATAAATAATATTATTATTTATTATTGTTAATAAATTATTACTAGGTAGAAATACCTCGCGAGCCCTCACAAAGCTGCGCTTTTTGCTAGTGATAAAAAAAGATTCTCAGGAAGAAGTTTTGGTTGCGGCTGCTGAGACGACTACAGCATGTAAAGTAACACAGTACCACCAATCATTTGTCTCGCTGGATTGTACTACCAAATTGAATGCACTTATGTATCCAGACTCGAAAATTGCTACTGAGCAAACTACTGGTAGAACAAAGGCTACCTCTTCCTGGTGGTTCTTCTCAACAGTAATTGAACTGGTTTTGGATTAATTTATCATTATTGAAGTGAATTGTTTTCCATTAATTTTTTATTATTGTAACGAATTTTCTAGTTAAACTATTTATTTAAACAATTATTTATTTAACACTATTTATAACACTTAAACACTAACTTAGAACTACCATTTATATCACAACAATTCACTTATTTATATAACAATTTATTTATATCACTTTGTCTATTATCGGTTTTAATTCGCACACTGATGCTTTCTTCAACTAACTGTTTTTCGGTCCAAAGATGATCACTATATATACACCTTTCGAACTTTCTAGACAGGAACTCGAAGAAATTCTGTGTATTCCCGAATGATGAGTAATAATTAGAAAGTCCTCGATTATTCCAGAATTGAACTTGTTACTTGTCGCCGGAGAATGATTTACATCTTGCAAGTTGATAACACGAAAAGTACCGTGTGCGGTGTTTACACCGTAAGCATGTTAGCGATAACAAGTACATGCCACAAATTGTTATCGCACACACGTACCGTGTCACTGGTCGCTACACTACCCCCTCCTTAAGGGTGATTCGTCCCGGATCACAGAGGATCATGCCGGTACTTGCAGGTGGATCCGCTTCGGCATCCGGTTGTCAAGTGGAAATGGCAGTCAACGGTCTTCAATGGTGACGGTCCTCGTCGTGGATTTCCGGCGCACACCAAGATTTCTATTCCAGTGTATCGGAACAAAACCTCCAGCATGTTTCTGACCACCCTCCAATCCAGCCCATCGAGTCCACATCCGATCCTCGGTATTGCGAGCTTCAGGATGTTAGCGTGTAGCAATTGCTCTCTTAGTTCTATAAGGGAGTCCCATAAGGAGTGGTAGGAAGGCTTCTCCGACGACTTGCTTTTGGTGACTAGATAGAAGATCGATTGGGTCCCATCGAGTAACTGCAATACTTTTCTTCCATCTTTGGCCTGGTCCAGTAACATCGGTATTCGCCCAAACTTTTTCCGAAAGACCGTGGCAATCCCACGGCTCATGTCCTAATCCCTTGCCACACAATGGGCCGGCGAGTATTCTTTCGGGACGGCGAATAAGTCCTGCTGAACTTCGGTGGTGACTCCAAATCGGGCTTTACGGTGTAAGCTCTGTTCGGCCATAAATTCTTCGTACTGGGGCTCTGGCGATCGAGCCTGCACAACTCGTAACTCGAGCTTCCTCGTGGTTGTCCCCAGCATATGGAGCCAGTCGGTTGATGTGGACTACTCTTGGTTTTCCATTGGGAGTACGTCTAATTCGGTAGATTACGTCATTGATTCGTTTGATAACTTTATACGGGCCTTCCCAATCTTGTTGCAGCTTCGGCGAAAGACCCTTTTGACGCTTCGGATTATAAAGCCACACCAAATCTTCTTCATGGAATCCTCTATCAGTGGCCTTAATGTCATATGCGTCCTTCATTCGGTCACTGGCTATCCGCATATGGGAACGTATCTCGTCATGGATGTCGTCCAATTGTCTTCTGAGTTCACTGACGTAATCTTCTCCAGCCACGCCTTCGCCGGGTTTGCATCCAAACTTTAAGTCGCATGGTAGTCGCAACTCTCGACCGAACAGTACCCTGGCTGGTGTTTGTCCAGTGGTTTCATGTATGGAAGATCGGTGTGCCAAAAGGAACAATGGCAGATAACGATCCCAGTCTCGCTGATGTTTGGAGACCATTTTGGGCAGGTACTTGTTAATGGTCCTATTCATTCGTTCTACCATGCCGTCTGATTGGGGGTGTAGGGCTGTAGTACGAGTTTTGTGAATGCCCAATATCTTACAGATGTCCTGGAATATGGCTGACTCGAAATTCCGCCCTTGGTCGGAATGCAACTCCAGTGGTACTCCGAATCGGCTAATTAGCTCTTTCACGAGCGTTTCCGCCACTGTTGTTACCGTCTGGTTTGGAAGGGCGTACGCTTCAACACATTTCGTAAAGTAGTCCATTGCCACTACGATGTACTTATTCCCATCTTCAGATTCTGGGAATGGTCCGGCAACATCTATGGCAATTCTCTCAAATGGGCTGCCGACGTTATACTGCCGCATCGGAGCACGTTGTCGCTTCTGAGGTCCCTTACTGGCGGCGCACGTCATACACTTTCTGCACCAGTCTTCCACGTCCTTCTTGCAGTTGACCCAGTAAAATCGTTCTTGTACTTTGCCAAGGGTCTTCTTTACGCCAAAATGTCCTCCCGAAGGGTCATCATGGAGGCACTGCAGAACTTCTTTTACGAAGCTTCTCGATATCACCAGCTGACGTCTGCTTTCTGTGCCATCTTGATTCTCAACGACGCGCTTCAGGAGACCATCTTCTTCTTCAATGGAATCCCATTGAGCCCACAACGATTTTACATCTGTTGACTTGGCAGCTACTTCCTGCCAGGTTGGTCTTCTGCCTTCTTTCTTCCAGTCCAGGAACATGTTTAGGAGCGCGTCGGAATGTTGTTCTGCCTTAATATTGTCGGGCTGCCATTGCTCATCCAGGATAGTTATCCTTCTAATCTCTTCATGTTCCTCGACGCGTTGACAGTGTTTACAATTGTCCGGGCAAGGTCTTCTGGGTCGCTGGCGGATGGGTTGGGCCTCGCCAGTATTTATTTTGTGCAGGACGGTGTTGGTTCGTCCCTTCTTGCCACCTTCTACTTCATAGACGTCTTGGTATTCTTTTAGTAATCCTTCTATCTGACGTCGTTGGTTAGGATTACATTTGCCTCCTGCTTCCTGGCGCAATTTAGTCAAGGCTTCTGGTAGGCGTTGTGCGTCTTCCGTTTTTGTTTGTAGCTTTCTGACTTGAGAAGCAAATCTCTCACTCTTACAGCTGCTTCTCACGTGGCCTAACTTCCCACAACTCCAGCACCTGACTTGTCTGGGCTTCCTTTCTATTTTAGTCGTTACGCGACGGATCATCTCTTCCAGTCTATACAGTCTATCGTCCCGACCGGCTGACTCTTCTTGTAATTCTCGCACTCGACATTGTCGTTGCGACGCCTGTTTGACGACGTCGTATTCGAGTGCACGGGACAACGTGTCTACCAATGTCCTCGGCCGGTCCAATCGGAGTCGCTGTTGTATTTCGTCGTCCTTTAATCCGTCAATAAACGCGTCGACGGCCAATCTTTTCAGAGTATCATCGGCCGTACCCGGATAGGCGAGCCGGACCAACCGTGCGATGTCCGCCTCGTATTCCTGAAGACTTTCCCCTGTCTTCTGTCGTCGGTTCTTTAGCTGCACATGGTACACAGCCGTCAGATGTGCTTGGCCATATCGCATCTCTAATCTTTTTACTAGCCGATGGTAGTCTAGTAATTCTTCTGATGGTAACGTATTCAAGATTTCGCCAGCACCATCACGCAGGGCAAGGGCGAGTGAGGAACCTTTTTCTTCTAACGTCCATTTGTAAGCTTTTGCAGCCACTTCGAATTGCGTCAAAAACGTGGTCCATGATGTTTTACTGTCAAAGGTAGGTAGCTTCATGTGCACTTTGGATGAGATGACTTGTTCTTCTTTAACGTCGGGGATTTCTTTGCCGTTAATCGCGCTATGCCTCTTTTCCGTAAGTTGCTGGCTGGTCTCTCCTCGTTTTTCCGGATGTAGAACCATTTCTTCCAGCTGGGCTAATCTTTCGTCGAAAGTCCCCAGCGTTTTGTTTATTTTCTAGTTAAACTATTTATTTAAACAATTATTTATTTAACACTATTTATAACACTTAAACACTAACTTAGAACTACCATTTATATCACAACAATTCACTTATTTATATAACAATTTATTTATATCACTTTGTCTATTATCGGTTTTAATTCGCACACTGATGCTTTCTTCAACTAACTGTTTTTCGGTCCAAAGATGATCACTATATATACACCTTTCGAACTTTCTAGACAGGAACTCGAAGAAATTCTGTGTATTCCCGAATGATGAGTAATAATTAGAAAGTCCTCGATTATTCCAGAATTGAACTTGTTACTTGTCGCCGGAGAATGATTTACATCTTGCAAGTTGATAACACGAAAAGTACCGTGTGCGGTGTTTACACCGTAAGCATGTTAGCGATAACAAGTACATGCCACAAATTGTTATCGCACACACGTACCGTGTCACTGGTCGCTACACTACCCCCTCCTTAAGGGTGATTCGTCCCGGATCACAGAGGATCATGCCGGTACTTGCAGGTGGATCCGCTTCGGCATCCGGTTGTCAAGTGGAAATGGCAGTCAACGGTCTTCAATGGTGACGGTCCTCGTCGTGGATTTCCGGCGCACACCAAGATTTCTATTCCAGTGTATCGGAACAAAACCTCCAGCATGTTTCTGACCACCCTCCAATCCAGCCCATCGAGTCCACATCCGATCCTCGGTATTGCGAGCTTCAGGATGTTAGCGTGTAGCAATTGCTCTCTTAGTTCTATAAGGGAGTCCCATAAGGAGTGGTAGGAAGGCTTCTCCGACGACTTGCTTTTGGTGACTAGATAGAAGATCGATTGGGTCCCATCGAGTAACTGCAATACTTTTCTTCCATCTTTGGCCTGGTCCAGTAACATCGGTATTCGCCCAAACTTTTTCCGAAAGACCGTGGCAATCCCACGGCTCATGTCCTAATCCCTTGCCACACAATGGGCCGGCGAGTATTCTTTCGGGACGGCGAATAAGTCCTGCTGAACTTCGGTGGTGACTCCAAATCGGGCTTTACGGTGTAAGCTCTGTTCGGCCATAAATTCTTCGTACTGGGGCTCTGGCGATCGAGCCTGCACAACTCGTAACTCGAGCTTCCTCGTGGTTGTCCCCAGCATATGGAGCCAGTCGGTTGATGTGGACTACTCTTGGTTTTCCATTGGGAGTACGTCTAATTCGGTAGATTACGTCATTGATTCGTTTGATAACTTTATACGGGCCTTCCCAATCTTGTTGCAGCTTCGGCGAAAGACCCTTTTGACGCTTCGGATTATAAAGCCACACCAAATCTTCTTCATGGAATCCTCTATCAGTGGCCTTAATGTCATATGCGTCCTTCATTCGGTCACTGGCTATCCGCATATGGGAACGTATCTCGTCATGGATGTCGTCCAATTGTCTTCTGAGTTCACTGACGTAATCTTCTCCAGCCACGCCTTCGCCGGGTTTGCATCCAAACTTTAAGTCGCATGGTAGTCGCAACTCTCGACCGAACAGTACCCTGGCTGGTGTTTGTCCAGTGGTTTCATGTATGGAAGATCGGTGTGCCAAAAGGAACAATGGCAGATAACGATCCCAGTCTCGCTGATGTTTGGAGACCATTTTGGGCAGGTACTTGTTAATGGTCCTATTCATTCGTTCTACCATGCCGTCTGATTGGGGGTGTAGGGCTGTAGTACGAGTTTTGTGAATGCCCAATATCTTACAGATGTCCTGGAATATGGCTGACTCGAAATTCCGCCCTTGGTCGGAATGCAACTCCAGTGGTACTCCGAATCGGCTAATTAGCTCTTTCACGAGCGTTTCCGCCACTGTTGTTACCGTCTGGTTTGGAAGGGCGTACGCTTCAACACATTTCGTAAAGTAGTCCATTGCCACTACGATGTACTTATTCCCATCTTCAGATTCTGGGAATGGTCCGGCAACATCTATGGCAATTCTCTCAAATGGGCTGCCGACGTTATACTGCCGCATCGGAGCACGTTGTCGCTTCTGAGGTCCCTTACTGGCGGCGCACGTCATACACTTTCTGCACCAGTCTTCCACGTCCTTCTTGCAGTTGACCCAGTAAAATCGTTCTCGTACTTTGCCAAGGGTCTTCTTTACGCCAAAATGTCCTCCCGAAGGGTCATCATGGAGGCACTGCAGAACTTCTTTTACGAAGCTTCTCGATATCACCAGCTGACGTCTGCTTTCTGTGCCATCTTGATTCTCAACGACGCGCTTCAGGAGACCATCTTCTTCTTCAATGGAATCCCATTGAGCCCACAACGATTTTACATCTGTTGACTTGGCAGCTACTTCCTGCCAGGTTGGTCTTCTGCCTTCTTTCTTCCAGTCCAGGAACATGTTTAGGAGCGCGTCGGAATATTGTTCTGCCTTAATATTGTCGGGCTGCCATTGCTCATCCAGGATAGTTATCCTTCTAATCTCTTCATGTTCCTCGACGCGTTGACAGTGTTTACAATTGTCCGGGCAAGGTCTTCTGGGTCGCTGGCGGATGGGTTGGGCCTCGCCAGTATTTATTTTGTGCAGGACGGTGTTGGTTCGTCCCTTCTTGCCACCTTCTACTTCATAGACGTCTTGGTATTCTTTTAGTAATCCTTCTATCTGACGTCGTTGGTTAGGATTACATTTGCCTCCTGCTTCCTGGCGCAATTTAGTCAAGGCTTCTGGTAGGCGTTGTGCGTCTTCCGTTTTTGTTTGTAGCTTTCTGACTTGAGAAGCAAATCTCTCACTCTTACAGCTGCTTCTCACGTGGCCTAACTTCCCACAACTCCAGCACCTGACTTGTCTGGGCTTCCTTTCTATTTTAGTCGTTACGCGACGGATCATCTCTTCCAGTCTATACAGTCTATCGTCCCGACCGGCTGACTCTTCTTGTAATTCTCGCACTCGACATTGTCGTTGCGACGCCTGTTTGACGACGTCGTATTCGAGTGCACGGGACAACGTGTCTACCAATGTCCTCGGCCGGTCCAATCGGAGTCGCTGTTGTATTTCGTCGTCCTTTAATCCGTCAATAAACGCGTCGACGGCCAATCTTTTCAGAGTATCATCGGCCGTACCCGGATAGGCGAGCCGGACCAACCGTGCGATGTCCGCCTCGTATTCCTGAAGACTTTCCCCTGTCTTCTGTCGTCGGTTCTTTAGCTGCACATGGTACACAGCCGTCAGATGTGCTTGGCCATATCGCATCTCTAATCTTTTTACTAGCCGATGGTAGTCTAGTAATTCTTCTGATGGTAACGTATTCAAGATTTCGCCAGCACCATCACGCAGGGCAAGGGCGAGTGAGGAACCTTTTTCTTCTAACGTCCATTTGTAAGCTTTTGCAGCCACTTCGAATTGCGTCAAAAACGTGGTCCATGATGTTTTACTGTCAAAGGTAGGTAGCTTCATGTGCACTTTGGATGAGATGACTTGTTCTTCTTTAACGTCGGGGATTTCTTTGCCGTTAATCGCGCTATGCCTCTTTTCCGTAAGTTGCTGGCTGGTCTCTCCTCGTTTTTCCGGATGTAGAACCATTTCTTCCAGCTGGGCTAATCTTTCGTCGAAAGTCCCCAGCGTTTTGTTTATTTTCTAGTTAAACTATTTATTTAAACAATTATTTATTTAACACTATTTATAACACTTAAACACTAACTTAGAACTACCATTTATATCACAACAATTCACTTATTTATATAACAATTTATTTATATCACTTTGTCTATTATCGGTTTTAATTCGCGCACTGATGCTTTCTTCAACTAACTGTTTTTCGGTCCAAAGATGATCACTATATATACACCTTTCGAAATTTCTAGACAGGAACTCGAAGAAATTCTGTGTATTCCCGAATGATGAGTAATAATTAGAAAGTCCTCGATTATTCCAGAATTGAACTTGTTACTTGTCGCCGGAGAATTATTTACATCTTGTAAGTTGATAACATGAAAAGTACCGTGTGCGGTGTTTACGCCGTAAGCATGTTAGCGATAACAAGTACATGCCACAAATTGTTATCGCACACACGTACCGTGTCACTGGTCGCTACATTATAATAAACCGTTACTACCCTTATTGACAGTTTTTATTTATTTGCCACTAATAAGTCCCGTATCAGTTCTCAACAATAATGGCAACCCTACCAATATGAGTCAGTCGTATTGTAACCACCTGTACCCAGGTGTTATTGATATCTGCAAAATACCTTCATTTGTTTACTTTATTTCCTATATTATTATTAATTTAATTTTGTTCTGATGTCAAATTTAATGCTTTTCTTGCTATTAGTCAGTTTAGCCAAATCAGTTTCCTTTAACATTTTAAGATAATTAATTCAGTAGAATTAAATAATTTTAAATAATTTTTGTCTTCAAAATTTAAGCCACATAAAATCGGCAGTTGGTGTCAATTTTTGTAGCGTGCAGTAATCGTCACCCTACATCTGGTTTATGTCAAGTCACGAGTAAGACGTAGCTAGCTGTATTCCGATGTTAGGAGAGAGACAGCGAAAGCTAGGTTAGCGGATAGGTATATTCGGTGTGGAAGCAGGCAAGGGATGCGATAGCAAGCGTGTGACCACACACACATTAGGATAGGAAGAAAGTGAGGGCGTTATGTACAAGAGGAGTGTACGTATATTTCAACCCTAATTTGAGCTTGTAGGTGTTAGCGCCGAGGTGCAGCAAGGGGAAGCTCGCGAGCGTCATTCTCACGCGATGGTAAGGGTAAATTTTGGGGTATAAAAGGACTCGCGATCTCCAGGAAAAATGGTCTCCGACATTCCACCTACCCTGGCAAGTAAGAGGGAGACTTACCTTTACCTATTACCTGCTCAATTGGCTGGCTCGGTCAGTATGAGAGAACGTCCATTAACCCTTCTATATTAACTAACCTAAGACTCGTCTGGCAATCAAAGGCTGTAGTAGTATGCAGTCCACCGTCACCTGGTTTTGGTCTGACACAGCCGAATTGTTAAAACTAATTGCTACATGTGATGTTTGCAAAATTACAGAAGAGAAAGCTTCATCATCAACTCAGTATAAGTCCCAAGACCGTCCGACAAAACAATTTCGTCAGCCTTCTCCGCAAAATTCGTGCGTGTTTCCGGGTAAGTGTCGAAAGTGCAGCCGATACGGACATAAACAAGCAGACTGCGAAAAATGCAAAAAAGCGAAACAGGATCTTCTCCAGTTAAACAAAACAATAGTAATAATAAATGTTGGACATACAGAAGAGGTTTGTTTCCACAAAAAGTACATGCCAAATCGTGTAATATTGACGCAAAATACCCGTTAAATAAGATCATGCCTTTCGGCCACAATAGCGCATAACGAAAACATTGTGACAATTTCTTATTTGGTCGATACCGCGGCGGATTGTTTCAATAGTTCATGAAAATGTAGCCGAACGCCTTAATTTACCTATTTCGACAAGTAGTAGTAAGTTACTAACAGGCATGGGAAATAGTATGATTCAACTAATTGGTAAAATAAGCACTGTTATTGCAACACCAACAATAACATTAGAAATCGACTTTACCATAGTCCCAGATGGTTCTATACCCGGCGGTGATATCGACACTAGTTGGCATCGTGCTGCAAGGACCAGGAATCTAAGTAGAAATAAAAACCAATAGTGTTAACATCGTCCATGATCTTTCGATCGCATTCTTAGTTTGCTAAATTTAGACCTTAACAATTTGAAAATAAAAAAATAGAATTACTCAAAAAGCTAACCGCGTATCCTTTTGTGAACATTCTTAACCTCGAGTTGAAAATTGAACTGTATATTTATGCTAGTTCCTTAGGGATAGGAGGAATTCTTATGCAAAAAACTTTAGTCGACGTACAACCGAGCTGGAAGCAACATATCATTCGATCTTGAAACTCTGGCGATTGTTGAAGCTACAAACTATTTCCGTAGTTATGTGTATGAAATACATTTTACAATTTTTATAGACCGCAAGTTGGTTCGAGCTACTGCATTAAAGAAAGAACTTTATCCACGCGTAGCTAGGTGGTGGATTAAATTGATTCGAAAAAGCAAGAAAGACTGCCATGAAGTCACCAGATAATGTTTGGACTAAAGCTTCTCAGATGACTGTTAAATCAAAATGCTCAGCTATAAAGCCTAAAAAAACTACAAAATAAAATAAAAAGCAAAAGAAAATTAACAAATTTGATGATGTAAGATCCTTTTTTTGTGGTAAAATGTACATAGAAGATGATCAGCCAACGGAAAACTGGATACAATGCAGTATTTGTACTCAGCGGTGTCATGAAAAGTGTTCAGCCTTCAATGGCGGTGATGATTTTGTTTGCGATAACTGCAATAATTAAGACTTGTAGCTGAAAAATGTTGATTAAAATGTGTTCTTCTAATTTTAAATTGAATCGACGAAGCTTTTAGTTCTTGTAACTCCATAATAGAAATTATAATTAAAACTCAACGTTTAAAGTCACAAAATTATTTATTGACCACTGTATTTTTTTACTAATTTTGGTATATAAGAGATTTTGTATAAGAGGTAAAGTTTATAATATCTTCCATCTGAAAATGCCACTGTGTGGTGAAATGGCTATAGTGGTCAATAAATAATTTTGTGACTTTAAACGTTGAGTTTTATTTATAATTTCTAATTTTAAATGTTTATTTTGTTTATAAGTTTAATTTCAGACCAAGTAGTGTTGTTATTCGCTTTGCCCTGGTAAAAATTAAATTCCACAAGCGTATGATCCTATTAGAAGTACAGAAGAAGTTGTTATTGGCAATAGGTTCTAAGAGCACATGATGATTTTTAAGATTATAGTTTATATTTCTGACAGTGAATGCTCTTACAAAAAGTGCATTAGTACACGATATATCTACAACGGTATGCTACGGCGCAGATGACTGATAAAATGTGACACGAGTATGACGTCACCTGCGGAGCACCGTACCGTGAATGCTTTCGAGCGTAAAGGTGGAATTTCCTATGAGCGCAGACGCATAAACACTGGTAAACAAGCAAATAAATACGTTTGTTTTCCTAAACGCGTGTTTTGACGCATGCGTATCCGTCTAACGGAAGCGGCTGCGTTCCTACCGGTCAAGAAGCAGTATAGACGCATACGTTTACGTCTGGTGTTTATTATGAGTGCACGTTTTCAGTTTTCCCCCGAACAAGATGAAAAGCTGGTTGAGCTTGTGGCTAAGCATCCGGCATTGTACGATGCTAGCCATATGGAATATAAAGACCAAATAATGAAGGAAAATATTTGGAAAGAAATATCTAATGAAGTAGAAAGAAGTGGTAAGTATTTAAAAACGGTATATTAAACAAATAATGTAACAACATATAAAGCTAGTTATATGACTCTGTTCTCGCAACCTTCTTTTCCTGCCATGTGACAGAACCTTGTGGACTGTTAAAATAATTTTTAAATTGATCGCGTATTTCAAAGCCTTCATAATTTGCATATCCCCCGAGTCGTGTCAATGGTTTCATATTGTCTGTTGGCATTTGTATTTCACTATCATAGTGATAAGACTGAGGGTTGTTTTCGAGGTATTCATCACGCAACATATTATGCAAGCAGCATGCTGCAGTAACTATTAAATCCGTAGTCTTCGGCAGTACAGCTACAGGAGAATAAAATATCCTAAATACTTGTGATAACAAGGCAAAAGCATTTTCAGATACTCTTCGTGCTCGGCATAATCTGTAATTAAAAACAGCTTTGGAATTGTCCGTTATAGCTTGATTTTTTGTAAATGGCTTCATCATATGTTTGTCAAGTCTAAATGCTTCGTCGCCTATGAGAACATGCGGCAATACTATATCTGAATGGGGCAGCTTTTTCTATGAAGGAAAATTAAATGTTTCGGAACGTATACGGCGTCCCATATTTGATTTTTCGAAAATACTACTGTCACCTTCCTTTCCATAGGAGCCGACATCGATAGCAATAAATTTATAATTAGCATCAACCGTAGCTAATAACACAAGCGAAAAATAATTTTTATAATTATAGTACAGCGACCCACTTTTATTTGGAGAACTTATTCGTATATGTTTCCCATCAATAGCTCCACAGCAGTTTGGGAAATTCCATTTATTATAAAAGTCATGTGATATTTTTTCGAAGTCAGTAATCGTTGGTTCGGGCAAGAATATTGGTACTAGTTTTTCACAAAGTATCTTAAGAACATCTCTGATGATAATGCTAATGTATCCAGCAGAAATTCGGAAAGCATATGACAAGGACATGAATGTTTCTCCTGTAGCAATAAACCTGAAATAGAATAGTACTGTTACTAATTAGTATCTAAAATTTAAGAAACAGTATTTTGGATATAAAATTCAGTTTGAAATATGTTATTATATTTCTTTCTAGTTGCGGATTGTAAAAAACGTTGGAGGAATATCCGTGATACATATATGAAACAGAGAAAACCTGGATCTACTGGTTCGGCCGCCAAGGGAAAATCTAAGTGGTCGTTAGTTGGTCATCTAGAATTTTTAAATAAAGTTGCTTACGAGCGAAAGTATTTTCAAAGTTACCTACTATACTTGCTCTCTTTGGTATACTTATTTTTCTATTTTAGTACACAAAGCAACATAACTACAGACGAATTGACCGAAAATTCAAATAATGAAGTAAATGAAATAACAGAAGAACAAGAAGAGAACACCTTATCTGAAACCGTAATTCCAACTTTTAATAATTCTGTTAATACAGTTGTAAACCTAAATTCTGAAAATGGCTAAAAGAGAACAGTGTCATCTACTCCAACATCTGTAAAAAAACGTAAAGACAATAGCGGAAAAATAATTGAAATTTTGCAAAAGAGATCTACTGAAAGAGAAAATATGTTGAAAAATATTTGTGGGAAAAATATCGAGGAAGATGCTGTATTAACTTTTTTTAAAAGCTTGGCAATGACTGTTAAAACTTTTCCGCCAGAACTAATTGTTCAGGCAAAGTCTAGAATTCACAATATTATAACCGAGTTAGAATTGCAATCCATCCAACAGTCACAAAGGCAATTTTCGCAACAACACCTCACAACTAATTTACACGATTCGCGACCAGGAACATCGTATTCAGAAACTCCCAGTGACGTGGGAAGCTACTACACAAATTTTTCTCCTGGTGATATATCTCTCTGCAGTGATAATGATTTAACTCAATTATAATAATTTTGTTAATTCCCTTGTTATAATTATGTTAATAAAATAAGAAACTTACCTTAAAGTGACGTATAGTTTTTGTTCCGCTGATATTGGTGTTTTAACTCATCTTGAGGAAAGCTTTTTAATTTTCGTTCCTATACAGCTTAGGACAAAATTGAACTGCCTTCTATTCAATCGAAAAAAATTCCTGAACGTTTCTTCGTTATTGATTATATGATTTTCTATTAGCGCGTGCGAGTATCCTTCGACATTTCTTCTTTTGTATAAGTCCTTTTCCATTTTTCTCCTTTTCGTAACCAAATGTAAAAGTATGCAATCATCATCATCTTCTTCTTCCAGAAGTGCTTTTAGCAATAAATTGTTCATTTTGATACTTCTACTATGCACCTTTTGTTCAAACGCCTAAAACTGAATTCAAACGTAGGCGTCCCCCGCTTATAGGGAAACATAGCAGACAAGCCTCTGACTGTGCGTCCGAACATGTCAGTCAGACGCGCGCGTTCTGACGCTCATAGGAAATTCCACCTTAAGGTTGACAGCAGATGCATACAGTAAACGGACAACGGACGCAGAAGGAAAAGGGAAACTACGAGAGGTAATTTCGGGCTTTGAGGAAAACTACGTATTATAGTAATATCAATTCATATAATATAAAGCAAAGGTACAAGAAAAAAATCGTGTTCATTACATAATTAGTATTACAAGTTAGACGCTACCGTAACATTCAAAAAAGTAAAAGTAGTAAGAATTTTATATTAAACTAACTTTTTGTCACCCATGGGCTAGACGTTCGAATTCCATTTGCAACTGTTTATTTTATAAGAAAGTTTTCAAAATGTAATAGGAAAATACATTATTTCCTATTAGAATGGCTATACTTTCTTGGTATAAGATAAAATGTGAAACATAATCATTAGTAAATTATTTTTTAAATAGTACTGTTACGAGTACTTGCCAATTAAGTTGGTGTGAGCATAATTAATGAACATCTTCCCTGATAACATAAGGAATATTCTCGGCTTTCCTGAAACATCTAGAAAACACCAGCAAAGATCAATGGGAAAACAATTGGAATACTAGACGGCTGTAGAATACCCTAGAAAAAGGCTGAGAAGACTATAAAAGCGGACGAGACACTTACACCGAGTTAGTTTACAGTGGACAGCTGATGTATGGAAGCGATCGATAGGCGATACAGGCGAACCATAGTGGCGATAGAGAGTTCATAGAGAGCGATAGATAGTGTCTACCGAAACGGCGATTAAAGGAGACTTTTAGTGAAATAAATTGTGCAGACTTGTTTATAACTGTAGTGTAGTCAAATTAACTTTAGTACTTAAATAAATTCGTTGATTTGTTTTGTTAATTGTGTTTTCTGTGACCGAACACGTCACAGTACATAAAACAACATAATGACATACTCTGGTGAAGGCCTTATAATTATAATTCGTGAAATGAGCCATGGGTACTTACAAGTCTATACCTATATTTATTTTTTCACATTGGTGAATTTGGCTAACTTTTTGTTTAGCTTCTTTTGACAGTTCTCAAAACTTATTTTCCCATTAAGATCACGCAGTCGTATATAAGTTCGCGTTCTGCTTAGGCATAAAAGCACTTCGAAAGGTATATCAGAAGTTCCCAATGTGGCTAGTGTTCGTTCTGCTAATTTGCGGAACAACCCTTTTTCCTTTGACAACGATGAGCCATGCATTGCAAAAAATTTATTTTCGAGTTGCAGTGTTGCTTGTAACAAACTCTCGTTCGGATACAACAATGAACCCTGCGATATGAGTGACAGCCATTCCGGTGCTTTGTTCATATCAAGTTTGCTCGTTGCAATTCCTAATGTATATTTGCTCCAAAACTTGTAAGCAACATACCCCGCGATATAAGTGATTGCTTAACGATTGACTTTTTCCTTAATATCGAAATTTGTCTCGAGATTCAAAATGTTCACATCTATATCTTCTTCCAAGTATTCACCTGGTATAAAAGAAGTGCTTGAAAGAACTTGTCCTTCCTCTGTTTCTGTGCTTGAATATTGCATATATGTTGCCAAATTACAAATCATGGGCTGAATTAAGCATGGTTGAAATGATGATTCGTTTTGGATCGAATTAGAGGATGACTCTTCCAGCACATTAATTAAATTTATTTCATAGCCTTCCTCAGTATTTTTGTTTTCCATAAAAATAGCCGCGGAATGTTTGCCGAGAATAAACCATCTTAACCGATGTTTAAAATCGAGAGCAGTGAGATGATCATTGGGGCCACCCATTCCTCTCATATATGCAAAGAAATTTTCTACCATGTCTTGGTTCAGTCGGACAGTCAGGATATATTCCACGTTATATTTCTCCCGTACATAACGAAATAATTCTATTAATGATCTGTTCGAGAGCAATATACCTTTTTGAAATTGGATAAGTTCCTTGTGCTTCCCTAACCTCATATTACTCACAAGTTCTGACATTTTATGCAGAATAAATTTTCACTAATTAAATAAAAATAAACTAAGTTTTAATTAGCCCTTTAACAGATTATGAGCCCAGTGGGCTTGTAATGTGGTAATTAGCAAATTCATAAACGAATAAGATAACCTTAAGATGGATGTAGACAGTTAGTATTGCACTTATAGTGAACAGTACGGATGCCAAACTGAGCCTGGAGAAATTGGTCGAGATAAATGAAGGAAATGGAAAATCCAACTACATATCTTCGAGATTTACCCTTTATTTGACAACGTTGCTCTCAGGCAACATCTTTTTATAAAGACGCTCAGTGGCGAATGTGGTGTATTTTTTTTCTACGAAAAATACCGTTACGAAAATTTAACTTATTTCTGTTCTTTGTCTTGGTTCAGTGGTATTGATTTCTTCCTAATTTTGATCGACCTTCCGTCTTATCATCAAGGCTAACAACTTTGCGCAGGACTAGGCAATCGTTGATAGGATCTTGAAATTTTCCGGTCGATGCTGAGGACTTGTGTGTGTATGTTCATCTCTTAGTGTTTTGTGCTGATGTTAGGTGAAAATTTTCTGAACCAGTTACCCTTTTTATTTTAAATAGTTTATGTAAATTCTTCTAAATTAATTATTTCTTGTAAATTTCATTTTTGCTTTTTATTCAACTTTTTTATATAATTAATTAATTTTTTACTATTTTATCAAAATTTTTTTTGTTTCCACGAGGCATTTATTATATCAAATTTTATCTTGGTAATCTTTTAGGCCTTTGAGGCAATTTTGTAATTTACAAAAAATTAAATCAATTTATTTCATTATTCTTACTTTTATAACATTATTTTTTATAAATTTTAATTTTTTATGGTATCTGGGGAGTAAATGGTTGTGTGCAGTACATGTGCTTTGACCCGACAGTGACTACCCTGCACTCTTCCTTATCTTTTATTTTTTTTTAACGCATCTTCAATGCCAGTTACTTTTTAACTTTATTTTTAATATCATATAATTTTTTAGATTTCCTTTAATTGCATGTTCGTTCCTTTTTCGCCCATCCAAAGAGCTAATTAGGTTCCTGACGGACTGGTAAGCTGGAGGACGGGTCAGGGTGAAGACTCTATAGTGATTTCATCAGGCCAAAAGAAATAATTAAATTTCTTCGGACCAGCCAAATAAAGAGCCAATTAACACCTGCCGGCGGCTCCTGAAATAAACTAACAAGGTGGTTCCAAATTCCCAGCTATTGTCTGGCCCCTACTGAATTTTTGGAAGTCCCCAAAATTACCCTGAATCCAGCGGCAGTCCCACTCTTATCGCAGGGAACGTGTTTGGAGGGGCATGTTCGTTTTGTAAGTTTTTTTATTGTTGTAATTTTTATTAATATACTCTTCAAGTTTTTTTGTTGTGCTTTTTTATGAATGCTTCGATCTCTCACAGCATCAGGGTCCCTCTGGAACCACCACTGCTCTAACCGGAGCACAGTAAGTTCTTTTTTGTTTGACAAAGTGGCGCCCGAGCATATTTTATTTTACTAAATTTGATTAATTCATGTTTTAATAACTAACTATTATTATTTTGAGCCAATAAGTAATAGTTTTGTTAAAGTGGATATATATTTCTTTAGTTTTATGGAAAAAAAGTTCGAATGAAATCCAGGAGAGTATGCAAAAGCTACTGAGTAAATGTTTTACTCCTAGATAAATAACATTGCTGCTAAATAAAGCAAAAAAAAAATTCATTGGAGCTCCGATGACATAGCATCGCAATTTCGCTAAGAAGCATAAGTCTTAGGGCATATCGATTTTTAAGATCTAATAATTATCGTTTGCCAGGTTTTACTACTTTGCGAGATTGTGCTAAATGTCCATATGTAGGCCAAGGACATGATGTGATACATCTAATGAAAAGCAAGTCCTCTGAATTATCAGTATTATAAACATTAACCATGCTGACTTTTGACGAGATATATATTTCAAATAAAATATGCATCGATAGGCTGTCTCAACAGAAACTTGGGCCGCAAGGCAGGAACTCGAAGAAATCCTGAGTATTCCCGAATGATGAGTAATAATTAGAAAGTCCTCGATTATTCCAGAATTGAACTTGTTACTTGTCGCCGGATAATGATTTACATCTTGTAAGTTGATAACACGAAAAGTACCGTGTGCGGTGCTTACGCCGTAAGCATGTTAGCGATAACAAGTACATGCCACAAATTGTTATCGCACACACGTACTGTGTCACTGGTCCCTACAGTACGGTAAAATTAAGAAAAAGGGAAGGGCAAAGGGGGAATGTTTGTGGGAATAAAAAAAGAACTGAAGGTAGAAGTTAATGAAATAGAAAGGGGAATGGTAATAGTATTAGATGGCAGAAAACAAAGGGGAAGACGGATTGTAATATTTGTATATTTAAATGAAGAGAAAAATAAGAAATTAGAAAAGATAGAACAGATTGAAAATTATAAGGACTATAATGTGTTAATATTAGGATAAGAATAGGTAGAGAAAAAGGAGCGATCGTTGAAGAAATAGAAGTGGAAAGAAACGCTAGGGATGAATACATCGATGTGGAAGGGAAAAAGTTTATAAAATGGTGTGTAGGAAATGGGTTATGTATACTCGTGGTGGGATTATGATTGACATGACGTCACGTTCGGAATTCGGAACTGGTTCATTTAATTCAAAACATAATGCCATAATGTGATAATGTGTGGGGCTGCAACAATTATTCCAAAAAAACTAAAGGATGCGAGATAAGCTAATATGAATTTCCGAAAATAGACGTAGCTAAACAATGGGTTAATGCTTGTCGAAGGAAAGACAAATTTTTATAAAGCGTAGTAAGTAAAAAATGGAAAGATTAATTGTTATAATAATTTTTGTTTATCGTAATATGTATAGAATTATCGCATTGAATTTTTAGCATGTGTTTACTCCATACATTTTTCTAAAGAAAGCTTTGAGATAGCTTTGTGACAACGGCTTTTAAGATATAATCCAATAAACAGTAGAAATTTAAAACCAACAGCAGTCCCGACTGAAAACCTACCTACACGCACAGTTGAAACAATATTATTTCCAATTCGCATAAAAGATCAATAATTGCAGAACAGACCCGGACCAAAGATAATGCAAATGATATGTCTCCAGAATTAGACAGGTTTTTTTTTGTTTTAGAATATTAATATACTTATTTGTAGGAGCGATAATCAAACCGAAATTGATATTTAAAAACAAATTATTGACGAACAACAGGAAATGAATAGAAGCTTGAAACAAAAATATCATGAAGTAAATGAAAAAATAAAGTCACTAGAGGAGAGAATTAGTTTTATGGAAAAAATAGTTCGAATGAAATCCAGGAGAGTATGCAAAAGCTACTGAGTAAATGTTTTACTCCTAGATAAATAACATTGCTGCTAAATAAAGCAAAAAAAAATTCATTGGAGCTCCGATGACATAGCATCGCAATTTCGCTAAGAAGCATAAGTCTTAGGGCATATCGATTTTTAAGATCTAATAATTATCATTTGCTAGGTTTTACTACTTTGCGAGATTGGGCTAAATGTCCATATGTAGGCCAAGGACATGATGTGATACATCTAATGAAAAGCAAGTCCTCTGAATTATCAGTATTATAAACATTAACCATGCTGACTTTTGACGAGATATATATTTCAAATAAAATATGCATCGATAGGCTGTCTCAACAGAAACTTGGGCCGCATAGGGCCTGCCAAACTGTTAGGGCTAGAGGTGTAGTGGGCCAATGGAAACAGCCAATCGGTTCTTATGTATGCATCCCAAGTATGGTCTCCTTCGTTGCAGTATCTTACGATGAAACTAGAAAGAATTCGTCATCGTTTCCTCAGATTTGTTCCTTTTAAAATGGATAGTCCAATGAATATATGCTCTCATGATTACTGTAGTGTGTCAGTGATCTGTGTTCTCTGTCCTACCTCAGAGATTATGCAGATGCTTGTTGTAATGTTTTGGCTATGGCCCATAGAGGTCTCTAAGTTGTCTGGGAGCACGCTCCTTCCTCCTTATTGATCTTGCCAGTTTTTGGCCATCTTGTTATAACACATTGTAATAGCTCTCGTTCATGTTTATGTTATATAAGGTGTATAAAGAAAAACAAAAGCGTTACTACCCTGTTACGTGTATGTAATAAAAGTTCCTATTGCTATAATAGTTGTGTGTATTAATCTTACAAGAACCCGCCCAAAACATTACAATTGGCGACGAGGTGTAATTTTATATATATATATAAGAAAAAAAAGTGCTAAAATGAGCGAACTAAGAAGACAATTGGAGCAGCAACAACAGCTATTAGCGGAACAGCAAAGAATGAGCGAGGAACTGCAACGTATAAATGCAGGAAGACACACACAGGTTGTAACAGGAAGAATTGGTCAACTCAACGAATTTGAAACGGATGATGATTGGAAAATGTGGGTTGAGAGGTTCGATCACTACGTAATAGTTAATGATATAGCTGAGGAAAAAAAAGTCTTTGTTTTTTACGTTAATTGGTGCAAAAGCGTACGCATTATTGAGAAATTTGTGCACACCTAATCTACCAACAGAAAAGACATTAAAAGAATTACAGGAAATCATGGAAAACCACCTACAACCTGCACCTAGTGTAATCACAGAACGTTATAAATTTAAAGAATGTCGTCAAGAAAGTGGCCAGGGAATGAAAGAATACTTAACAAAACTGAAGAAATTGTCTATGAAGTGTGATTTTGGTGAAAACAAATATTCGTGATCAGTTCGTATGGGGACTGAACAGCGATGCCATTAAAAGAAGACTCTTGGGGGAACAAAATTTAACCTATCAGAGGGCAGTTGAATTGGCAACAGCTTTGGAGTCAGCTACCCGGGATGTTCTTCAAATGGGCAATTCATGTGGCGATCAACCGTTAAACAGTATTAGCAAATTCAAGCAAGGAAGACGAGACACCAACAAACCATTGTCATCAACAAGTGACTGTTTTTGTTGTGGTAAGCCTAACCATAGGGCAATTCAATGTAGATTTAGATTTTTGAAATGCAATATATGTAATCGTGTAGGACATTTAGAGAGAGTATGTCGTAATAAATCACGTGAAAGTAGAGAGAATGGAAGGAAGGGAGATTATAATAAAGAGAAAAAGAGTAATTATTATAAGGAAAGAAATGTTAATGCAAATAAGGGCAACAAACAAAAGAAAAATTCTCAAAATTTTATTGAATGTTTTGAAGACTTAGATCTTGAAGGTGATTTGGAGAGACTTTTTCATGTGAACGACAAGCAAATAAAAATTTTAAAAAAGGAAAATAATCCAATAACTGTTAATTTAATAGTTAATAACGAGGAAATAAATTTTGAAATTGATACTGGTTCTCCGATAACAGCCATTTCAAAAGAAACATTTGATAATAATAAATTAAACAAATTAAAATTATTACCTACAAAAAGATCATTTAAATCATATCAGGGTGACATTATGAAACCCTTGGGGATACTTAATGTAACAGTTGAAATTAAGAGTAATCAATTCAAGTTGCCATTATTTGTATTTAATGGTAGGAGCAATCCAATAGTTGGAAGAGATTGGATATGTTTGTTAAAATTACTTAAGCTTGATTCTTCTCCAGTATCACAGGTAATAAATTTATTGTTCGGACAGGGCAACTGCTAAAGCTCAGCTATTTAAAGAATTCAAAACAGTTTTCACGGACAAACTTGGCAAATTTATTAAAAAGAAATTTAAATTAGAATTGAAGGATAATGCTAAACCTGTATTTTGCAAGCCTAGGCCGTTACCCTATTCAATAAAAGCAAAAGGTAGAAAAGGAACTGGAGAGATTAGTTAAAAATAATATTTTGTCTCCAGTAGAAGATAGTGAATGGGCAAGTCCTATTGTTCCCATTCTTAAAAAAAAATGGTCAGATTCGCATATGTGGTGACTACAAAATTACCTTGAATCCAAATATTGCTAAAAATAGGTACCCTATCCCTAGAGTTCAGGATATTTTTGCCACGTTAAAAGGGGGCAAATATTTTTCAAAAATCGATTTATCACAAGCTTACCAACAGTTAGAGTTAGACGAGGAATCAAAAAAATTAGTAGTCATTACTACCCATATGGAGCTGTTTGCATATAATCGTTTATGTTTTGGCGTATCTCCTGCGCCTGGTTTATTCCAGGGAGAAATGGAAAAAATACTAAAGGATATTCCTGGGGTAGTGTGTTTTTATGATGATATATTAATTTCTGGCCCTAATAAAGCAATGCATGAATGCAGATTAAAAAACGTTTTATCGAAATTAAAAGAATGCGGATTAACAGCTGAGAGTAATAAATGTCAATTTTTTGTTGAGGAAATAGAATTTCTGGAGTATAAGTTAAGTAAAAATGGAACCAGCATTTCTAAAGATAGAATTAATGCAATTTTAAAAATTTCCAACCCAAAGAATTCAACCGAGTTAAGCGCATTTTTAGGTGTCATGAACTATTATGCTAAATTCATCAAAAATTATGCAGATATAGTTAGTCCATTATATGAATTACTTCAAAAAGACAAGATATGGCAGTGGAAAGATAAACATAATAGTGCATTTTTAAGAGCAAAGAATAGTTTAATATCTCACAAAGTTTTAACTCATTACGATCCATCCTTACCAATTAAAGTTTCATGTGATGCTTCACCACACGGTATTGGAGCTGTTTTGGCACATATTATAGATAAGAATATGGTTAAACCTATAGCTTATGCTTCTAGAGCATTATCAAAAACAAAAAAAAAACTATTCCCAAATTGACAGAGCATTGGCAATAATTTACGCAATTAAATATTTTCATCAATATATTTACGGTCGACATTTTACCTTAGAAACAGATCATAAGCCTTTGATTCACATTTTTTGTTCAAAAAAAGGCATACCACAGATGGCAGCTAGTAGACTGCAGAGGTGGTCAGTGATTTTATTAGGCTATGATTTTGAAATTAAATATATAAAAGGGGTTGATAATAAGAATGCTGATTATTTATCTCTCTAGATTATACGATAAAAATAAAGGGGAAGGGGATGAGTTCAATAATGACGAATTGACAGGAGGAGAGTATGTGGAAAGTGAATATACTATCTCAAATATGTATTAGAAAATGTTATAACAATTGATGATAAAATGTTAATACGAGAATGTAAGTTGGATAACGATATTAAACAAATTTGCAATTATGTTAGATACGGCTGGCCATCGAAAGTTGAGGGCAATTTGAAATCCTATAAAAATCGTGAGTCTGAGTTAACGTTAGAAAACGACTGTCTCATGTGGGGACATAGAATTGTTATTGCAAAGGGTATGCGAGGGTCAATGTTAAAAGAGTTACATAATATACACATGGGTGTAGTCAAGATAAAGTCTATGGCGAGGTCATATTTTTGGTGGCCCGGTTTAGATAAAGATATTGAAGGTGTAGTTAAATCATGTAAACTTTGTTTGGGGAATGCAGATAATGTTCCTAGAGGCAAACTTCATGTTTGGGATTGGCCGCGTGATGTCAATCATAGACTTCATATTGATTTTTTGGGTCCTATCGACACACAGATGTATTTATTAATTATTGATGCGTATTCTAAATAGGGTTTATGTAAAACACATGAAGGAAATAACATCCGAATGTACGATAGCTGCATTAGAGGAGTATTTCTCTATTTGGAGACTACTTTTAAGGATAGTGTCAGATAACGGTCCCGTTCGTTAACGGTCTAACCGGGATCGAGCACATCAAAACTGCTCCATCTCACCCCATTCTAACGGGGCAGCTGAAAATGCTGGTAAAACATTTAAAAAAAATTTAAGATTTTGGCAAAGGAAGGTTATTCAAAGCGTGATGCATTTGTAAAATTTCTGTTCTACTATAGAGCCATGCCTCATGTAACCACAGGCATTTCACCAGCTGAATACCAAACTGGTCGCGCATTTCGCACACGATTAGATTTGATGAGGCCAAACCTGAGATCTAAGATTAGAAAAAAACAATTGGCTCAACAACACTTCTATAGGGGTAATCGTTATGTTAAGTTTAATATAGGGGAAAAAGTCATGTGTAAAAATTATATGCTTAATTCAAGGGAACCAGCTATAATTGTATCACAACTAAGTGCGGTCACATATAATGTAAAAAAGGATAATGTTATAGTTAAAAAGCATATAGATCAACTAAAACAAAGTAAACTTTAATTCTCTAGTTCTAGTTTAGATACAGATATGTTAATACATGATGTAGTAATGAAGGATACTAAAGAAGGTGAAACAGATGAATTTGTAAATGATCAACAAGTAAGGGTTGATATTCAACAACCAACTGATAATGTAACTATTAATCCTGAGACTAGCAATAATTCCAATTGTACTATATCAAACGATAAAAACACCCATTATAAGTGTAAAACAGGGAAACAAGCAATTGTTATATATATATATATATATCGTGACGGACGTGGCGTTTTGAATGACGTTGACATGCGCCGACTGCGAAAGTTGAATGAAAGTTACCTATGATACGTTCCAGAAGGTTCGAGAGTTGCTGGACGTTTCGAGAGTCACCTATAAACAGATATAAATTCGAAGTGAATAAGATATTTACCCCACTCCCCACTTATTAAAACTTCTAAGAAATCACTTTTTAGACCAATCATTTGATTATAATGGGAAAAAAATAGACAAAGTATGTCTGGAAACATTACTTTCAGCGTCTGCGTCTGAACTAGCTATAGCTTATAAAATTAGTTCCTACCATTTAGATCTGAATGGAACAGAACGACAGAAAGTTCGGCCTGCTGCCCAATTATTTTCTAATCAAGTGGCAAGAGCTATAGAGTGGTGTGGAAAGAAAGGCTTTATAAAAGGCAAAAATTGGAGAGAAACTTCTGAAATAATAAAGGCAACAAACGATTGGTTTGATACATTAAATTCAAGGACCGGAAATCATTCAGGGACAAATGCTTTTGGTACCAATTTAAATAAACAAACAAATTTATTGAATAATTTTAGTGAAATGATAAAATCGATTAGAATCGGTGGCCACAAAGGATTAATTCCCTTCCAGAAGGGTATTTGTACTAACCAACACTTCTCTAATCAATCTTTATAAATATCTACATAGTGAATACTCACTTCAGTATTTATTAACATATCGTTTGAACCAAGATATCTTGAAAAATTTTTTTCTTATATCAGAGGGATTGGGGGGATCTAATGACCATCCAACTCCTCTGGAGACATCAAACATAGGTTAAGATGGTATATATTAGGCAAACACTCAGCGCCTGTTTTTACAGAAAATAGGAACTCGAAGGACAATGTGCACGAAAATTGTCTTATTAAACCAATGGAAGCAGATAAGGATAATGATATATGTTTCTCCCAAAGTATGTTAAAGCGTTTCCTTACCAATGTTCCTGAGGAAGTTATACAAGACGATACAGTACAACAAATTCCAGATACATTTGTGGAACCAGACTATGACCAGTATATGGAATGCGATATGAGCAATTTTGAAATGACAAATGAACACCAACACTTGTTGGCTAATTTTGATCTGCTTTCATTTAAGGAAACAATTAGCCATGAAGGTTTAAAATATGTGGCAGGGTATGTTGCTCATAGATACAGAAATAAATACAAAAATTTGGGAATACCGACCGAACAACTTGATTTTATAACAGAAATGCCTTATTGGATTCAGTATATTTCTAGAGGGCAACTTATATACCCAGTGAAGATTTAATAAAAATAGCGATAACTATGGAAACCGAATTCCAAGCACTTCATGGAAATTCGCTGTCCAGTGAGAAATTCCTATTCGATACATTTGCTCATAGAACAGTCGCCAAATTGCCACCATTGGATATTTCAGATGATGTTATTAACTGTCTAGCACGCACACGCACATTTATAAGATTACGCGAATTGAACAAAAAAATAAGTTTCAGCAATTGTCATCGAAAATTAAATCGCAAAATGTCAAAATTTACAAAGGTAAAAAAATTAATTTTACCATTGTTAATTATTTCACCTTTTTACACTTAAAAATAATTTTATATTTGTGTCGACTGTTTTTATCTGCCCTACACCTATCCAATTCCGACAACAATTATTGACACATTCAATTTGGAATCAATTTGTTCTCTCTATATACCACGATATACCTATAGACATTAGATTACTATTTTAATATAATTTTTAAAAGGATCCATTCTACCATGTTATAAAATATGTACGAAATTTTAAATAAATACTTTTTTCAAATGGAGCGCCTTTCCAAGAAGTCTAGCATGTTTTTTTCATTCACGGTTACCCATTATTTCAAATTTTTGTCCGGAACATATGCATATTTAATCATATTAAACAAATAATCATGATCGATACTATAATTCATTATAAATATTGTAAATCAATATACCTATAATAACATCGCGTAAGTATATGGTCGGTATTCCGAGCGTGACGTCATAGAGAGACAGAGATAGCTTCAATGTGCGCACCGTCTCACCATACTATAATCCCACCACGAGTTATGTATCTGAAGTAAATGCATAACGTTTATTGGCGATGCAAAGATTATCCGCGCGGCTCTAGCGGCGAAATTTAGAAGTTGTCTAAGGACGACATTTTGCTTTTTGCTTCGAGGTTAAGTATAGAGAAATATGATGGATTACGATTATTTAAAGAAACCTCTTGCTAATAAAAGGAGAAATACAAAATATTGTTGCGTTCCTCAATGTTTTACTTACGGAGGTTCCGGAATAAGTTTTCATTTGTTTCCAAAAGACAACATTATGAAGAAAAAATGGGAGACTGATTTAAGAATAGGCAAGCCGAGTTCACCAGCAATGAGACTTTGTTCTGATCATTTTCAAGCTTCAGACTATTTTCCAAACAGCAAGTATAGATTATTACTTAATTATGTTTTAATTATTTGCTATTGAGTGGGTTTTGATATAATTTTTGGTACCTATTCAGAATTACCTACTTATCACTGATTGTTAATTTTGACATTTGTAATTTCATTGAATTAACTCAATTAGTCAATTATCTTGGAACAATGTAATTAATTTATTGTACTTATATTAACATATGTTATATGTTATTTGTTTAGTTTAGGTTTAGGCGAGTTCCTCGTCAGATAACGAAATAAATTTTGCAACTTATATTTAAATTTAGAACTAACATTTTTAATAAATTTTACACTACCAAACTGAACAGGAATTTTACAACTGTCTACACTGTTATATAACATTTTGCTGCTATGTACATTGGCCAAAGTGGCAGATCGATCAAAAAGCGGATTTCTGAACACTTACGCCATTAATAAAAAAGATTGCAAATCCGGTTTTGCCGAACATTGCGTTTCTAATGATCACCATTTAGACGTAGACAACATAAAAATCTTACACAGCAATATTCCAAAAAGTAGAAAATTGTCGCTTTTGGAAAATTTGGAAATTAAAAAAGCATTACACAAGAATTGTAACATAGTTAACAACCAAGTAGAATTAGTAACACATAATTCACCCTTAATCTTATACAAATTGTAACCAGTCCCCACCTCTCTTTAGATTGACTATATATTATCCAGACTTAATTTGTTTACTTCAGTAATCTGTATTTTACTCTTGATAATGGCCGAATTGGCCGAAACAATATTGTTGAGGCAATATAATTTTTGGTGAAACTAGTTCGTTTTATTTAATATTTTTTATATTTAATCAGTATGTTTCACAAAAAGTGCACCGTTCAAAGTTTAAGTTTGATTATTATAATGTTCAAAACATGGATATTCTTCTTTGAATTCTTCATCGTTTCTTAAATACTCTGGTAGTTTATTCCATGCGTAGTAACGGTTTAAGTAATTAACGTGATCTAACAAGTATTGTCTAGGTAAAACTTGAATTTCTTCGCTAGTTAAATTGTTTAGGAAATAATTGTTCTTTAAGTTTTTTGAGAACTTTATTAAATTAAAATTAAACCCAATTTTAAAATTAAATTTTGCTGTACCTCTATAACACTGTTTAATTTTTGTAAGCTCTTATCTGCTTTATGTTTACGTTCATACTGAATTAAATTAAACTATGGGCTTTGATTTTAACAATATTTTATTTATTTATACAACATATTACTACAAATTATAACTAACTTATTTAAATTAAATTATCTAACTTACAACTAATCTCCCCCCCTCATGATTAAAACTGGAAATGTAATAAATTTATTAAAATATTTATAATTAAAAACTCATTAGGTACTTACCTAAAGTTTAATATACAGTCATTTACTTGACTACTTTTATATTAAATGTTTTACTTTCTATGGTTAATCGTCCTTTATATTTACTTTTGTATAATTGTTTATTTAACTCGGTGTTAAATTCGGCTGGTCTAAGCTTGTTCTGAACCTTCCACACTGTAATTTCTCCATCACATGTTGTAAACCTATACCATTTGACTACATTTAATGATAGGGAACACGTCCATGGGACTTCTTCTTTAAGAGCAGTAGTGTAGATAACCATCTTTTTGTAACTAAAAGAGAGTTAAATTTATTAAACTACTTATTTATAATTTAAAAAAAAACATGACAATTGTTTTAACAATGAAACACAAAAGGCTATTTTTATACGTATTTACTAACAATATCGAACGTGTGTATATTTATCTCTAAGTCTGAAAGTTTAGCCTTTTATACTAACCCACACCAGCACCAATCCTGAATTCAACGAATGAGGGCTAAGTAGGTTTTTACGAAATACATACGTCTATGATATAATAATAATAAATATTTATGTGTACACTTTTTTTAGACGAGGATGATTTTAATGAAAATGTAATAAGTATGTAAAAGAAGTAAAAAACGAAATACGCACGTCTAGCTTGTTAGCATCAAAAAACATGTAGGTACATCGGAATCAGTAAAACAGAGGAAGTAGTAAAACAACTGATGATAATAATAAATATTTCTATGTGCATTTTTTTTAGACGAGGATGATTTTAATAAAAATATAATAAGTATGCAAAAGAAGTAAAAAACGAAATACGCACGTCTAGTTTGTTAGCATCAAAAACATGTAGGTACATCGAAATCAGTAAACCGGAGAAAGTAAAACAACTGGTGATAATAATAATAAATATTTCTGTGTACATTTTTTTAGACGAGGATGATTTTAATAAAAATATAATAAGTATGCAAAAGAAGTAAAAAACGAAATACGCACGTCTAGCTTGTTAGCATCAAAAACATATAGGTACATCGAAATCAGTAAAACAGGTGAAGTAAAAAGACTATGTAATGAATTAAACGAACAAGAGGAAAAAAATACTGAGATGAATTATACGTTTTTATTATTTTTAAAAAAAATACAGTTTAATAAATAGTATCTAATAAAAAAAAAAAAGAAAACGTATACACATAATAATATTTTAAACTATTTTTTTACGTCACCAGTCAGTGGTGAATATTCGATCAATCTATCGTGTAACAATAGACAATATGCTGATGTATTAGTTTTAATGATTTCATTCTGATATGTACAATCGATCACCACAACTGGCGCTATTTGTTTGAATTTTGTTACATCTAACAAAGGTAACGAGTTACAGCCATAATATTTCTCTTGATATTTCGAGTAGATATGATGTAATAGAGCATACCGATTTTCTATAGGATAGGAAATATTTAGATTCTCATATGGATATACTTCAGAGTTTAAATATACTTTTAAATTAGTAAGTTGACAGTGATCAAAGTTACTAGCGTCTGCATTTTTCTTGTTTTGCTTATCAGTTTGCAATGCGAAAAGAATAAATCTTGGTTTTTCCATTTGATTACTGGTTTTCACCCGCCATACAATGTTGTTGGTGTTTGGTAGGTTGGGATATTCATACTAATCCCAACTGCGAAAACCCATCGAGATTGGTTTAGAACTTTGTATAAATTGATATAATTTAAGACGTGCAGTATCGCTAAGTGTAATATGAGGTACTTTCCATAATATTTTATCACTTTGTAGCTTATAATCCTTGATTGTTGGTGAAAGGAGATTAACTGTGTTTTCGTTTGATTTAGCTCTTGTTAAAATTAACTCATGTCTAGCATTAGGAATATTTTTTTTATAATCTTCTGCGAATCCGAGTAGCATTTTTAAAGAAACACAAAAATTAAAAGAAGAAAAGAATTAAACTGTTATCCAGTTGGTTTCCCTTCAAACCCCATCCTGCACTATACAATGCATCGCTCTCATTGTGATTTAACGAAACATAATTTTTCATAGAAGTAGTAATTCCTACATTTCGATTACGATCAATTTCTATACCGTTAAGCTCGTAGCGGATTTCATCAAACATAAACGCTACACAATTGTTATTCAGTTTCATTCCATCGCTAAAGTTATTACCATCATCGACTACTTTCACGTGGGAGTAAAATTAAATCTTGATGTTGAATACATATTCGAATTGTATCATTAACATTATATGTTTCTACAAAAGGCGAATATGTATGATCGCTCCATCTTGTTATTGTTTCATCGTAACGTGGTTTTTCGGAAATTTCTAGTAAATGATCACTCATTGCGTAATGTAAATCCTAATGATTTTAGAAATTGTTTATTCTCTTGTTATTCTTAATGTATATGTAGTCTGATTGTAATCTTTTCGTTGCGAAAATCAATTATATTTCCATCTTGATCAACTAATTTAATAACAATCGAAGAAATGCTGTTTCTGTTTATTACAGGTAAATAAATTATATTATTGGGGACTTCGTTTATTTTACTGCCTGGTAAGACATCAGTTGAAAATTCATGAATCGTATGAACAGGTGTATCATTCATAAATGATCCTGTTATTATATTATATTCTACACGAATATTGTTTACCTTGTTAATATTAACAGGTAAATCAGACCCTGCATGTTTATTTGGCTGTATTGTACGTTTACTGAACCCCAATAAGCTTCCAATAGATCTTTCCTTATTAAAGTAAACAGGACGTGTTGATTTAACTTCTGTTTGAAGGGTTTTGGTATTAGCAGAAATTATAACTTGAGGTTTAGTTGCTGTTTGCTTCAATTGCATATCAATATATGCACTTATATCGTCAATTTCATATGACCCAGTAGGTAGTGCAATTACTTCGTTTCCCACATGAAATAAATTATTACTGTCGTCAATGTTAGGTATGGAGTTGTAGGTGTATAAGCTGATGAAACCACATTCATAAGGTTCGTTTAACTCTATGGGTGGAAAGTACGTAGTCTGCAGTATTGACGAATTTCCAGTGAACATGAGAGTTCTGGACATGATAGAAGTTGTGAATAAAACTACCATCTAAGCAATTACCTTTTTTTATTTATATATCCTTACATACAGAAATTTTAAACATAGATGACCACATATTACAGAATTATCAGGTTGATATCTCCCATAATTGTATTTAATGTTTTTTCCTAAATATTTAACTATTTCCTTAGGCGGTTAAAGATTTCCATAACTATCGTATTATTCAATTTTATCATCATTTTTATAATACGCTACCCAATGAGTACCCGGTTTGTTTGATTTATCCAAATTTACGATTCCACATTCTCTTTGACGAGGCTTTTGTGGTAGTTCGTCTAACATAAAAGTTCCTCTATAGTTTGGAATATATCTTGTAAACTTCAATAAACCTATTTCATTGAGTGCTCCCACTGGTAGCAATTTTAATAGCTTTTTGGTTTAAAAAAAGGCCCGATCCTTTGCGATGCGGTAGCACTTCCTGCCACTGCAGACAAACTAGCAAAGAGTGGCACAAGAAAGGGTAAAACACCTCCAGTTTTTGGAATAGGTATAACACGTGTTGGTGGAAATTTAATATCATTTTTTCGTCCTTTTACTTGCTCTCTAGCAGCGGTCAGAGCAACTCTAATAGCATCCGATAGATTTATAGGTTTTTTTGATTTAACAGCAGCTCGAGCTTTTGATATAATATGTTTGAAAGTAGACCGTTTGCTATTTATTTTCTTTTTATCTGTCTTTTTTGTTCGTTTTCTTCCTTTTCTTTTGTTCGTCGTCTTCATTCCCATTCCTAGCATTGCTTTTGTTTTCATAGTATTTGTAACTAACCAAGCGCTTAGGCGTTCTCCTAATTTAGCGTCTTTTGCTTTTACCCTTTGCCAAGCTTTGTCAGCGAGTTGAAGATCGGCTTGATTTCTTGAGGATATATCTTTTGAATTTTGATAAGCAATATCGTGTTCTTTAAACGCTCGATCTAGAGGATTTATACCTGGATCTCCTCTAGCTAATCGTTCAGTCAGTTTCGTTCCAGGACCACAATATTGATAACCGGGTAAATGTAATTCGAAGGGTAATTTATTAATTATATCATTAACTAATCCTTCACCTCGAATAGATGAATAACGACTCATTGTCCTATTTCGCTTTCTAATCATTTTATATGGGTTTGTTCAATTAACGTTACTCGTAACCAACTGATTATTCTTAAAAGAGACTTTACTTATATTCTAAACAGTTCTCAGTATGCGTTTGATTCGACTACATGATTCATTACCTACCTATTCAAAATATCGATGTGTGTAAAAATCTTATACCAACAAATTATTACAGACACAGCAAGTTGCTACTTAACAGTATACGAGGACTAATCGTGGGTCCTTCTAATTGTGGAAAAACTAATGTGCTCATAACCTTACTCGAACATCCGAATGGATTAAAGTTTGAAAATGTATATGTATACTCAAAATCCTTATTTCAACCAAAATATGAATATCTTAAAAAGTTACCTACTCTCTGATATAAAATGTATAGGATTTTACACGTTCTCCGAAAATGAGGAAGTATCGTCCGTAGACGAAGCTAAAAGAAATTCGGTGTTTGTTTTTGACGACGTCGCGTGTGAAAACCAAAATCATATCCGATCGTATTTTTGTATGGGACGTCATAAACATATTGATACTTTTTACTTGGCACAATCTTACACTCGTGTTCCAAAGCATTTAATACGAGATAACGCAAATTTTTTAATTGTATTCAAACAAGACAATCTAAACTTGAAACATATCTATGATAATCATATTAATACGGATATGTCTTTCAAACAATTTTACGCCATATGTGCTGAATGCTGGAAAGATGAGTACGGGTTCCTATGTATTAACAAGGACTGTTCAATGGAAAATGGTCGATACCGGAAAAATATAGATACATTTATTGTGTTATAAATATCAAGGGCTCATTTATTTAGTATCATTTAAGTGAAACGCAGTAACCTAGTAAGACCAATTATAGTACCTACTTATTACTTGGATCACCGTAGAAGCTTGTTGTCTGTTTAAAAGCTGATAAGCTATTAAAAAATCTAATCAGACCTGTTCAAAAGCTGTTAGAAACCTGATCAGACCTGTTCAAAAGCTGTTAGAAACCTGATCAGACCTGTTCAAAAGTTGTTAGAAACCTGATAAAACCTGTTCAAAAGCTAATCAGATTCCTTCATTGTTTGTGTTTTGTATATATATATATATATATATGTATACGGTATCAATTGACGTCCGGTCGGAAAATGTTATCATTTGACGTCCTTCAATATACACGTGTATATTGGACATTAATTGCAGCGTACAATTTAAAATCAGTTCGCTCTGAAGGTACAAATGAATACCGCTGGTATATTTTTTAATAGATGTTGCAATTAAATTCCGTATAAATAAATGTTAGGAATAGTTGAAGTCCGACCATGTTGCCGATATATTTTATGAGTATAAGTGCAAGGAGTTGTACGTTACCCAGATAAGCAGAGGAATATTGAAGTACCATAACGTTAAAAATATAGTGTATTGAAGTGCTTCCTTGAAATCTTGACATTGGAAAGAAAATGAGTTACCAATTTAGGTCACGTACGTTACAGATTGTCAAAGCTGCCAATGATATCAGTAAGTACTTTTTGTTGAATATATGTAAAATATAAGCGATGTGATTTGGGGAAGTTTAAATGAAATGGCTAATCAATCATTTACTTTTCATAAATTAAAAAAATAACAAAGTTATACGAATTTAAATTAGTGGACCTAATGGTATAAAAATACCGTATGGACAATTAATTACGTTTTGATTATCATGTTATTTATTTTAATTAAATAACCTTTTATTTACGATATATTAACGTGCCTTAACGGCTGAATGCGTCGCGTAGTCCCCGAAATAAATACGTCTTTGATAAATACCTAATACCTGTGTTTATAGTATTAATAAAACATACTTTATTGTTGTACAATAATCTGAGAAATATAAAGAAGCAATTTTTTGTATTTATAATCAATTCAGTGTCACATTACTTAAACAAAGGGAAGGTACAAAAAAGGTAACATTTCTGCTAACATAAATATCCTGCGGTTTTGATTCTGATTTTGGAAAAAAAATTATAACTTTCCGAATTGGAAACATCTTTTATAGTCTTAACTAAAGCAAAATAAATACATTAACTTTTAAGTTGAAACTGTGAAAAACCACAAAAAATGATATTTAGGAATATGTTATATTTTCATTAAAATTAAAACTAGTTTTTCTTCCTCCGCAATACCTGTTAAGGACTAAAAAGAATAAAATCTTAAATAACTAGTTGTTCATCCTCAAAATTCCGGTACTTTAAATTCGGATAACTTTGGTACAGATATCTATTTTCGGTAAAATCTCATATCATTTGTTAAGAGTAATTTTTATTAACAAAATCTAATTGATTGTCGAATTATTAGTCGATCTTTTTATATAGACAAAAGCGATGATTTAGATGATTTAGAGACAGAAGATGCCGACTCATCTGACGATTACGTACCGGAAACATCCAGTAGTAGTGGTAATTCTGTTCTTAGATTACCACTTGATTGAAATTATCCAATCCTTTTTAAGATAATTCAAACTGCAGTAATGTCAACAATTCTATTGTACTAAATCCAAAGGACGAGAGCAATGAAATTCCCATCATTTCGCCTATTTATTGTCATAGCATGGATAAAACTAACGTTTCAGAACTACTTATTGATAATAATGGGCCAAGTAAAATCGAATTCGAAAATTTACTTCAAGAAAAGGACCCTGATTTAAATCAGATTGGTGAGTTTTCTCTCAATGAACTATGTTAAACTAGACAAAAGCTTATAATAAAACCCAAATCAAAACTTAAACTTCAGGTGACGTTACAGCTTTAAAAAGCAACCCTTCAACCAGACTACCAAAAAAACAGTACCGAAAGCATACTTGCAAATATTGTGACATTCCGGTTCTTAATTTTTCGCGACATTTAAAGCGGCTCCATAGCGATGAATTTGAGGTTCAAAAATTTTTAAGTCTAAATGTTGATGATCCAATGAGGAAACAATTAATAGGGAGAATGCGAAAAGAAGGAGATTTCTGTACTGGGGATATTCTACCTGTAATGAACACTATTCAAGATGTCTCAAATTTATTACCTTGTAAATACTGCAAAGGTTTTTCTAAATGTGTGATTTAATTAAGTGATTGTTAGTATAATTGTTAAATTTTAGGTTACTATTCCAAGAAATCTTTACGCCGACATTTAAAAAGGTGTATGTTTAATAATTCAATCACATCAAAACGTGTTTGCCATCAGTCGCAGGCTCAAACTGTAATGTCTCAATGTTTCGGACCTAACGATCCTTTACGAGTATCTGGAATTTTGGACTCCTTAAAAGCCGATGATGTTTCTTTAGTTGCCAAAAGAGACAAAATAATTTGTGAAGTTGGAAGAAAGTATATTAGGAGCCACCGGGATAAACATTTTCTTTTAGTAGCAAAACGTTACATGAGGCGACTTGCACGAATCCTTATAGAAGCTCGCAAAACAGAAGGAAACAAAACAATGACAATGCTGTCGCTTTTACACCCTTCATACTTTAAAACTATCGTAGAAGCAACAAGATCAATTGCAAAGTATGACACTGCCACAAAGACATTTCCTTCACCTTCTCTTGCCCTCCAAATGGGTACATTACTTAAAAAAGCCATAAGCGCATCATATTCACTTGAAATTCAGAGAGATGTAAACTCTCCAAACATTAAGATCTTAGATGCTATGAAAGCCTTTATTGATGATCAATGGGCGATAGAAGTTTCATCTGAAGCAGGTCAAAATTTACAAATAAACCGATTTAACAAACCAACTTTAATTCCTGCTGCCGAAGATATTCAGGTAAGTAATTTTATTTTTATTGATTGTTTGGATACTTGATGAAAGTCTAACATATTGGTAGTAAACAAAAACACACTTGTAACTTTCACAACTTTAACTTGACACGTGTTTCACCAACACTGTGGTCAAGTTAGATAACGAAGTTGTGAAAGTTACAAGTGTGTTTTTGTTTACTACCAAAAAGTAATTTTAATTTAGAATTAACAATAAGTATTTGCCTTTTAATAATTCGGAAAATTATATTTTATCTTGTCTTTATTTTAAAGGTTTATTAAAAATTTTAATTATGCTATTTTTATAAAGAATAACGCTTCCTAAAGATCCTGTTAAAAAATCACTTTTTTAAACCAGACTGACCTTATTTGTTGCATTCAAAATAATAAATCGATTATTAATAATTTCAGGTGAATTTTTAAAACCGTGTTGATAACATATTAAAAAAAATCCTAACTAATTTGTCTTTATAGAAAATGAAAAAATACCTAGATGACTTGATAACTCAAAGCAAGAATAAACTGGAGGTCAATCAACATAGTAAAATGGCGTATAGAACATTAACGGAAGCAACGTATTGTAGCCTCTTACTTTTCAATAAAAGAAGGGTCGGGGAGCTCCAAAGAATACCTTTAGAAATATATCTGAAGCATCATAACACTCAGTCATCGGCAGAATTTGAAAAGTTATTGACTCCTTCGGAAAAGATACTTATAAGGTCCCTTAAGCACATTATTGTAAGAGGAAAGAGAGGAAGAGGAGTTCCTGTACTTTTTGATAAACTGACTAAGGAAGGGATTGATTTACTGCTTAATGTTCGCGAAAATTTCATACAGGAGCCTAACCAATATTTGTTCGGTCTTTGTGGATCTAGTGGTTGTATCAGTGGCTATCATGTATTAAGAAAGCATGCCAAAATAGCACTGGGTGATGCCACGAAAACATCTACTCTTACATCCACGCGATTAAGAAAACACCTTGCAACCATTTCCCAAATTTTGCGGTTGCAAACAGAAGAGCTTGAACAACTGGCTACCTTTATGGGCCATACGCCTAAAACACATGCCGAATGGTATCGACTACCATCCGATATTTACCAAACCGCAAAAGTTTCTAAAATATTGTTACTCGCCCAAAATAGCTCCATTGAACAATACAAAGGCAAAAACTTGGTGGAAATACACTTAGATGATACAATTATTGAAAATCAAAGTGATAGTGACGAAGCTGAAGACGCAGAAAATGAAGAAAATTTGAAACCTTTATCCAACGAATCTAAAAAAGTACAGAAGTCTAAAAGTAAGAGACGATTAGTACCTTGGTCAGATGCAGAAAAGCGAGCTGTAGAAGCATTCTTTAAGCAGCACATTAAGAAGAAAATTCCCCCCAAAAAGGCAGAATTGGAGGAGTTAATGAGTAAAAATCCTAATCTTTTTATAAACAGAAATTGGGCAACAATTAAAGTATATGTTCAAAACAGATATAGAAACATGATTAAGAAGGTTTAGCTACCACATATGTCTTATAGTAATGCTAATGTGTCGGCTGAGTTCAAATAAAAACGGTCAAGTTCTAGTAATAACTGCATGTAATTATTTAGTTGACACCGACATTTTGTCTATGAATTCAGATCTATTAACTATCTTCTATATAACTAAAAAATCATCTATTAAAAAATATCTACTTGCAATCGTTACTGAAAATTGATCGTTTTAATTCGAAAACATTCTTTAAATTTTTTTGTGAAATATATCTATAAATTATACCTACAATTTTCCTGTTTTAGAGAATAGTTTTTCTGGAGCTCTTCACCCATTATTGAACCTTCACCAGTTTTACAAAGCTAAAAAACATTCACTAATTTATCATGGCAACCAACCAGCAACCTATCAAGCCCAACCAGCTTATACCAGACGACAAGAAGATAGTAGACGCCTCACTCAAGGCTGAACAGAGTTCAACCCTGAACATAGTCGCCCCTTCAACGACAGAAAAACCTGCTCCCAAAGAGCAGATCACTGACCTAGTCAATAAAGTCGAAGTGTCTAAAGACATCGACTTCAAGCCCCCGGCCCCCACAGCTCAAACTTTAGCCCATAAGTATGAGATTTGTACGCCTATGCTAAGATACCCCCTCACAGCGAAACGGCAACCTAAAGTCAGCACATTCATCCCTGTCCCGATTAACTACTTCCAAGTGAGCTTTTATTTATTTTGAAGTTTAAAATTTTTTAAGTTCCTCATTGATTTTTATGTTTTATAATTTTAGTTAAATTTTCGCATTCTTTGATTATTATATTTTTTAAACTTTGTAATTTAGGACGAAATAATTAATTTCATTTATAAAAAAGGGCAATTTTCCATTAAAATAAAATGTTTTGTTTTAAGCTGTTTAGTTTATTTTTTATTGACTAGCTGTTCAGTTAATTTTTCTAGACGATTTTCATGCATACTAAGAGTTTAGTTTCCTCCATTTAAAAACATGAATGGAAGAGAAATTAAATTATTTGACGTATTTGTAGTTTATACCAAAATACTTAATATTTTTTCGTTTTCCCAATATTTAATGATTCGCAGAGGTGCCACTATTCACCACAATTAAGACGAATATAAAATTCCACGAACGGTTTTGTTTACAGAGCGTGCCACAGAAAGGGACATATATACATATTCATACACATATAGTTTTAAAAACAGATTAAGTCTACAAATAAGTTTACAGTGTTGCAATATTGAAAGGACTCCAAAGTCACCTATACCATAATTCAATTGCCCTCATCTTGTATATACACAAAACGATCGAAGCGGCTTCTATCGGAACTGACCGAAACTAAAATATATGGGCAGGTCAAAAATCAGACAACCTGACGTCCAGGTTATTTCCTCGACAATGAACATCTATTGACATCTAAATGTTGAAATGGCAACTAGTTAAGATGGGTCAACTGACGTCCGTATACTGGACGTCATTTGGTCACCGGACTTCACTTGAACCTAAACTTTTACATTGTAGGACGTACCTTATATATATATGTATAAACATATCTTTAAAACCTCCGTTTTTTATAAAATGCAGTCATTACTACCTCATATATACCGCTACTACCTCCGTTTTCGGAGGTCCTAACGTATCCAATGAAATAATAAAGGATGGCACTATGTTAGACAATAGCTCTCTTTTTCTATATTTTCTAGTGGAGGTCAGAACGATCGGCGCTTAACGAAACATATAAGCAATTAGTTCAGCGGTTTGCCGCAATAGAAACGGCTCTTCTACATGATTTTATACACCGCATGTTAAGACCTCCGCTATATTTTCACAACAATTGTACGTAAAAGCTGCATTCTGTTGCCTCCTATGCTTGGCAACAGTGTAAATAAGTACGTTTCTTGGTCTCGTTGCGTTTAATCAGTTTAATTCGATGTTTTCGTCGAACAGTGCATACATGTGATTGGCGCTAAAATGTATAGACGGTATTTTCCACAATCATATGTAAGTACCTATTTCTTTATTTAATTTTATAAATTTTATAATGTAAACTGAGACTACTTAATGCACACTTGTTATGAGGTTTAATGTTTAAATATTATTGCTGCACACAGTTACCAAAGCTACCCTCTCTGTCCCAGCCCTAAAATTTTTCGTAAATCTAATGAAACTGTTTAGACAACAATAATAATGACAAACAGTTTTTCTTAGTTTTGAGAATTTTTCTACATTTTTCCGAATTTTCATGATTTTTAAATACTACGACGGTGCAAATTTTAACAATTACATTTTTGGGAAAGGTGCATATTAAGATCTACAGATTGGTATAGTGATACCAAACCAAACCAAACCTTACCTTACTTAACTATACCTTACTAAACCAAATCTTTGGAAACCAAGCCTAACATTACTTGAACAAACCTAACAAGACCTATTGAAACCAAGTCAAACGTTACCAAAGTTAACATTACCATACCAAACCAAATATAACCTTACCTTAAGAAACCTAACCAGACCTAATCAAACCTTACCTATCCTAACCTGCCCAAATCAAGCCTGACCAAACCAAACCTTTGGCACCTAACCAAGTTTTAACTTACATAACGAAACCTAGTGAAACCAGACCCTACCAAACCAAATCTTACCAAATTTAACCACAACCATACCAAACTTAAATAAAACTTGTTACACCAACACCCACTTAATCAAACCTTACCGAACCTAACTAATCCCGACCAAACTCAAGAAAACCTTTCCGAACATAACCGACTCTAATTTCACAAAACCTAACCAAATAATTAAACCTAACTTTACCAAACCAAACCTAAGCAAACATCCAAAACCTAACTAAACCAAACCAAACCTTCCCAAATCTAACCTAACCTTATCAAAATGTAACCTAACCTAACTTTACTTGACTGTTGAATGATGCAGATATTGCCTTACAGATAGAGGCAGATGTAGGGGTAGATCCGTCGGACGCTTCCTCAAGTTCATATGATGATTTTAACGATAAGGACTTTCAAATTGGCAGCGACGAATCAACTTCAAGCAATAGTGCAAGCGATGATGAAAACGAAAAAGATATCGATCAAAATAACGAAATAAAAATAAGAATGAACGATTGCGACCGAGGTAAACTATATGGAGAACAAAAACCTGGAATTAATATTTTGGAAAATATTCAAATCAGAAAGCCAAAAGAACCGCAAGAATTTTTTTCTAAAGCTGGATATATCAGAAAAGCGAAGCTCTTGAAAACTCGTTTAGTGAGATGTTTTTTGCGCGGAGGAAAGTGTTTCTAAAAACTTTATGCGTCATTTGACGAGACGACACGCTGGAGAAAAAGAAGTGAAGGCAATTTTGTTGGAGCCTCTGAAGAGCAAAGCCAGGAAAAAGGCCGTGGAAGCGTTAAGAAAAGAAACTCAGTTCGAAAAATATCTTGATGGCGATAGTATTCCTGCACGCAGAAACTTTAACAAAAATATTGACACCGAAAACCAAAAATCTCATTATTATCCATGCATACATTGCAAGAGTTTGTACAAAAAATCATATTTAAGAAGACACTTAAAACTATGTACCTCTAAAACATGTAAAACCGTAGCATCGGGAGCCGTCTCAAAATCACAAACATTAGCTGCATGCAGTTTGGATCCAACAAATGTTGTAGCCCATTTAGAAGTTAAGGAAAAGGTATTTGACATGATGAGAGGTGATGATGTTGCGTTTGTTGCAAAAAAAGATTTGTTAATTACTTATTTCGGAAATTCGTATTTAAAAAAACACCGAAAGGAAAAAAGCACGTATACGTGCAGCAATAAAATGAGGGAGTTTGGAAGGTTATTGATAGAATGCCGCAAACTAATGAATGATTCAAAAATCGATATGCAGCACTTAATCCGCCCCGTCCATTTTGACACTATTGTAACAGCAGTGAGAAACTTATCAGGCTACGATCCCTTAAAAAAAGGCTTCGCTGCTCCTAGCTTAGCAATGCATTTTGGAGGCAACTTGAAGTTGCTTTGTGATGAACTGTATTATTTAATCATGAAAGATACTACAGGATTCAGATTGAGGACGAACAGCGACAAAGCAGTTACTTTAAAGGCAGTCAAGAATAAGAAGCAGCTAATAGTTTCCAGATGGAATACTGAAATGGCTTCTTTGGCTAATAAGGATTTACACGAAAAAAGTTGGAACAAGCCCTTGTTGATTCCCTTGGTGTCGGATATCAAGCTTTTTAGGGAAAAGGCTTTTGAAATAGCTAGAAACGCTGTAGCTGCCTTCATAAACGAAATAGATACAGAAAATGACTATAAAAAGCTTGTCGAATGCGTTCTATCGTTACTCATAATTTTCAATAAAAGAAGAATCGGCGATGTACAGTATATGAAAATAACTGTTTAGACAACAATAATAATGACAAACAGTTTTTCTTAGTTTTGAGAATTTTTCTACATTTTTCCGAATTTTCATGATTTTTAAATACTACGACGGTGCAAATTTTAACAATTACATTTTTGGAAGGTGCATATTAAGATCTACAGATTGGTATATTTTTATAAGATTTACGAAAAAAAATAGGGCTGGGACAGAGGGGATACCAAAGGTAGCAGCAGCGAAATAATAGTGCTAGTGAATAAAGATTAAAAACCGTTATTGCAGTTATCAATCTATCTTGACAACATTACTCTCAAAGAGGGTTATTGATAGGTTCAATGGATACTCACAGTTTACTAATTCTTTAAAATACGTTATTGTTACTACAATGAAACAACACAACAACTTAACGTTTTCTGAAGAGAAGCTCGGTAGCGTGGTGGTTACATGTTTGGTTCGTGTGTCGATTTTGGCGGGTTCGGTTACCAAAATATAAATAAATAAATGAGTAAATAGTTAATTCGTTAACTATAAAAGTAAATAAATAATAAATAAACAATTAATTAATTAATTTATGATACAGACCACCTTATTGATTATTTGGTTGAACTAACGAGTTTCTTGTTATCAAGAACTCGAGTAGAAAATAAAGAAACACGTATCCAAATAGAAACCACTTAGGTAGTTGTTGTTTTATTTCATAACAACTTTATCCCGTTCCTAATTAAATTTTAGTATAAGTGTTGTACGGCTTCCCAAAAAAGATCTCAACAGTGGTTCTGCAATAGAGGTTTTGAGCTCACTGAAATGGATTCTCCGACAACCAGTGAGAGACAAATATCATCCCGTCAAGTAAAGCCACTGGGAAACACACAGGTAACCTCGTGAAATAATATTTTTTCAAATAATGCAGCAATAGAAAAGTATCAAGAGTCAATGTGTGAGAGGGTGAACCGGTTCATTCTCTGCAGGACAACACAACCTTATCGAACCTTATCAAACCTGCCTCAATCTAACCTCATCTAACGTAATCCTTCCTAACAATATTAAGCCAAATAAAATCTGATTCAATCTTAAATAATCAAAACCTAACAAATCCTAGCCATACTAACAAAATCTAAACAAACCCGATCTTACCAAGCTCTAGTGATACCAAACCAAACCAAACCTTACCTTACTTAACTATACCTTACTAAACCAAATCTTTGGAAACCAAGCCTAACATTACTTGAACAAACCTAACAAGACCTATTGAAACCAAGTCAAACGTTACCAAAGTTAACATTACCATACCAAACCAAATATAACCTTACCTTAAGAAACCTAACCAGACCTAATCAAACCTTACCTATCCTAACCTGCCCAAATCAAGCCTGACCAAACCAAACCTTTGGCACCTAACCAAGTTTTAACTTACATAACGAAACCTAGTGAAACCAGACCCTACCAAACCAAATCTTACCAAATTTAACCACAACCATACCAAACTTAAATAAAACTTGTTACACCAACACCCACTTAATCAAACCTTACCGAACCTAACTAATCCCGACCAAACTCAAGAAAACCTTTCCGAACATAACCGACTCTAATTTCACAAAACCTAACCAAATAATTAAACCTAACTTTACCAAACCAAACCTAAGCAAACATCCAAAACCTAACTAAACCAAACCAAACCTTCCCAAATCTAACCTAACCTTATCAAAATGTAACCTAACCTAACTTTACTTGACTGTTGAATGATGCAGATATTGCCTTACAGATAGAGGCAGATGTAGGGGTAGATCCGTCGGACGCTTCCTCAAGTTCATATGATGATTTTAACGATAAGGACTTTCAAATTGGCAGCGACGAATCAACTTCAAGCAATAGTGCAAGCGATGATGAAAACGAAAAAGATATCGATCAAAATAACGAAATAAAAATAAGAATGAACGATTGCGACCGAGGTAAACTATATGGAGAACAAAAACCTGGAATTAATATTTTGGAAAATATTCAAATCAGAAAGCCAAAAGAACCGCAAGAATTTTTTTCTAAAGCTGGATATATCAGAAAAGCGAAGCTCTTGAAAACTCGTTTAGTGAGATGTTTTTTGCGCGGAGGAAAGTGTTTCTAAAAACTTTATGCGTCATTTGACGAGACGACACGCTGGAGAAAAAGAAGTGAAGGCAATTTTGTTGGAGCCTCTGAAGAGCAAAGCCAGGAAAAAGGCCGTGGAAGCGTTAAGAAAAGAAACTCAGTTCGAAAAATATCTTGATGGCGATAGTATTCCTGCACGCAGAAACTTTAACAAAAATATTGACACCGAAAACCAAAAATCTCATTATTATCCATGCATACATTGCAAGAGTTTGTACAAAAAATCATATTTAAGAAGACATTTAAAACTATGTACCTCTAAAACATGTAAAACCGTAGCATCGGGAGCCGTCTCAAAATCACAAACATTAGCTGCATGCAGTTTGGATCCAACAAATGTTGTAGCCCATTTAGAAGTTAAGGAAAAGGTATTTGACATGATGAGAGGTGATGATGTTGCGTTTGTTGCAAAAAAAGATTTGTTAATTACTTATTTCGGAAATTCGTATTTAAAAAAACACCGAAAGGAAAAAAGCACGTATACGTGCAGCAATAAAATGAGGGAGTTTGGAAGGTTATTGATAGAATGCCGCAAACTAATGAATGATTCAAAAATCGATATGCAGCACTTAATCCGCCCCGTCCATTTTGACACTATTGTAACAGCAGTGAGAAACTTATCAGGCTACGATCCCTTAAAAAAAGGCTTCGCTGCTCCTAGCTTAGCAATGCATTTTGGAGGCAACTTGAAGTTGCTTTGTGATGAACTGTATTATTTAATCATGAAAGATACTACAGGATTCAGATTGAGGACGAACAGCGACAAAGCAGTTACTTTAAAGGCAGTCAAGAATAAGAAGCAGCTAATAGTTTCCAGATGGAATACTGAAATGGCTTCTTTGGCTAATAAGGATTTACACGAAAAAAGTTGGAACAAGCCCTTGTTGATTCCCTTGGTGTCGGATATCAAGCTTTTTAGGGAAAAGGCTTTTGAAATAGCTAGAAACGCTGTAGCTGCCTTCATAAACGAAATAGATACAGAAAATGACTATAAAAAGCTTGTCGAATGCGTTCTATCGTTACTCATAATTTTCAATAAAAGAAGAATCGGCGATGTACAGTATATGAAAATATCCAGACTACCAAAATGAGAAAAAGAGCAAATTCAATGATTTTGAAAACGCACTTTCAGCAACAGAGAAAATTTTGGCAACACGCTACCGAAGGGTCCTCAATAGTGATAAAGGATCTCGGGCAGTCGTAGTTCTGATACCGCAAGATCTCGATGAATTCATACAAGGACTTTTAAGACATAGACATAAATATATTTGTGTAGATAACGATTACCTCTTTTCAATACCAGGACATAAAGTCACATGGGGCAAAGGAGACCTAGCAATTCAAAACCTAACCAGAAAAATTCCAGTAGAGAACCCTATTGCTATAACAAGTAATCGTTTGAGAAAACAAATTGCCACCGTCATGCAGATATTAAGCCTGTCTAAAGATGATATTAAACAATTTTCGAATTTCATGGGTCACACAGTTAAAACGCATGAAGAATTTTATGAGTAAGGCTTTTGTGTTTTTATTGTTTCATCTACTTTATTGTCACTTTTAAGGCTTCCTGTTGATGTCTATCAGACTGCAAAAGTGTCAAAGCTTTTGTTGATGATTGAAAATGGAGTACCCATGGAACATAGAGGAAAATCCTTATCAGAGATTGAGATTGATTGTAAGTATGCCGAAGAAAATGATATGAAATCTTTAGTAAATCACTACGACAATGGTCTTGTAACCGAGGAAATTGAGGAGAATAATGAAAAAGAAGATAGCTACCAGGAAACGGATGATGGAAAGGAGGTACCAGAAATCAATGAAATGAAGAGGAAACGATTCAAATTTATCCGGGGAAAGGAACAGCTCAAATACAGGGAAGAATACACTGACTCAAACAGTGATGACAGATCCAAGACCAAAATAGAGGAAATGAAGAATATTGGACAGGAGAAGGCTGAAGAATTACTTGAAGACGGGAAAAAGAGAAAAAGTGAAAGTAAGTTTGCCATCAGTTAAAAGTATTTTCGACTAGTTACGTTTGTTATCTCTTCAGAGTGGTCTCCAAATGAAGTCTCCCTGTTAAAGAAAACTTTTCAAAAATACTTGGTTAAGGGCTCATACCCTTCAACGGAAGAAATAAGAAAATTTTTAAACAAAAATGCCATTGATAGGAAGCCAGTGGTGGTAAAAGCTAAACTTCAACATTTGAGAAAGCTTCAACATTCGAAGAAGTAATTATGTTTGTACTACTTAAAATAATTTACTATTTCTAAAATACAGTTTTAATATGTTAAATAAAGTTAATTTATAAAAAAGTTGTAAGTTAGTTTTAAAGTTGCTATAGAGCAGGGGTTCTCAACCTTTTTGTACTCTAGAGCACATTCTATATATAATATCGGTAGGGTGACGGGTACCACCTATTTTTTATCAACAAACTACTTTTCCATAACTTCTTATTTTCCCATAATTTATTTTCTTATATTCATAATTTGTAAATAAATAATAAACAAAAATATTTCAAAATAAAAAATTATTATTAAAATTTCATACACACGAAGGAAATTTGCAAAATTTGAACAAATTAAACAAATACAAAAAAAACATTTTATAAAAAATATACTATCAATGTGGAATATGTCAATGTGATTTTTGGTGTTGGATATTATTGGCCAGCGCTTCATAATTAGGAGAGTATGACGATAATCCTGTTAGCAACTAATCATAAAGATGCTCATCGGTGAGTCGAGATGTATATCTTGATTTTATTATGTTCATGTTTGAAAACAATGATTCGCATAAATATGTCGAACCGAAAAATGATTCAATTTTATATGCCGCATGACAAATAAATAAAAATAATTCATATTTTAAATTAATGTTTATGAAAACAATCTGTGTCTGTTGAATAGTGGCGGGCACATACGAATCGTTCCGCGGGCGCCATGGTGCCCGCGGGCACGAGGTTGGGAACCTCTGCTATAGAGTAATGATTCACCCGACGTCTAGTTTTTTACGTTATTACACTTTTAACCTTGATTGTTATTTATTTGTTGAAATTAAAACAATCAGATAATGGCATTATCCTTAACGAAGACAAAACAGTTGCTATGTAACATTAGGTACCTAACAAGTGTATAAGCTGACTAACTGGCAACAGCGCGAGAGGTTTCAACGTACACTCAGTCTAATAAATATAAGGAAGTAAGAGCGACCTGGTTTTACAAAACAAAATATTTTAGAAAAGTGTTACCCCTCTAATGAAATCTGTAATACCGACGGTCCCACAGTGATAAATATGATTCAAATTTACTTATATACAAAGTGGGTGTAGTGGAGGCTTGAGCGCCTGCTAATGTAACGGAGGTCCTAAAGGTACAAATATATAAATTCGTCTGGAGACCACAAAGTACCTCCCATACTCACAAAAAAATCTTTTAGTTCCGTTATAGATCGCTGGCGCTAGTGTCGCGCTTAGCTGGTACGATTGCTACGAAGTCGCCTCCGAATATGCCAAGGAATGTTTTATGATACCTGCGTTTCCTTCTCGCCTCTAAAAAATGGCAACATGGCAGCGGTTTTATGCTTAACCGTGTCGTTATATAACATTTATTCTGATATATCAAACTACCTAACTACTCAACTCAAACTCGTAACTTTAAAAATCTTTAATGTAAAATGTATTCTAGAGCCAAGCAGTACTGCTTCGTCGGAGGTGTGAATTCTCGAAATTTAAATAGACATAGTTTTTGCATGCTTCGATTATAGATGACCTTTTGAATGCAATCTGATAACTTTTTGTGCCAATTTGGAAGTTTTAATATTTCTAAATTTCCTATACTAAACTGTTTTATTACTATAGCAAATTTATATTTTGCATCTGAAATTTACAGGCATCAACAATTTATATTTAGTCATAATAATTAATTTAGCTTTTTATCAAAACAATAGCCGATGTCTACATGTATAGTTCATTAACATTATTAAGCTTTTATTTAACTTGCAATGCAATGTATGTATGTACGTTTGTTCGGGTGGAATCTTGCTACTCAATTTTGAAGCAGATATCTTCAACCGATTGAGCTGAAATTTTGTATACACGTTTAGTTTGGATGACAATACACGATAAACTGTGTGACGTCATTCTAATCATATATGGCGGACCATTCAAGATGGCGGAATAGTTATTTTTAATGCATTTCCACAATATAGGCATCAAATGAAAGGGCAATGTTGAGAGTAACTCGAAAAATAATGTGACGTCATTCTAAATCCAATATGGCGGAACATCCAAGATGGCGGAATAAATAGTAATTTTTTATGCACTTCTACAATATGGGTATTAAATGAAAGGGCTAGTTGAGAGTAACTCGAAAAATAATGTGACGTCATTCTAAATCCAATATGGCGGAACATCCAAGATGGCGGAATAGTTATTTTTTATGCACTTCAGCAATATGGGTATCAAATGAAGGGGCTTGCCTAGAATAATTAGAAAAATATGCTGTTAATTATTGTATTATGCTGGCCTTGCACAATACACAAAATGCAGGGTAGTACTGTCGACCACGCCGTTGTTTACTTAGGCTCAAAGCTCTCTGCTGCTGGTCAAGCATACGTGGCCTTAAGTAGGTAAAATCATTAGGTCTCCATATTGAAGAGCTAGACTGTTCGAAATTAACCGGCAAACGACGTTGCAACAATGATGCGTTGAATGAGATGAACAGACTCAGAAACCTAGCCAGCGATAACTAAAAAGTAAAAAATAAATTACCTAAAAGCAAAAAACCTTTTTAAAAAAAAAAGAGCTTTTATTTAAATGCTCTAAAAAGAAGAGAATAAAATTTTCCTTTAAAATTTTAACTATCAACTTATAACCTCATTATACACAATTTATATGATCATAAAAGCTTGTCGCGCGATTTACTTGTGTAAATAAACTAGTAACTATTTAATTGAGTAACTTAATTTGCTAAGTTTATTTTTTTTTTTAATTTCAGTTTAATTAAATACTTATAGGTACTTACGCAAACCTCGCGACAAACTTTTATGATCATATAAATTGTGTAAAATGAGGTTATAAGTTGATAGTTAAAATTTTAAAGGAAAATTTTATTCTCTTCTTTTTAGAGCATTTAAATAGAAGCTTTTTTAAAAAAGGTTTTTTGTTTCTAATTTATTATCCATTTGATCTGTTTTTTGTCTGAAAATCTGTACGCATGCGCATTATTGAATATCCTGTATAGCAGCGAATTTCTTCGATTGAGTCAGTTCAGTAGTCTTTTTAACTAAAAAATCAGATAGTGAACGTTATAGACTTCGTTTTGCCGTTACAATTTCTGCAAGTATCAAAATCGAAATATGTAAAAAATTACGTTTTCATGACTTAATAATTCAAAAATTGGGGTCACTTCCAGCGAAATTTCTTTTGTTAAATAATCGCATCTTACATCAAATACCCTTCAGAGCAAATATTTTTGGAGTGATAAGAGTGAGCCGATTGCAAAATTGATTTTGCATCGATAATGGCTACTTTTGCATTAAATTTTATATGACTGAACCATAATAACAAAAATCTAAGACTAAATGTTGTATCTTAGTGAAGATGATAAAGTCTAAATTGCACTTAATTAGTTTAAAACCCCTGCAATTTGAACAATAGTTGGGTTGTTTCTAATGATATTGTACCTTTATTGGAAGCATAGATATACATATAAGAATATATTGCACTTACCCCATTTACACAATGAGTGGCTTCTGAAGGCAACATTTTGAAATGGAAATATAATTTTCGCAGAATTCTATCGCCTACCGGTTTTGAGTGTCTTTGCGCAGGCCCTAAACTCGACAAGGCTTCCCTCACCCCAAATATACACAGTTTTTTATTCTAACTATTTGGGAACACCCGGAGGCCAGGTCGCCTCTTCCTTATACCGGAGGCGACAAGATACCCCAGATACATATATATATATAATATATAACGTGAAACATTATGAATGAGAAACTGGTAAAGAATCTAATTCAAACTCGAAGTCTAATTTAAAAAAAGTACGAATCGTTAAAATCTAATGATGCAGAAGATACGTATCAGTTGGAACGACTTTTTCAACCTGTAACGAAATCTTTAAATTAACTACCAGACATTCCTTCATCATTAACGCAAAATTTAATTAAACCAGAACTTAAACAAGACACATCCGATTTCGATTATTTATCAACGTTATCATCTCAGCCGAAAAAGAAAAGAAAAATATCTGAACAGCAGGATGCAAGAGAAACGAATATTAGTATGGTTCAAGAAGAAGATTTCGACGATAACGATTATGGAATGCCTGACAATGATTCATCAGGATCATCATCATCTTTTGATAATTGTGAGCAAATAAAAAAAATGCCTCCACAATGGAATCCTTTGCGTGAAACTGATACCTTTATGCAGTCTCTTAACATGAAACAAAAAAATTTTGATTATAAGTACGGACCACATTTCAGTGTCTCAGATAATTCGTGGAAAATTGGAAATTCACCTTTTTCCATTACCAAGAAGACTTTTTTTATAAACGATAAAACATATGATGTTACCCC
>CM055659.1:12196966-12213107 GCA_029378335.1 Agrilus mali
GAGGAATTTTTAATTTTCTAGCAAACTTTTCCATTTCGTGGGTTGGTTAGCGCTCGAGAGGGTAGTATTAATGGAATTTTTTTTTTTTTCTGTAAATATAAACCCATACCAGACTTGTAGGGTTTCAAGTAAAGACCGCTTCCTTTCCGACCGAGGGCTATTGACTCTATCGTTTGATTATGTCGTTTAGCTTCTTCCAGTTGTTTCCTCGCTGCTTTCGCATCGTTTACCGTTTTAACAACGCTAGATACGCCAGTAGTAAGACCACCAATTGCAGATAATCCTGCTAGAATAGCAGGAATTAGCGGGAGAAATCCCCCCGTTTTAGGTTTTGGGGAATAACGCGCGGTACGCGAATTCTCTTTCGACCACCTGCTTCTTTTACTACTGCCTTGCCGCTTGAAGAGCTTGTGTAGTTACCGCTTTGATATCATTAGTATTATTCATTTTTTTAATAACATCAGAGACTTTATTTACCACGGCCTTACGAAAGGCTTTTTTTGCGGTGTTTTTCAGTTAGTCCTCCGCTCCTTCCCCCTTTTTTTTATTCTTCTCTATTTTGGATGTCAATAAAATATGTATCTAAACTATAAGAATATATATTTAGTTTTTTTTTTGCAGGAGAGGGTTTCTATACCAACACATTGTTACAACAATGCAACAATGTTTTTTTTAACAATTTTTACTATAGAAATCTTTTCCTCGTCCAAATAAAACAGAGATAGCCATTGTATGCGACATGCGAGCCATGCGTTGCAAGTGGCAAGCACAAACAACAGAGTGATCGAATGAATGATTGATACAAAAGATTCGATCATTTTTGTAGTCAATCACCGATCGATCGAATCACCATAAAGTGAATGAATGACACATCTCTAGTGCCGGTATATAGAAATCCGACGACACCCCCATTTTCCCCAAAAACCCTTCAACCTTGACGACGGCTTCAAACTTAATAAGATCTGGTCATACGCGCTGAAAACCAACAACGTCACGCAACGAGTAGGCCCACGCCCCCCGCCGAACTGTCACGGCCCACCGGAAAAATATCGTTATAAGCTATTTCATAACTTTTCACAATACGGATTATAAGTGATCGGGGAAGTGCTTTCACGTAAAGCGACATTTCGAGCGTTCTGCGAGTCTTACGCGATAAAACATGTCTTGAACGCCGTCGCGACCCCAAGAGCTAACGGCCAGTGCGAGCGGTACAATAGAACTATAATTAACATGTTAGCACCGACTAGTGCTGAAGGCAGTCCAAATATGTGGGACACTCATTTAAAAAAGAAATACAAAGTGCCCTTAATACACAGTTTAATAAAGGAATTAATACTACTCCAGCAAAAGCGTTGTTTGGCTCCCAAAACCCAAACCTTTAGCAGAGGCCAAAATCCTAAATTCCATTAATCCCAGTATAGATAAAATTGATATAGCGCAACTACGTAAAATGATTACCGATCATGTTAAGTTGGACCAGTGTAAACAAAAAGAGCAGTTCGACAAAACAAAACGCGAGGCTGTGCGTTATAACGCAGGTGAACTAGTGCGAATATTAATAACCAGTGAACAATGTACCGGGGCAAGTAGAAAGTTGCTACCTAAATACAAGGGTCCGTTTCGAATAACGAAGGTGCTTTATAACGACAGATACGAAGTTGAAGACTTGCGTGAAGGGCATAGAAGAGGGGGGTGAAAAAAACTGTTTTTTGCATCCGACAAGATGGAAAAGTGGATCACAGTCATATAAGCAACGAATCGCAAGGCGTGTGAAACGCGGAAGGTAACAACTGGGACCGATAACGTCCACTTGTTACTGGAGTTTACATGCATGCGATCAAAAGGACGAGTATTAGGACGTGTGAAACGAGGAAAGTAATAACTGAGACCGATAACGTCTACTTGTTACTGGAGTTTACACGTATACAATGATACGAAGAAGGGAATCTAGACGTATAAGGCAAAGGCGCCCAACAACTGGGACCGACAATGTCCACTTGTTGTCAAATTTTAAACACGCGTAAAGCATGCATGAGGAAGGGTATGGAGGCGCATTAAATGCGGAAGGCAACAACTGGGACCGACAATGTCCACTTCTTGCCAGAGTTTAAGCGTATTATCCCAAAAAAACAAAGAATATCCAAGTGTCTAAGAAAGAGAGTAATCAATGACCGATAATGTCAAATGGTTACTAGTTGATGAAAAATGGAAAGAACTTGAGGTAATGGAACACGTACTACCAATCTTGTGATCAAGGTCGACATATTAAAATTTTTAAGAAGCCCGTTTTAGATTTAAGAACATTTATTAGTTACCTATATATAGGTGTTGTTCAATTACGAGTAGGTATAGTTAGTGTGAGAGCGGTCTGAGACATACCGCTTAACAGGATGGCCGAATGTTAAGAAATTTAAAAGTTGAAAAATAAACTAAAAGAAATAGTTCGTAGGCACGCTCGATGAATCAGTAGGTATGTCACCTTGATATGAACGATATATTTGTAAACCCAGATAAGCTAAACATGGCCCATATTTTTAAGTAAAAAACATATTGTGAATAATCTGGATATGGTTCCATGTAATAAAAACACCTATCAAAAGCAATGTAACGACGCAGGTTATATTTATAAGTGTTTATAATATGTGAAGAGGGAAAACTGTAAAAAGAACATGTACGAAATAAAAAGAGAACAGTTGCGAACCACGAGCGAAGGCGACAAGTTTAATAAACGTGAAGAGTAAAAGTCTTTAGATCATTTCTAACAGTTATTAGAAAATAAATCTTAATGATACTGAACAACAACAAAACAACAGGGAACAAAATATCAACATTCTACACACACAAAAAAAAAAATGCTTATTTAACTTCAACAGTCTGCAGTAATAGATTATACTAATTTAGTAAAAGTAAATATGCAATAATTCAAAATAAGATACTTCTTTCAAACAATATAAAGATATTTTCCTTTCCATTCAATTATTTGACAATTTATAAACAGAGAAATAAACAATGTTCCAGTTTGTATAAACTAAACTTCTTTAATTTGAGAATTTGAGTAAATAATCAATCGAAAACGTGCTCCTACCTTGTGAGCCCCAGTTATATTACGGATTCGCTATAATTTTTTTTTTTACCAACACTCTTTTCTTAGCATGTGCCTTGACCTTGCTGCCATCCATCCATCAGGTGTTTGACCATAGAAAACCTGGATAAATCCTTATCGCTCCTCAGTTCCAAGTTTTCACCGACCGTTGCGAAATACCAGCGAGACCCACCAATTCGTGTTTAAACAGAGCGGATGTTTTGTCTAACTTCGCGCAATATGTGTAAGTGTATGCACTTATTAAGTCGCCAACTTTATCAATGTTCACTGATTTTGTTTAATATACAGGGTGCACAGCTTCGTATGACTTAACTAACGATCCCTCACTCGACACGTATTCAACCCTGTTTTAGTCACAATTCCACCACTATAATCCTATTCCGAACGCTGTTCTGTTTCAAATCTGAACACTATTCTTTTTCGATCCCGGACGAGCCCCCAAAATGTAGGCTTTTTTATTTCGTTGTCTAGGGTTTGTCAAAATAAAGTCCACGAAATAAGAAAAAAAAAAGAACTGTTTAATAAAGTAATAGTAGATTTACAACAAGTTACACTGCGGGAAAAAAACTGTATACACTAAACTTGACTAACACTATTCAATTAATGTATTTTCGTCTTTACGTCTTTTTACGTCTTTATACGTCTTTACTTCTTTTCTTTTTTAAAACAATTCGTCTTTATTTCTTTTCGTCTTTAATAATACGTCTTTATTTCTTCCGTCGTTTCGGCAGCGTCTTTTTACTCTACGTCTTTATTTGCTCTTGACTTGTTCTGTTGTGAACCCCGCCCCCCCCCTTTTCCTTTTGGATTTTACCAAAGAACTCTTATAGGTATGTGGAGTCAAAACAATGCCCCAGCAATCAGGCAGGAACTTGTCGCGAATTTATTAATGTTAATCGTATGAGTAATGAAATGAAAAGTTAGCTAGCTATGAATATATATATATTTTGATATATTGACAGAATAAAAATGGAAAAAGTGAAGGAAAAAAAAAATGCCATCCTACATAATTTTTAAAATTTGGGGGTTTGTGTAAAATCGTTAAAAATATTAAAGGTATTAGGTACCATGACCCACAAATAGATACCATATAATAATTTTGGGTATTGTTTATACAATGATAAAGTTATTCTATTTTTGGTTTTTTATTACAATTATTATGTTTTCTATTTGTTTTTTATATTTTCCCGTTTTACAACTAAAATCTGTCAAGAAATAAAAAAATGAAGTAGAATGCTTTTGAAGGAATTACTTAATTTTACCTTAAGATTATTTGCTCATATAACTACTAAACTATTGAAATACCAATTGTTAGAGTTAATGTGAATAATATTCTGTTTTATAGCTACATATTGTTATATTGCAAATTTTGAGGTGATTTTTCCCAAAAACAATATAATGTTGTTATCACTTATAAATTGATTTTTTCCCACAAAGATGTTACTTCACTTATGTGCAGAAAATGCAACTCGATAACTTTTGCTTATAAAGTACTACTTGATTTGTATTTAAAATAAATACATATAAAAGAATAATATTCTCGTTCTTTAAACACAATACTTTATTTTATAAGAAATGAGTCGTTTCAACAACTGAAGGCTTAAGACTAAGTTTAAAATTTTTTTCTAATGGTGATAACGAAGAGTAGTATTTTTTGTTACCCACCATTATAATCAGAATGAATATACAAATAACGTAATCAGTATTTAGTGTAATTGTCATGCTAACAATATGTACTTCCCCGGGCACAACATTCTGGTTTGGTAGGTAAATCCGGTAAATCTTTTACAATATTGAAAGTATGAAGTAAGTACGTATATTTGTTAGCGGAGGGTGGAATTTACGTTAGCAGAGTGTGGAATTTTCCCTGTTCCCCGTCCACACCCTGAACGCATGATGGCCAGATGTGGGGTACGCGCAGGGATACAAGACACGTTGCGCAACAGGCACTTTAGCCGTGTTGGAGGCGAGGGTGAACAAAGGAACATTGCAATAGAGAAGTAGTGTAAAAAATCATAAATAAATTAGTTAAAGCCGATTGTTATTATTGGACCAATCATTTTAACTTTACATCAGGAGTGGGATACATTTCCACTGCCCTATAAGTGCAATTAAAAAGTGCCTAGAGGATAAATTACTGAAATAGCCGAAGAAAACCGTTCCTGTTTTGAAAAATGAAGAAGCCGTAATTGTAGAACCCGAAAAATACGAGTCCTCACCAAATCCTAAGAGACTAAAAGTGCAATGGCAAGAAACATTAATTAGTTTGATAGCTACGCAACAACAACAGCTAGCAGAGCTAACAAGGCAATCCAAGATGGCAGCTTCAGCATCACCATCGCCAACCACTAGCGTTTCCGTAGCCGTTGTTTCCTCTGCGCAAACGCCCGGCGTAGCTGGTCACGTGTACACATCCCTTAAATTGACAGACTATGATCCAGACAACAGCGCATACTCCGTAAAAGAATGGTTAAACGATGCTTAGAGGCTGAAGGACGAGTTGAATGTAAGCGATAACTTGATGATAGCGAAAGTCCTTAAAAATTGAGGTTATCGCTACTGTCTCGCACCTGGGAAAATTTGTGTGCTGATCTTGTCGTCGCTTTTCCTGACCAGGAGACACCAGGCGCCTGTGCCTATAAAGCCGCCACGTTGAGAAGCCGCGACTATGATTCTCTTTTTCGACTACGGCAATAAAAAAATTGTGGAGTATTAGCAGATTTCATGATCAGTTGCCGTGGAACAAAATCATCAAAGATAACTTAACATGTGGTCACAGCCGACCCGCACAGATTGAAACTCGAGCGCCGTTTTGGAACAAAGATGTGCAAGACATTTTATAAAGGACCTTGTTTTAAATGTGGACGAATAGGTCATCAATAGAACACTTGCCGCAAAGCCCCAAAAGAAAGTGTCATCTCCCGATAAATCTGATTCCATGACTGTTTCTACCTGCACTCATTGTAAAAAAATAGGTCATACCGAACCAAACTGTTGGTCCAAACACGGAAAAAACCCAAAAAGAGCATTCGTTTTGAAAAAATGACGCCATCTGAGGTCCACACCAACGGCCCCCGTTGTTGTGCAAGGATCAGGTGTCATCCATAGGTGTCATCATTTACGTTCGTTATCGATAGTGGTGCTGGTGTATTCATCGTGAAACATTCGGTCGTAAAGACATTAAACGGAACCGTTAAAACTGAGTGAGAAAGTACGCACTTTTTGGGTCTTGGGGCTCAAACTGTTTACAGTATTGGTGTTTGTGACCTTATTGTCGCTTTGGGCCCACTATTAGGTTAGAAGTCGATTTCCCCGGTTGTCCCCGACAGTGTTATCCCAGAAAGTATCGATGTCATCATCGAAGGGATGTCATCAGCCGACCTTGCCTGAGAGTTGAGAAAAGTGAAAACGGGCTTAAACTCTATCATAATGGAGTCGGAATACAAAAAAAAAAAACTTTTAGTACAGAACACTAATAAAGACTTAAAAAAAAAATCAACCCGGGTTAACAGAAGAAGTGAAAACAAATAGAACGCCTATTGACAATTTATAAAAATAAGACGCCTGACCACATAAAAGTGCGGTAAAATGACAAAAAGATTAAAAGGTACCACACCAGTTGCGTACCGTTTTTTTAAATTGATGCGAGCAACGCTCACCAACGAGAAAGAAAACACATGGACTGCAGTGATAACTGAAATAGAGGATACCATAAATTCCACGCGTCATTCATTTACTGGCCCCCCCCGCCGACCGTACTGCAATTGGGCACCAACCCTCGACTAGGCACCACTCGACAGTTTTTGGGAGATGCAATACCGAATGACATTTTCGTTGACCCCGACAAGGCTGTTGCCAAGACAAGAAAACGTATCGTAAGTAACGCACAAAAGCGAGGTGGAAAACTTACTGTGGCTGCTCATGAACAATTGAGACGCTGGTCTACTACTGAGTAAAGAGGGTATGTGAATATTAATTACTTTTTTACTACAAAAAAAAAAAAAAAGTAATACGAAGTTACGTGTACGGTAAGGCGTGTACCTCTGAACTTCATGTAATAATAAAATTAATAAAATAATACGAAGTTAAGTGCACGGTAAGGCGTGTACCTCTGAACTTCATGTAATAGTAAAATTAATTTAAATAATACGAAGTTAAGTGCACGGTAAGGCGTGTACCTCTGAACTTCATGTAATAGTAAAATTAATAAGTAATACGAAGTTACGTGTACGGTAAGGCGTGTACCTCTGAACTTCATGTAATAATAAAAAATTTAAAAAGTAATACGAAGTTAAGTGCATGGTAAGGCGTGCACCTCTGAACTTCATGTAATAGTAAAATAATAAGTAATACGAAGTTAAGTGCACGGTAAGGGGGTGTACCTCTGAACTTCATGTAATAGTAAAAAATTTAAAAAGTAATACGAAGTTAAGTGCATGGTAAGGCGTGCACCTCTGAACTTCATGTAATAGTAAAATTAATAAGTAATACGAAGTTAAGTGCACGGTAAGGCGTGTACCTCTGAACTTCATGTAATAGTAAAATTAATAAGTAATACGAAGTTACGTGTACCAAAAGTAGCAACTATCCCTCCTTGGAGGGGTTACACTAGTCATCATCATCATCATATATAAACTTTTAAGCAGAAATGGGAAGTTAATGAAGAAATTTTATTGAGTTAGCTGCATTTATATAATGCTAGAGTTTCAAAATTTAGTTTAATTTTTGATAATAAACGTGATAGCGTCTATGGATGTACATTATTACCAAACAGGCAAATATAATATGTTGTTTTTACAGGTATGTGTGAAAATATTTTCTGGAGATTTTAAATAACGAAATTTTATCAATAAGGAGTGATATATAAATAAATGGGTAGTTAGTAGAATGAGAAGTGTTTCAGAATACGTTTTGTGTCATTTTTCATTTAAAATACAACTTTCCAGACAAATTTAGGGAGTCAATGTAATGTTCTTTATTGAGATTACTGCATTTATTTCATGTCAGCATTTCATAATTAATTTTATTATGATAATGGTACATTATTAAGTAGTTTGTAATTTTGGGTTTTATTGCTTCTAGAAGTACATGTTTTTACATTGCAATACACTTTATGGAAGTGCTTATGTTTAAATCTTGCAAAAGCAAGTTAAAGTAATTGATGTTTTTAAAGTTATATGTCATATATTATCTACACAAGTTATTAATACAACTAGCAACAATGGCCATTTCTCTGATTATATCACTAAACAGCATAAAATACTTGTATCCAGGATTATTAACCATTCCAGTTGATATAAAATGTAGTTAGACTCCATGTGAAATCAGAATAATGTTTATAAATAGTCATATATATGAGTAAAACAGGTTTAATTATATAAGTAAATTATATGTAGGACCTAAAAAGCAACATATTTAAACAAATATAAGCGTATTAATAAGAAAATGATAAAAATCAAACGCCTGTAGGGTAGATACATCTAAAAGACCCATTACTCTGTTGCTATTCCATATTTAATCTTATTCAATCAATAACAGTCCACTGTCAAAAATGAACTTTCACATAGTGTATAAACATACGTACTCCGTTTATAAACTTATATTAGTGTTTTTGTAAAGTATGTCTTTTGGATTTAAAAAATATATATACAATTATGAAGTGAAATTCATGGAACTGGAAAATTAAAGGGTTTCAAGTGCTATGCACTACCGGCAAGTGGTATTTACCACAAAGAGGTTTGCCTTATACGTCTAGATTCCCTTCTTCGTATCATTGTATACGTGTAAACTCCAGTAACAAGTAGACGCTATCGGTCTCAGTTGTTACTTTCCTCGTTTCACACGTCCTAATACTCGTCCTTTTGATCGCATGCATGTAAACTCCAGTAACAAGTGGACGTTATCGGTCCCAGTTGTTACCTTCCGCGTTTCACACGCCTTGCGATTCTTTGCTTATATGACTGTGATCCACTTTTCCATCTTGTCGGATGCAACAACAGTTTTTGCACCCCGTCTTCTATGCCCTTCACGCAAGTCTTCAACTTCGTATCTGTCGTTATAAAGCACCTTCGTTATTCGAAACGGACCCTTGTATTTAGGTAGCAACTTTCTACTTGCCCCGGTACATTGTTCACTGGTTATTAATATTCGCACTAGTTCACCTGCGTTATAACGCACAGCCTCGCGTTTTGTTTTGTCGAACTGCTCTTTTTGTTTACACTGGTCCAACTTAACATGATCGGTAATCATTTTACGTAGTTGCGCTATATCAATTTTATCTATACTGGGATTAATGGAATTTAGGATTTTGGCCTCTGCTAAAGGTTTGGTTTGGTAGCCAAACAACGCTTTTGCTGGAGTAGTATTAATTCCTTTATTAAACTGTGTATTAAGGGCACTTTGTATTTCTTTTAAGTGAGTGTCCCACATATTTGGACTGCCTTCAGCACTAGTCGGTGCTAACATGTTAATTATAGTTCTATTGTACCGCTCGCACTGGCCGTTAGCTCTTGGGGTCGCGACGGCGTTCAAGACATGTTTTATCGCGTAAGACTCGCAGAACGCTCGAAATGTCGCTGACGTGAAAGCACTTCCCCGATCACTTATAATCCGTATTGTGAAAAGTTATGAAATAGCTTATTTTTATATCTGATGAGTTATAACGATATTTTTCCGGTGGGCCGTGACAGTTCGGCGGCGGCGTGGGCCTACTCGTTGCGTGACGTTGTTGGTTTTCAGCGCGTATGACCAGATCTTATTAAGTTTGAAGCCGTCGTCAAGGTTGAAGTTGTTGGGAAGATGGGATGTCGTCGGATTTCTATATACCGGCACTAGAGATGTGTCATTCATTCACTTTATGGTGATTCGATCGATCGGTGATTGACTACAAAAATGATCGAATCTTTTGTATCAATCATTCATTCGATCACTCTGTTGTTTGTGCTTGCCACTTGCAACGCATGGCTCGCATGTCGCATACAATGGCTATCTCTGTTTTATTTGGACGAGGAAAAGATTTCTATAGTAAAAATTGTTAAAAAAACATTGTTGCATTGTTGTAACAATGTGTTGGTATAGAAACCCTCTCCTGCAAAAAGAAAACTAAATATATATTCTTATAGTTTAGATACATATTTTATTGACATCCATATATACCAAGTGATACACATATAGTGAAACTCTTTCTGAACGTAACAATGTACATATAAATAATAAAAGAAAAATCGCTTTTCGATAACACTAAAATAAAGTAAGTATTGTTTGCTTTTATAAATTAAATTTCTAACCAGCGAGGACATGAATAATATTTATAAATATGTTCAATATGTTCCTTGCAAACTAAATACTGCACTGCACTCGATAGTCCCGATCTCAATAGTTGATCTTATTCCGTCGCCGGTCGTCCGTTATGTATCGATCATAGATAAGGTATCGATTCGAATACGAAGTACCGGCTGGCGGATACCGATTAAGCATTCGGTGATCGACCGATTGCGTAGAACGAAGATCGTATCATTCAATACTTTAGTGATCCAATCCCAAAGATCGAATCATTCACGAATGATACATCTCTAACCGGCACTGCCCATCCAGAATATAAAACACACGGTTCGAACGCGATCTTCTCAGCATAGATAAGAGATATATATTATTAGGAATATTTTATTTTATTAAAACAAAGGTAAAACTGATTAACAGATTTCAAAACACCCGTTCTATTCACTGCTTACAACACGTCTTTCTTAATCGAATTCTATTAATTAATTGATGATGAATAATGAAGGTGTTTCCCAACGCTTCTCTCCGCTCCTCACTGCCGTGGACTTGACGGTCGCGCTACTCTGGTGCCTGCTTGGCGAATTGTTCACTTATCACATCTCTTATCGTAGGTACATGATTTCTTTCCAACACGGCGAATCTTGACCGAAACTCGTCCTCGAGGTTCATTGGCTCTCAGGATTTTCTGTCTTTAGAATGACTAAATGGGACCTGTAAGTTCACAAAGTTTTACTATGTTTGTAAAATTCGAACAAGGTTATCGGTGCTAATATCATTGGCACCAGTCTGACGACAGAGTTTAAACAATAATGTCTAGTTTTGATATCTTTTGTACTAGTCTGACATCACTCATTTCGCAAAACTGTCAACTCTGATACCTTCGTACCAACATGACATTGAAATTTGATAAAAGTGTCAACGTTGATATCTTTAGTACCAACGTGACGACAAAACTTTGATATTCTTGCCTTCATCGGCGGCAATGAATATGTCAACTTTGATATCTTCGTACCAACGTGACATTGAAATTTGGGAAAAGTGCCAACTGATATCTTTTGTACCAACGTGACATCGAAATTTGGGAAAAGTGTTAACTTTGATATCTTTAGTATCAACGTGACGACAAAACTTTGATAAAAGTGTCAACTTTGATATCTTTTGTACCAACGTGACGACCAAACTTTGATATTCTTGCCGTCATCAGCGGCAATGAATTAACATGTGTCCACTTTGACATCTAAGTGTCAATGTGACATCAAAACATTAATATTCTTTGTCCAGGATGTCGATGTCGACTAACAATTGTGGGTCTTTCATATTGGTGATAACGTAGATGTCTGATTCGATAGTAATTTCTGGAAATTCAACAATCTCTTTTGTTTATCTTTTTCGACGGTTCGTTTCTTGGTGAGTCAGCGATAGCGTGTTTATTAAAAGTACATTGTGATTTAACGCGTCCGCGGCAACCGCAGTCAAAGCATCGCTTGTTTGAGAATCGTGGGGTTCGATCTGGGGAATTCTGACAATTCTGATTGCGAAGTTAATTGTGACGACCGTAGCTTCCGCGCATCAAATAAGGGCCCTTTCCCACATCGTCAAATTCGCAAAGTAACTGTTACGGACACCCGGTATCTTGAGAAAAATGCGTACGTGGTCAAGTACAACTACCAGTTCAGGCCTCTCTGGAGTCGATGACAAACGATATCAGGAGATATCAGGTTGCCGGTGACGTCAAATTATGAAACAACGCGCGGTTAATATGTATAACGAAAACATTCATGGGTGGAATACAAAGAACAAAACAAATGAACACAAAAGAAAAGAACATCCTTTTTAAGATTTCCAAACGATTGTCACGGCATGTCATGTAATATTCGTAAAGTTTAATAATTTTTATTAAATCACCAAAAATAAATTTGTTGTTGTCATGGATTTCTACGATGGTTATGTAAGCCTTCATCAACTTCGTCCTATTTTGGAAAGATATTTATCTAAAGCTAATGTAATATATGTAAAAGGACATCAAAAGTCTCTGCTAATAAAATCTTATTTACCTCATGCTAATATAATTGATTTAGGTTATACTAGTCTTGTACTAAAGTTTGATAAGAAAACGCCTCCTCATTGTATGTATCACTTCTGTAAAAATAATGTTTCATGTTCTACTTCTAACTGTTTCTTTATATATAAATATATAAATAAATTATGAAAATAAAGGCTGATTCTCTTAATTTAATGTCATTTAAGTTCAAGTCTTTGTACGTTGCGGTTGCTTCTACTACGTAACCTTCAGCAAAACGGAAGTGTGTAGTTGATAACGTTATAACGTGTAGTAGTACCTATGCATGAAGTTTATCACTAACGTAAAATGCTGCTTTTTAAATTTCTATTTTTAGTATGTTTATTACGTTACACCTTCGCGCTAAGGAAATTCAAAGATGAAGCTGCAAAAATTAAATTCGTTGTCAAATTCTTATTCGATAATGGATATTTTGGCGATGATGTTGCTGATGATGAAAGCAATAATGTATCATCGATAATCGAAACAATAAAAGAAGATAATACTTCACTCGTTGTTGCGCTACAAACCTTCCAAGAATTGCATAATTTTCAAGTTTCTAATGGAGAGATATCACAAGAAACGCTGACATATATGATGAAACCACGGTGTGGAATAACAAATAAAATTGATCGAAAATATCAATTGTCTCCCTTTAAATGGCAAACCCATACATTAACATGGTATTTTAAAAATGCCTCTTCTTTCGAAAGATACGTAACCGCGAGAGTATTTCATCTTTGGTCACGAAACTCCAATCTCTATTTTAAGGAGGAGCAGAAGGCGTCAAATATAGTGATAAGCAAATTTAGCGGTCGGCATAATTTCAGTGAAAAGCCTAATAAGCAATGTTCGGCATTCGATGGTGAAAGTGGAGTTTTAGGTCATGCTTGGTATCCCTTTCATTCAAAAAATCAAGTAGAAATACATTTAGATGCTGATGAGAAATGGGATGTGAGCTTGTTTGTATCGAACAAGACGGATAAAATAAATATGTTTTTGGTACTTCTACATGAAATTGGTCATACGTTGGGCATTAGTCACTCTGAAAAAAATGAAAGCATAATGAGTACTTACTATTTTCTTCCTAAAAATTTTTCAAATCTTTTCCATTTTAATTTATTTGAAGATGACATTAGAGCAATTCAGAGATTATATGGGCCTCCTACTAATACACCTGTTACAACATCAGGTCCGATAACAGCTACATCAGGTCCGCTACAGCTACATCGGTTCCGATAACAGCTATATGGACTTCTTCATCTGTTTCATCCACTAGGGCAGATGTGGCAACAACAACAACAACAACAACAATAAGAGCACCTATTACCGTTAAATCGGTTGGAGGCGATGAGTCAAGCCCCCTTAAACCGGATCTATGTAGTATAAAGAATTTGCATACGTATTTAATTCTTAATGGAAAATTGTATGTATTTTACCGCATGTGGGTGTGGTTGTTTCCTCTGAATTCTAATACGATCAATAATGGCTATTATTATTATAACACTCCTGAATTAATTACCCAATGGTTATCATTTCTTCCAGTAAATTTCGTTAAAATTGATGCAATTTATCAAAAGCCGGATACTGATATCGTTTTACTTAGCAACGGCACCTTGTATACAATAGAATTTCCTTCATTACGATTAAAAATGGAAAACACTGTAAAAGAAGGTTTGAACTATCCTATAAACGCTCAACAAATCACCGGATTACTTAACTCTTTTGAAGGTAGAACTTTCATGTTTATTCGAAAGGGTTATTTATTAGAATTAAGCAGTGATTGCGGCAAATTAGTTGTAAAAAATATCAAACATATGAACGACTTATTCCCCGGTATACCTTTCCAACTCAAAGGTGTTTTTAAATTCATAAATGGTCACTTGTATTTCTTTTCTGGTAATTTTATTTATGAATATGATCCATTTACAAAACGTGTTATACAATCGATAAGAAATCAAGGTTTTGCGTTCTTTGCAGACGCGATAGGCATTTCTCTCTGCGCTACTGATTCAATTTTAAATAAACTTTACAAAATAGTATCTCAATTATATGTTTTAAATAATAATAATCGAGATCGAACAAATGAACTTGAAGAGGAAGAAATGGAACAAGAAGATGATGAAGAAGAAGAAGAAACAATAACTATCGAGGATCAAGAACCTAATTTACCAACGAAAATAAACGATTAATTTAATTTCTCTCTGAAAAAGAGAGAAAAGGGAGGGGAGGGGGAGTAGATAAATAAATAAAATAATGAAAATAATACATTTAGATTAGTTGGTGTTCTAATAAAATCAAAGCATCATGTCAGCGTTATTAGCTATAGTAGCTATTGCTACCATCCATAATGGAACTTTACTAATTTCAAGACCATACGACGCTAAAGATGCATTTGTATGTTTTCGAAATGATACTAATAAATTAGTATCAGATCCTTGTGCATGGCCCGCTGGTTGGAGTAAGGCTTCACCATTCCTGATCTATGCTAACCACATATTTATGTTCAACAATGCAACGGGCAGTAACGTGAAAATACGATACATTCTAAAAGGAGATAAACAAGCCGATAGTCAATGGATTCATATCTCTTCACAAAAACAAGATGTTGAATTATCATGGGATGTTAATTACTGCTACTTATGGATAGCTATAGCAATTCTTTCTATCAAAATTTTAATCCTTATTGCAACTAATTTGTATACTTTCTTTAAGTATCGACATTCTCAATAGCCCTTCATAAGAAATGTGTAAATGACATACTTTTTATAATATATCTGAAATAAAATAAATTAAATAAAAATAAGTTGTTTTATTATAGAAACAAAATACTGAATACATTCGTCTTCCTTATCAGAAATTGAGGTTTGGAAAAATAAAAAAAAAAAAAAGCTAATTGGAACCTTGAAAATTAATAATTTCCGCTCGGTTGGAATTCCTTATCAGTAGTGTTCATCTCTGACGCAATGTGTAAGTTTGGTTGCGTGTAATCAAGGAGGTAAGCGTGTGCGATTGGGAAAAGGCGGGAATTTAGCTATTTGAATTTCTTATCAGTAGTTTTGATCTCTGTCGCAATGTGTAAGTTTGTTTGCTAGGAGGTAAGTGTGTGATTTTTGTCGGAAGGTGTGAATTTGAACGCCCTCCTCCTCCTCCTCCCGGCGATAGATGTCGTTGTTATTGTTGTTGTTGTTGTTGTTGGTGCTGTCGAGGACAGATGTCGCCGACATCGTTTGCTAATGAGCGTGTGTAATTGTGAATGTGTATTTGTGGTACTCGATTTTCGTCTTTACAATAAAAGAATTATAATATTATATTGTTTATTGAATTTTTATAATATAACCTAGGTAATATAATAGTAGGTATAATAATAAGAGTACAATTTCCTCCCCCTAGAACGTAAGCTGATTGTTACATAACGATTAACAACCTAACCTTAATAATAGTAATAATAATTATAATTAAAGTAACATATTTAAATTAGTAGCTGTAGATACATAAATAATGACAATAGTAATAATGAAGTAGCATAAAGCTTTTTTTTTCAACTTTCGATTCACATTATCGAAAAAGATTAACGAACTTGTCTTACATAGTACTGTCTAGAGAATAATGTCCCCAAGGTAAAGTTGGTATTTTATCGTCTTTAATAAACCGTTTATCGTCGTTGGATGATAAACTTATTTTGTTGATTGTGTAACTGA
>CM055659.1:12213607-12233900 GCA_029378335.1 Agrilus mali
TCATGTATAGTCGCTCATGACCTTAGCTGTTAATGCGACTTAAAATATCTTAAATAAATTAAAAAAAAGTAATTATTTTAAATACTATATATTAATTATTAAAAAAGATTAGCTAGCCTGCAGTTGAACATAAGATTAGTTGCTTGATTCGCGGGTTTTGATATCATATTATTTAAAAGACACACTAGCCACATTGTCGCATAGATTAGTGATGTTATTAGATAGGCGACTCTGTGAGTATTTTTCGATACAATGTTTTTGGTGACATCTATTTTTACGTCATGAAACTAATGGTGTATTTGTACGGATTTCTGTAGCATTTAAACAAAATATACACACACATGCATATAACACAAGTGTACAAAAACCAACACAAACATAATTTTATGTGTGTAAATGTATAGGTGTGTTTCTTCCATTTTATATTTTAATCAGGATTTTAATTATATTTGTATCTCAGGGGTAAACTGTATAAGCACGTTTTATAAAAAAAAATGTTTTTGTCATATATAAATTATTACACACATTTTTTTTATAAAATGTGAACTTTACCTCTGAAGTACAAATAATAATATTCCATGTCACAGAAATTGTGTTTTTTAATACAAATTAGAATTTTTCTTTCTCATGACATATATAATAAATAACAAAGATTATAAAAAATTCTTAATTTCTATTACAAATTTTATTGACAAAAAATCAGATGTGAAAAATGACATTAAATTAATTTAAATATGAAAATATAAAATAGGTAATGCTGCAAACAATTAATATGTAAATAAAATTTTAATATACATTAAAAATTTGTGGTACAGATTTACATAAAAACAAATATTGTAGCGCCCAATAAAAGCAAACGAACAAAATAAACTGGATATAAAAACAAAGTAGGTACCCATTTTCATTTTAAATTTTGAAAACTACTTTAAAAAAATAATATTGCGAATAACAATTGGCAAAAAACTAATATATATGAAAACTATAAACACAACAAAATACCAAAAAGTAAAGTAAACATTACAACTACTTCTTTATGACATGCTTTCTATATTTTAAAAAGGCCAATTCCCTTAAGGGATCCCCTGATATATGACGGAGGTCTTTGCCTCGTAAAATTTTATTAATAGTTTTAATGTAAGACTTTAAAATAATATGTATACACACTGTAGTAAACTTCTCACACTTCTCTTTATGTTCACTACAAAATAAATGACAAATCTCCTCTTTGTATTTTTCAAGCACAGTGACCTTTAATTTTTGAATGATTCCATACGACAAAATTAGGAAAGGTAATTTATTCAAAATTAGTGAAGAAACTTTTTTAAATATGTTCCCAAATAGGCTGTTTGGATAAAAAAGTTTGCAGTTATTGTATTGTCGTTTCTTTATCAATATGTTTTGGGGTAGTTCTGCACTGCCACATACTAGAAGACGACATTGTTCACACCCATCAGCAACAACACTTTTGATGACAAATCCAGCTACGTAGGCTGATGTATACAGTCCAAAATGTGAAGTTGTGGGTGGAGATTTATATATAGGACTTGGTGGTTCGGTAATTTGTAATTCTTCCCTGACATTTATAGCAAAAAAAGATTTTAAATTATCAAGTACACCTACTGAATTGTCTTGTTCACAATTAGAACCAGGTGAATTTGGAGACACAAGATTATTTACTAAAAGTGATTTGCTAGATGCTATAAATGCTGAACAAGTTGGATTGTTATTTCTAATTCCATGGCTTCTTATGCAAGAGAAATAATTTTCAACAGGATCTTGGTTCAGCATTCGTCCAGACAAAAACTTAAAACCATTGCTAAATAATTTTTCCCATAAATATCTGGTACTCTCAATGGAAAAGACCCAATTTTTTAATGAAGGAGTTGTGGTTCTCTTGGAATTACTCGAAAATACATTCTACCCAAAAAGAAACATGGCCTGAACTTTTTGTTATTGCACAACGTAATGGCTTTCCAGGAAGGGACTTGATATACTATCAAATAATTTATCAAAGAATAGTAATAAATCTGCTGTATCTACAGCAGTCGGTTCCAGATAAAAATTTGATGTTGGCGACATTTCAAGACTGGTTGTAGCAGCGACATGCATAGCAGTACCAACAGTATGGCTAAACACTTGTGTACAATTTTTTACCTTAATTTTTTTTATTTTTTCAGGCAGAACATGTTCATCAGTTAACTTAACAAATTGACTATACGGTCCATGACTTTTGTCTATGTGATACAGTCTCTCAATGTGACTCCATTTAGCAATTTTTTTCTTACCGCCTTGAACAAAGTGGAGATCCTTCGTGAGGAGATTATTTCGCACACCTTTCATCAGGTGGGGAAAGTCATAAATGTGAACCACTTCTTCGCCATCCACTAAATATCCTTGATAAATATTTTCCTTATTTTTTACATGACAGTATCTATTTATGTCTCTTAATAGGGTATTAATGGCAGCTACATTAGTTGCTCCTTGGTCACAAATTGTTGCCACTGGATATAAACCTGCTTCTCTTGAATGACGAACGACTTCCTTTATCATTTTTACAATATCTCCTGTAGAAGAGGTTCCTTCACAAAAAGTGAAGCACAGTGGTTGCTTCCACCGTTTATAAAGTCCTCTAGCCATAAACACTAATCCATGATCAGCAAATGCAGCTCTCCTGTCAGAATCGCTATACTCTACAAACCCTTCTATGTAATCCCTTTGCTTATTATACTGCAGACCAGTTTGTAGAGATATTTCATCAAATAAAATTACACAGTATCTATTGATCATCTTCATTTTCTGTACTGCTTTTGAAAGATGTCGAAATATATGTTGATTTATTCCGCTATAAAAAGAAATTCTGTTTAATATATTCGCAATAACTTTCCTTGATGGTAAGGCAAATACTGTTGACAAGAAGCGATAACTTCTTCCACTCTTTTTATATAACGATAAGGCAAAAATTTTGTCATCAATGGTAAACCTTCTTCCACGTGGTTTAAAACGCTGTGTTCGTTCTTGGGACATTAAAAAATTGTAGGTCACATCATTAATAGTATCTTTCAAAAATGATAACAATTTCTCTTTCTTTTGTAGCGCTTTCAATGTTACAGTAAGTGATGCATTTTTTTTCCTGTAGTTTGAAGCCAACCGTCGTAGCTTGTTTGCTTCTTTGAATAGTATTGCTTCAGTAGTTGAAAGATTACTCTTGCGTGTAATATTCATTGTTTTTAAAAGGGATGAATATTTTCGAGAATCTAAAACAGTTCCAATACAAATTACCATTAAACAGTCTTTCAGCAGTAAAATTAAAAACAATTTTCATTTTTTATTACCTTTTGATGGTCTAACAGGAGGCGCTGATATTTTAAAAATATTCTGTGGAACTTGTGAGACATGTGGCACATCTAAAACAGATTTATTTTAAGTTATAAAGCATTTTACTGTTTCAATAATGCATAACAAGGCTTTCACCTTTTTTATCAGTAGAACTATCTAATGCAGATGGACCAGGTGACTCACATGCTGGAAGACTGCCTATACAAAAAAAAAGTAAATTGAAATTTAACATGATATTAACTCATTACCTTCTACTGTCATTTTTCTTTTAATACTTCTAAAATATCTTTTTTCTGGAGTTTTCACATGAAATTGTGAAGGCTCTCCGACCTCTGTACATGCGACTGAAGACTCAGCAAACAAAGCAAATTTCTTCATTGTTTCTAAAATATTTTTAAATTTAAAACAGCATTGTAATTAATGTAAATTTATACCTTTCACTTTTTCTGGTGTGCCATGTTTCATTTCTGTTGGTGGATAACTGAAGCTGTTTAATTCAGTACTAACTTCACTAAATGCTGAAATTATATTCAAGATTATTTAATTTATCTTTTCTTACATGAATAGTAATGTATCAGCTTAATTATAAATAAATAAATATTAATTTTCAACTAAATACATGCCTGGCAAATGTAATGTTGGGAGAGCATATCGTTTTAATTTCCCTGGCATACTGAAACATACTTGTGAAAAGTGTGTTTCACAAACTCTGTAATTGCTTAAATTTGAATAAGGAGTTACAGCTATAAGTTTTTCGTTTCCCATTCTTTCAATCCAAAGCTGTTGAATCCTAAAATCGCTGGGAATACAATATCTACAAGAAAAAGGTTTTACTGGATACTGTTAACATTTTCAAATATTGTTGTTAATTACCTTTTTGCTGTTTTATTTTTGCACTCAGGTACACAACATGGTCTCATCTTGATCAATAAAGTTCAATATCGTTTCACAAAAAAATGTACACAACACAACAAATACTGAGAAAGGACTGAGAATGGAATCCCCGAATGATCGATCGCATCAAGCTTTCGAAGCATTTCCGAAGTGCGATAAAGTAATTAACAAAGACAGACTATTCTCTGTCATTGACATCAGAGTCATCTATAGTCTCGTCACGCACATAAACCTTGTTCCGAATTTACAAAGGGAGTGCGCACAGCATGCATTGTCGTTCTTTCATCATGTGGAAGGATCAATAAAATTGTCGAGTTTAGGGCCTGCGCAAAGACACTCAAAACCGGTAGGCGATAGAATTCTGCGAGATTTATATTTCCATTTCAAAATGTTGCCTTCAGAAGCCACTCATTGAGTAAATGGGGTAAGTGCAATATATTCTTATATGTATATCTATGCTTCCAATAAAGGTACCATATCATTAGAAACAACCCAACTATTGTTCAAATTGCAGGGGTTTTAAACTAATTGAGTGCAATTTAGACTTTATCATCTTCACTAAGATACAACATTTAGTCTTAGATTTTTGTTATTATGGTTCAGTCATATAAAATTTAATGCAAAAGTAGCCATTATCGATGCAAAATCAATTTTGCAATCGGCTCACTCTTATCACTCCAAAAATATTTGCTCTGAAGGGTATTTGATGTAAGATGCGATTATTTAACATAAATGAAATTTCGCTGGAAGTGACCCCAATTTTAAAATTATTAAGTCATGAAAACGTAATTTTTTACATATTTCGATTTTGATACTTGCAGAAATTGTAACGGCAAAACGAAGTCTATAACGTTCACTATCTGATTTTTTAGTTAAAAAGACTACTGAACTGACTCAATCGAAGAAATTCGCTGCTATACAGGATATTCAATAATGCGCATGCGTACAGATTTTCAGACAAAAAACAGATCAAATGGATAATAAATTAGAAGCAAAAAACCTTTTTTAAAAAAGCTTCTATTTAAATGCTCTAAAAAGAAGAGAATACAATTTTCCTTTAAAATTTTAACTATCAACTTATAACCTCATTTTACACAATTTATATGATCATAAAAGTTTGTCGCGAGGTTTGCGTAAGTACCTATAAGTATTTAATTAAACTGAAATTTAAAAAAAAAATAAAATAAAACACTTCCAGCAATTTAAGGTTCTTTATTATATTGTTATTTGTTTAAGGAATGTTCAACGTTTCGCTTATATGTTTTTGGGCTTCATTAGGAAACTATAACATCATCAATTTATATATGTCAAAATAAACAAGTGTGTTGTATTGACAAACATATTAATAAGGAATTTAGGCATTATAATTTTATTGTGATAATATAAAGGAAGCCAGCAATGAAGCAATTAACCATTTAATTTCTAAGGAAAAAAGAACAAATGCAAAAATTGAAATTTTTTGAGAAAATTATTTTTCAAGGATTACTATAAAAAAATTAAATCGTAAGGAAGGAACTTGTTGGTTTTATTTTTTCAATTATTTATTCAAATAATATTTATAAATTATGTAGGAAAAAACTTGCCCTTAACAAAGTCAACTTTCGTTGTTGTTTTCCTTTTTCCTACTTAATTAAAATATTATTTAAAAAAAAAATCCAAAAGATTTTAAGATTTCTTCCTTATGATTTAAAAAATGCGTTATTCAGTTATCCTTAAAAAATAATTTTCCCAAAAAAAATCAATTTTTTCATTTGTTTGACTGCTGAACGAATAACAATACAATTAAGAACCTGTAAATGTCTCCGAGTGTTTTATTCATCAATTTCACCAGGGACAATCTATATCATGTTGTCTTTTAATTTCCGAAACATTTTAACATCATATAAATACTTAACTTTGGTGTCACCGACAATTGAGTGCGCGAAAAAATGTTGCGTAGACTGTCCCATAACACCGTAATTTTGTTCCAAATTGCATTGAACTTTTCTTCACACTGTATCCAGGCTTAGGACTGGCGTGTTTAAAAGTACTAATAATTTAGTTTTTAATTTTTGTTTGAAGTGTTTTACGGTGTTTTAATTTAAATGACGTACCTATTTCAATTGTTTTTATTTATTGTCAAAAATAAAATGAAATATTTTTTGGAATATAAAATTATTATAACATGTTCTATGTAGGTATATGTATATATTAACAATTTAATTATATAATAATGCATACGTTGCTAGAATTATTTTTTTTTTCGTTTTTACAGATTTTAAAACAGCTACGAAAAAAACTATTAATTCTAGCAACTTTTGCCTTTTGTATACATATGAATTATTTAATAACATAATTATTAATAAACATAAGCATAATCTAATGCAAATTAATGTATTACACGACATTTTTTCGTCGCCCAATCAACGGCGACGTTTTTTTGTAAAACCGTCAACTTTGCTGTAATTTAACCGACTTATATGCGCAAACAATTTTAATAATATTAACAGGTTTTTCTGATAGGTACCTGTAGAACTCAGCATGTGTGTGTGTGTGTGGCCCATAAACTTGGCAATTTGTTCCATATCATTGTCATCCATACTCATAAGCTGCAAAGTCGTAGCTATGTGTTTCCGGAATTTTGTAGAGGTCAGTAAAGATGGATTCTCAGCACCACACTCCTTAGCCAGACGACTAATTACATTAGTTCCATTAATCCACCTATTTATTGATCCAGAATTGGCGAACAAATATGGATTTGACTTAGGAACGATATCGCTTTTATCTCTAACATGAAGTAAGCAGGTTATGAATTTTTGAAGTCGATTCGAAAATAATATTGGCACCGGTTTAGAGCCTTTGCCACCAGTAACTATACGTTTAAATTTTGTGCTTAACACTTTTTCGACAGCAGTAAGTGTCTTCATGAATGTATCTGGTATTTCTGTTGTTTCAGTAGACACATATGTTTGAATCTTTAGGTATTGGACATCACCCACTCTTTTTCTATTGAACATAACTGTCAAGGTAAAAACGCATTCAGTTAAAATTTTATAGTTTGATTTAGAATATTCCTCTTTGCTTAATATTTCGTATGCCTTATCAGCCTGAGCATTAAGATATAATTGAAAAGCCTCTATATCTTTTGTTAATGGTAGCTGTGCAGGTTTTTCCCAATGCTTTTCTTTAATGTCTTTTAGTGCTAAACTTGAAAGTTCATTGCACCAATGGGATATAATTAATTTTCTTAGTTCCTTGATATTTTGTTTGGTTTCTTCCTTGTTAGTAAATTTAAGGTTTGGAATTGACATATTTTGCACTACCAATTTAGAAGCGACATCGCAAACTGTTTTTAGGTTAGTACCCATATGGAGTGCAAGAGATGGCGATTTGAAACTTTTTGTTTCAATATCATAGTTGCTGATTATTTTTGTCGCTGAAATTAGATCTTCGAAACGATCTGGTTTAAGGAGATCAAATAAACCAGTAACCTCACTGTCAAATGATTTTACTGCAATTAAAAGTCTGGCCATCTCTCTCATTTTATTAGACACAACAGTTAATATTTGCTGTCTTTTGTGTTTATTGAGGAGCGTATTTCCGTAAAGGCATATCAGCGGGTCACTTTTAGCTACAAAGCTAATATTGTCTGGGCGCATGATGCTAAACACTTCAGACTTGATGCGGGATGCTTTAAGAAAATTTTGATTCTTCCAATTCAATGATGCCATAAAAGTTTGGGATTGAGTCAAACATTTTCGTCCCGGATTTTTCAAATTTGTTGGCTTGCTTTTGCAGTTTTTTACGTGTTTGTACAACAATTTTTTACTGTAGTGTCCCAAACAATGGGTACAAGTGTAATACTCTGTTTCAGAAAGATTCGAGTTTCTTACAGGGCGTAAAATCCCTTTTTCTATTTTGAGATGAAAATTACCCTGTTTTCTTAAAGCTGCAACCATCCTGAGTCGTTCTTTACTGCCTGGTTTTAAAGCATTTAACAATTTAACATCTTTATGGTTCGGATGATGACGAGTGAGATGTCTACTAAAATGCGTTACTACATCACAGAAACAAATGGGACATATTGTAGGCCGTTCTCTGGAAGATTTACTTTTTTCGTAGGGACCTTTCTTCTACAGACAAAAATACAATTATTAATTCTCAGGACTTAGCGTTTAACGCTTACATTTGACGTACGCGTCAGATAGGTTTAATCAAATCACACTAATATTATAAAGGCGAAAGTTTGTGAGTATGTGAATGTGTGAGTTTGTGAGTGTGTGAATGTGTATGTCAGTGTGTGAGTGTGTATGTTTTTTACATCTTCACGTCTAAACGGCTGGAGCGATTTTAATAAAATTTGGTATGAAGTTAGCTGACACCCTGGATAACACATAGGCTACGTTTTACTGCGGGAAAATATCTTATTCCCATGGGAAAATCGATGAAAATGAATACGCGGAATATTATAAATGCGAAAGTAACTGTCTGTCTGTGTATTACGCAATCACCCTGAAACTACTGAACCAATTTAAATGAGAATTTAATACTATTTATTTTCTCTGTAACTTAATTTTTTATAAAGCTACTGCCAGTTATTAAAATTCAAATTTTGAAGAACCCCTAGGATAAATCTACTTTTGTCAAGAGTATATTTGTTGTAGTAAATAAGTTACTTGGTTCAAATTCTATACTTAAGACCTTTTCAATTCAGAAATTTGAAAGTTACAATTGTTAAAAAACCCAGGTTCTACGCCTATAGATCATGTCAAGCATAAGTTTTTATGGGGTTGTTTGTCCCTTAAAACAATTTCAATATATCAAATTTTAGCAAAATCGCATAAAAAAGACTATTTAAAAATTGTAACTTCAGGTCCGTATAGGCGCAAATTGAGTAACTTTTAGTGAAGTAAAATTTGTTAAATCGGCTTATTTTGGTCCAAGGAATATGTAGTTGATTGGTGTAAAGACTTTCAGGTACATCCTGTACAACATATAAGCGTTTGAGGCATACGTCCGACGCAAGCGGCAGAGTTTATGGGAAATCCCGTCTTTAAAACATATTCACGATGCCGGAAAGTTTGTGAAACCACCCTGTACAACAAAAATAACAAAAAACCTACCAGTAATTCTTCAAAATGTGTTACAGTTATTGAGCTGCTAGAATCTTGATTTATTTCCTAAAACAATCAAGATTAGAAATTAAACTTTTTAATTCGTACACTACATACATTCTGGTTTGCTACTGGTTTATGAAGAGGGGTTTCCTCAGCTGTCTCTGTCGCATCCCGAACGAAGTAGTTAGTTGTTTTAGGTAAATCAGACAGAATATGGTTACTGTCGTAACTTTGAAAATCTGAATTTTCAAGTGGTGTGTTAAGTGCCGTTTCTATTTCATGCTCAGCTACGGTAATCTGTAAAATATGATAAATAAAAATAAATATTGCAAACTGCAAACTCCATTTTCTTACTGGTTCCTGAAGCGGTATTTCTTCTGACAATCGTTCTGAGAATTCTTCAGGTGTCTCTATCTCATCCCAATCCCAAATAGGTGTATTAGGTGATGAATCAGGAATGTATTCGCTACCAGAACTTTGAAAATCTGACCATTCGTCATTTACTTCATCCGAAATATTATTATAGTAAATGTTTTTTGTATAAGCTCTTGAGGGCCTGTCTATAAAAGGAGCAACTTTAAGATCTCCAACATCAGTGACCAATGCTGAAAGCATTTTTATTACAAAATTTACACCAGATAATAAGCTAATAAGCAAGAGGTACATAAAACATTGACTCATTGTCAGAGTATATTAGCTCTAGCCTATTTTTCCCATTAAAGGAGATGCTTTGATCTTTTCTTAACTGTAATTACTAATAAACGTTAGAAATACGCCATAAATTATTTTTTCTCCAAGTTTAATCTAAGAATTAGTTGGACTAGATTAGTTCAAAGAAATTAAAATTAGCTGAAAAATTCGAAGAAGATGGAAGCTGCTTCGAAACACATTGGGGTAGTTTAGAGGAATTTAAAAATAAAATTATTGAGTGTCAACTTACCTATTTTATCTTCTTTAACTAGTTCCATGATAAATTTTGTCCTATCTCCCATATTCAATGCGGCAACGTCGCCGGGCGTTATAAAATACGTACAATAGTTACACTATATACAAACGGGCTGCACATAGTACGATCTATGACGCGGGCGTCATTAGACTGACAAAATATATAAAGTAGTGTATGTTATGTAAGGTTACCCCTCCCAGGTTGCTCCCTCCAAACAAAAGATTTCCAGCATCTTTAAATAAAATACACACTTCTATCCCCTCTAGAAATGACGGGCGTCTGAGAGCCTGTGGGGTGTACCGGGCGTCATATAGGTAGCTAGGTACGTATATATATATATATATATAAAACACAAACAATGAAGGAATCTGATTAGCTTTTGAACAGGTTTTATCAGGTTTCTAACAACTTTTGAACAGGTCTGATCAGGTTTCTAACAGTTTTTGAACAGGTTTGATCAGGTTTCTAACAGCTTTTGAACAGGTCTGATTAGGTTTTTTAATAGCTTATCAGCTTTTAAACAGACAACAAGCTTCTACGGTGATCCAAGTAATAAGTAGGTACTATAATTGGTCTTACTAGGTTACTGCGTTTCACTTAAATGATACTAACTAAATGAGCCCTTGATATTTATAATTATAAATAATATTATATATAATTTACGAGCCATGAGTGCGGACGTGTGTGCCTATTGCTCCGACAATTTCATAGTAAATTCAAAGTCTATTGCGTGCAAACTTTGTGATGATTCCTTCCATTCTCAGTGTGTTCAAATTAAGGATGCAGTATGTAAAGCAATTAACGATAACACTAATTTGTTTTGGTTTTGCCAAAAGTGTGTTAAAGTAATGGCAGTTAAATTAGATATAGCTAAAAGGATCGATAAATTGGAACTACAGACCAATACATGTACAAACAGAACAGAAGATTTGATGAAAAAACTTAGCAGTGAAGGCAATAAGTCGAATTTTTCGAATACATGGTCACAAGTTGTAAGTAAAAAAAGACTTCCACCTCTAATTGTTAAACCAATAAATGAAGGTCAAGACAGCAATACTACAAAACAGGCTGTGATGCAAAAAATTAATCCAACTGAGTTATCGATTTCTATTAATAAGGTCAAACCTGTGGGACAAGGTAAAATTGTTATCGAATGCCAAGATAGTGACTCGCTTAAAAAACTAGAAGATAAATTTGCTTCTGAACTTTCGGAAAATTTCACTATTGAAGTGCCTCGTAAAATTATGCCTAAAGTAACTGCCATAGGATTTCAAGAAGAGGATATTAAAAATGAGAATAGTCTTTTAGAAAAAATAAAAATACAGAATGGACTTGCAGAAATTGAAGATGATGAGATAAATCTTATCAAGAAATATAAGCCTAAAAATAAACAAAACTATAACTTAATTTTTAAATTGTCCCCCAGAGCATTTTCGATATTAATGAAAAGTAGAAAACTATTCGTTGGGTGGAAAAGCTATCCAGTATATGAGTTCATAAACGTCTTAAGATGTTTTAAATGCTGGAAATATGGCCATAAAGCTAATGAATGTAGAAATCAAGACACAACATGCCCATTATGCAACCAAAATCACCACAGTAAGGAATGTACAGCCAAGGAGTTCGAATGCACGAACTGTGTATTTGCTCAGAAAGTTTTGAAATTACAAAATATCCAAATAAACCATACTGTCTTTGATAAGAACTGCACTTGCTATTTAAACTTTAAAGAGAAAATGAAGTCAAGAATCCAGTACTCCTAGCAATCATTGATCCCTCCCACCTCAACAATTGGATCTCTGACTTTTCATCAACACAGTAATGAGAAAGAAAACACAACCTCTCATAAGAAGACAAGGTGTAAGGTTAGCAAGAACAAACTGAAATTTCTCCATCAAAACATGCAAGAAATGGGAAACAAAATTGATAGACTAAACATACTGCTTGAAGAAACTCAACCTGATGTCCTAATTATGAGCGAGCATGGACTGAAAGGAGAACAAATTGAACACACAGCAATACAAGGATACCAACTGAAAATCCACTTCAGCAGGGCTCTCAATAAGAAAGGGGGAGTGGCAATACTGGTCAAAGAAAATCTGTCAACATCCACACTACCCATCAGCACACAAGAACTCTGCGTAGAGCTCACCTGCGAAGTCGCCATGGTAAAAATACCGCTAGGAAGGAAACAACTGCACATTTTGGGCATCTACAGATCACCAGCCAGTCAACTAGATGAATGTCTAGAAACATTATCGACAATCATGGAAAATACAAAAGCCGAAAACCATCCTGTAATTATAATGGGGGACATCAACGTTGACAGCCTAAAAGATGACAACAACTCAAGGAAACTGAATGACATGCTCTCCAGCCATAATATAACACGGTTACCGCTCCCTCCGACAAGAATAACTCCTACCTCCCAAACGTCCATCGACTGTATATGCTCAAACATAGAAGAACAGCTGACGGCTATGGTTATACATGCTGGTGTCTCTGACCACACAGCACAACTTTGTGAACTGGAAACAACTGTCAAACCAAATGAAAATCACTGTACCATCCGACGCATTCTTAACCATAGAAGTCTAAATCAACTTAACTCTTCCTTCGAAGACGAACACTGGACACATGTACATAGTGCAGCAACTGCTGAAGATGCATATAACAATTTTCTAGCTATTATAACTGAAAGACTTAATACCTTCTGCCCTTTTAAAATGGTTTACTCCAAGAAAAAGAAAACAAAATTTCTTGCAGATGAGGAAGCCAGAGCTCTTAAAGACACATATCTGAGACATCTCAGGAATTATGAACTTACAGGGACAGAACAAAATAAAGAAGACATGAAAAGAGCCAAGAAAGACTATGATCTGAGACTCAAAATGCTGCGACGGAAGTCTTCCACAGACTTCATAAACAATGCAGAAAACAAATCAAAGGCTGTTTGGCAAATCATAAACAGTGAAAGGAACCACAACCATCCAGAACCAGTACAGATGGAAATAGAAATTAATGGACACAAGACAAAGGACCCAAATAAAATAGCCAATCATCTAAATCACTACTTTACAACCACTGCAGACAAAACACTTGAAGCACATCCAAAATATATACAAAACAATACTCTACACCAGATGTCAGAAATAGCAAACCACGATCTATCTCACCTTCCTCTCACTGACTATGAAGAACTAAAGGATATTATAAAAAGGTTTAAGCCTAAAACATCTGCTGGTCTTGACGACATATCTGCTAAAATGTTAAAACACTGCAGCAAGGCACTTATACCACCCTTGGTTACCATCATAAATCTATCCTTGATACAAGGCCACTTCCCATCGGCACTGAAGCAGGCAAAAGTCTACCCCAAGTACAAAGACGGCTGTCAAACAGAAACCAGTAACTACCGCCCGATCTCTCTTATTCCTACCTTCTCCAAGGTCATTGAAAGAGTTGTGCTCAAACGAATAATGAATCACTGCAACACCCACAACCTACTTTCAGAAAACCAACACGGCTTTTTAAAAGGCAGATCTACTACCACAGCAATAGTCAACTTGGCAGAATTCATTATTGACAACATAGAAACAAAAAAATTAGTAACCAGTATCATGCTTGATTTCAGTAAAGCCTTTGACTGCCTCGGACACAACCTTATCCTTACTAAACTGGAGAACTTGGGAGTTAAAGACACCGCCAAAGCATGGTTTGCAAGCTACCTAGAAGGGAGAAGTCAAGTAGTTGAAATAAAATACACACGCAAGGGAACTACGCAAGGCATAAGATCAGCACCCTCACCAAACAAACGAGGCGTGCCTCAAGGATCGGTTCTCGGACCAGTCCTGTTTATTCTTCTAACAAATGACATGCCACAATATCTGAGTGAATACTGTACACCTGTGATGTATGCAGACGACACAACCTTGCTAGTAAGCGGAAAATCCACCGATAGTCTGTCTGTGGACTCATACACCGCAGTCAATATGGCATACCAGTACTGTCATTTAAATGACCTAGCCGTCAATGTTAATAAAACAAAGCAGCTAACATTCGGAAATAAACGAGAAGAGGCACCAAGGTTGCCGGATTTAATAATGGAAAACCATGCTAAATTCCTAGGAATAACAATTGATGAGAACATCTCCTGGGAACCACACATCAACGTCCTATCCAAAAAGCTTAACTCCTGCCTCTATGTCTTAAAAAAAATAAAGCACATGAGTGATGAGGCCACAGTACTAACTGCCTACTATGCTCTGTTTGAATCCCACCTAAGGTACGGTTTGATAGTTTGGGGGGGCACTACGGCAGGCAACTTCAAACGCATACTCATCTTACAAAAAAGAGCTGTAAGAACCATATCTGGTCTACAAGATAGAGATGGCTGTAGGGAATCATTTACAACCCTGAAAATCCTAACAGCAACTGCCTTGTATATCAGGGAGGTAATCTTGTATGCTGATAAGAAATCACCACCAAGAGGGGCAGACCTCCACACCCATGATACGAGACATGCATCCAGGTTCAACCTACCCCACCATCATAGCTGCCTATTCGAGAAAAAACCATCTTATGTAGGAAGCAAACTATATAACTACCTACCAGACGTAATAAGAAAGCATCAGGGGAAGCAGCTGAAGATAGAACTCACCCGCTGGCTTCAAACCCGTCCGTTTTACACCATCGATGAATTTCTTCACTGGAAGGACCACTACCCATAAAATAAAATATCTTCACACAATTTGACTGACTCTATTACATTTCTCTAAGAATTTGTAAATAAAGAAATAAAAAAATATAAAAAAATATAAAAAATATAACACAATAAATGTGTCTATATTTTTCCGGTATCGACCATTTTCCATTGAACAGTCCTTGTTAATACATAGGAACCCGTACTCATCTTTCCAGCATTCAGCACATATGGCGCAAAATTGTTTGAAAGACATATCCGTATTAATATGATTATCATAGATATGTTTTAAGTTTAGATTGTCTTGTTTAAATACAATTAAAAAATTTGCGTTATCTCGTATTAAATGCTTTGGAACACGAGTGTAAGATTGTGCCAAGTAAAAAGTATCAATATGTTTATGACGTCCCATACAAAAATACGATCGGATATGATTTTGGTTTTCACACGCGACGTCGTCAAAAACAAACACCGAATTTCTTTTAGCTTCGTCTACGGACGATACTTCCTCATTTTCGGAGAACGTGTAAAATCCTATACCTTTTATATCAGAGAGTAGGTAACTTTTTAAGATATTCATATTTTGGTTGAAATAAGGACTTTGAGTATACATATACATTTTCAAACTTTAATCCATTCGGATGTTCGAGTAAGGTTATGAGCACATTAGTTTTTCCACAATTAGAAGGACCCACGATTAGTCCTCGTATACTGTTAAGTAGCAACTTGCTGTGTCTGTAATAATTTGTTGGTATAAGATTTTTACACACATCGATATTTTGAATAGGTAGGTAATGAATCATGTTGTCGAATCAAACGCATACTGAGAACTGTTTAGAATATAAGTAAAGTCTCTTTTAAGAATAATCAGTTGGTTACGAGTAACGTTAATTGAACAAACCCATATAAAATGATTAGAAAGCGAAATAGGACAATTAGTCGTTATTCATCTATTCGAGGTGAAGGATTAGTTAATGATATAATTAATAAATTACCCTTCGAATTACATTTACCCGGTTATCAATATTGTGGTCCTGGAACGAAACTGACTGAACGATTAGCTAGAGGAGATTCAGGTATAAATCCTCTAGATCGAGCGTTTAAAGAACACGATATTGCTTATCAAAATTCAAAAGATATATCCTTAAGAAATCAAGCCGATCTTCAACTCGCTGACAAAGCTTGGCAAAGGGTAAAAGCAAAAGACGCTAAATTAGGAGAACGTCTAAGCGCTTGGTTAGTTACAAATACTATGAAAACAAAAGCAATGCTAGGAATGGGAATGAAGACGACGAACAAAAGAAAAGGAAGAAAACGAACAAAAAAGACAGATAAAAAGAAAATAAATAGCAAACGGTCTACTTTCAAACATATTATATCAAAAGCTCGAGCTGCTGTTAAATCAAAAAAACCTATAATCTATCGGATGCTATTAGAGTTGCTCTGACCGCTGCTAGAGAGCAAGTAAAAGGACGAAAAAATGATATTAAATTTCCACCAACACGTGTTATACCTATTCCAAAAACTGGAGGTCTTTTACCCTTTCTTGTGCCACTCTTTGCTAGTTTGTCTGCAGTGGCAGGAAGTGCTACCGCATCGCAAAGGATCGGGCCTTTTTTTAAACCAAAAAGCTATTAAAATTGCTACCAGTGGGAGCACTCAATGAAATAGGTTTATTGAAGTTTACAAGATATATTCCAAACTATAGAGGAACTTTTATGTTAGACGAACTACCACAAAAGCCTCGTCAAAGAGAATGTGGAATCGTAAATTTGGATAAATCAAACAAACCGGGTACTCATTGGGTAGCGTATTATAAAAATTATGATAAAATTGAATATTACGATAGTTATGGAAATCTTTAACCGCCTAAGGAAATAGTTAAATATTTAGGAAAAAACATTAAATACAATTATGGGAGATATCAACCTGATAATTCTGTAATAAGTGGTCATCTATGTTTAAAATTTCTGTTTGTAAGGATATATAAATAAAAAAAGGTAATTGCTTAGATGGTAGTTTTATTCACAACTTCCATCATGTCCAGAACTCTCATGTTCACTGGAAATTCGTCAATACTGCAGACTACGTACTTTCCACCTATAGAGTTAAACGAACCTTATGAATGTGGTTTCATCAGCTTATACACCTACAACTCCATACCTAACATTGATGACAGTAATAATTTGTTTCATGTGGGAAACGAAGTAATTGCACTACCTACTGGGTCATATGAAATTGACGATATAAGTGCATATATTGATATGCAATTGAAGCAAATAGCAACTAAACCTCAAGTTATAATTTCTGCTAATACCAACACCCTTCAAACAGAAGTTAAATCAACACGTCCTGTTTACTTTAATAAGGAAAGATCTATTGGAAGCTTATTGGGGTTCAGTAAACGCACAATACAGCCAAATAAACATGCAGGGTCTGATTTACCCAGAGACGTGATTATAATATGGACCGAGCGTAAACAATATTCTCTGTATTACAGAATGATGCCAATAGGGTATGCAACACACAAAGCACATCAAGGGACACGTATGTAAGTCTCCTATGCGCTAAGAGGGCATTCGCGGACTTTAAAGTTTGGAAATTATAAATAATATAGTAGTTATAGCCTAATACATAGAAAATATAATTAAACTTACCAAAAAATAAAAGAACAGCACTGTTTACATTAGTATATAAGTACTAATATACATCAATTATAAAGTTAAAAAACATCTCTAGAAATGCATACGTTAACGTAGCCAAACTTTTTGAAATTACCTAACATACAAAAAATAAAATATACTAACAGTCTAATTAATAAAATATCTACGTTAAACCTCTATACTGTCTAGTGTTAAAAAAATTAGAGTACTTAATATTTGAATAATAAAAATAACGGTTAAAAAGTGAATTAATAGGTAATTAAAGGCACTACTGATTTTTAAATAATATGAGCTTCGTATATAATTGTCTTACCCTAACATTTGCTTCGTTTACAGTTTTTGTAGCATGATGAACCCTAATAGTAAAATAAACTCTTAATATTATATTAAATAATTGCCTAAGATGAGTGTTAAGAGGATCTTGATCTAGTATATGAGTGTTGATATCCTGAAACATTGTAAACACATTTACATGTCTTAATGTATAACAAATGAGTTCATTTATAGTTTTTCTTTCATGACCTCGAAATATTTTCTCGGCAATGTGACACAGTTTGACCACATCGAAGGAAGCTTTTAACAGACCACCACGATTTTTCCTATTTAATAAAAGAGACGATGACTCACTGGAAAACAGTAAATTGCAGCAATTGGAGCACGATATTTTTTTCGCTACTTTTCTTGCTACAAATCCGGCTATATATTCGACATCTTCAACGTATTTTGATGAATTTTCTGATTAAATAAGAACTTCTGAATCGGGTTGCTCTTCATCATCTGTAGGTACAATTAAATTATCTACATTTGCCTCTGTTGCACTAGAAATCGTTAATATGTACGTCTTATCCTGGTCAATGCAATTTGCTGCTGCTGATAGTCCAATCTCGGTGTGCACTAAAAGTCTTATAAGCTCCTTCAAATTGCGCTGCAGTTGGATTGTTATTAAAACCTCCTCGTGATCGTATTGCCGAAAAAAACATTTCTATGTGATCTTGACTTAATTTATAGAATAATAAAAATTCCAGGGGTCCATTTTTGACAGCGTCATCGAATAAGTTAATTAAACTTTTTATGGAAATTATTAAACCTAAAAATCCCGTTTTCCTTTGCGTATTCAGTATATTTGTTGAATCGTTATCAGCTACTGTTAGGGAAGATAAATATGAAATTCCATCTTGTAGCAATTTTTTAATTTCGTTTTCATTTTGAATAGAAAACGATTTCCGCCAAGGATTTTTAGATAATAAGTTCCTAGAATTTAAAACATCGAAAATATTGTTAATAGTTTGACAAAATATTGCAGTTGGTTTGCAATATTGAAAATCTTCAAGTCCAAGATCTTCGCTGCAATACAGAAGAGCATCTGAAACGCTAGCGCTGAACAATTGTACCGCCAAATTTACTTTCATAATCTCTTTTTTGTAGTTTAAGTGCCTTCTACTTAATTTATTTGCTGCATGCAGGCCATGTTTTTCCTGAAGGTTTACTAATTTTTTAAAATAATCCCAACTAACACTACCACCATTACAATCCTTTAACACTTTCCAGTCGCCAAGCGTATTTCGAATCAATTTCACCATGTGGCAAACATCTAAAAATACGTGAACGCGTTCGTTACTTAAGGGGTGAGGAAACCAGGGTTGTAACTTGGAGTATTTCATATGTGCCCCTAATATAGATGCCATAGCAAAATTAGTTGCTGTACCATCGAATGTTAAAGACGCCACTTTAGCTCCGCAATCGTGTACTAATTTTAGACAATTTTGAATCAAACTAGCTCTTTCTACAGCAGCAAGACCATCGATTAAAAAATATGCAATATGTATTTTCCATCTCGTATTTAATCCGACTAACAGAAAAACCAACGCTTGCTTGGCCTCTGGTAAAGAGTCGCTCTGTATATGATTACCCAGATCTACGTAACCCTGATACCTTTTACCATTCCAGTGAATGTGTTTTCTAATACTCATTTCATCCACCACCAAACCCAACAGCAACTGCTTATTTTGAACATTCAACTCCTCTACTTTTCCTTTAATCGCATTTAGCGATTCAGCGGTAAACCCAGGCGAACCATCTACTGAACCAAACCATTTTCTAAGTGTAGCAGGGTGAGGTAAGCATTTACCAAACGTTTTACGCACATAATTATAAGTGCTATTTGAGTAAAAATTAAGTGTCAAAGCAAAGCAACGAAGTTCTGGTGGAAACGACTTTGATTTTGTTATTTTCAACTGTCTTAAAATAATACTCTTTTGTGCCTCTGAGATAGTTTCCTACAAATAAAACAAACAGCCCCTTAAGTTATCTTTTGTAATATTAGAGCGTGTAAGATAAGAGAGAAGTACATGCACTAAGTACTGTAATATAGTTGAAATCGGTAAAAGAACACAAACTGGTTCCTTTTTTGGATCACTATATTTTTCGATTTGACGAATACTCGTAAGGAAGAGTTATTTCTACGAGGTAGTTTCCTCACTTAGTAGAACAATCACTTCCTGTATTCACTTAGTCAAAAAGGAGACTCAATGTTCTTTATTCAGTATATTAATTAGTTTACTCTTCAAAGAAACAGTAGAAATACTAATTAATAACTTTATTGTCGCGTAATGAACTTACATTTACAAAAAGAGACATTAAGACTGCCTTAACCTAA